>OZ018334.1:74518764-75074354 GCA_963969495.1 Ceratothoa steindachneri
TACTAATAGTTCTTTTATAATATCAAAAAACCAAATGGTGAAGTTCAGAAAAAAATATTAGTATCGAAATTTTGTGAAATTTCTAAAACCCAAAGAATTACAAATGGTGAAGTTCAGGAAACTTATTTTTTATATATCTTCTTCTATAACTCTATATTTTAGCAAAATTATATTTTGAAAGGGGGAAAATTTAGTTTAGAGTTCCTTTTTAAAATTATTAGAATTGGTGAAGTTCAGGAAATTTATACAAATTTAACAATGGCTGCTTTTTTTAGATTTTAAATTTTAATCTACGGCCGTATGCTAAGAAAAATGTGAAATGCACTTTTATCAGATTTAGTGTAGCTTCACAATTATTTATAAATTTATTATATGCAAAAGGCTAAAATGTAAAATAAATTAAAAAAAGGGTTTTCCTCAAATGTGCATTTCACATTTGTTTTAGCATACGGCCGTTAGTAAAGAAGCGTAAGCTCCCCCCTTAGGGGGAGTGGCGAAGCCATTGCTTAGTATATACCTATATATATATATATATATATATATATATATATATATATATATATATATTTATTTATATTTATAATTAAACAATTCATAATCCAATGAAATGAAATCGTCGATAAAATCCAGTTAGAAATTTTGATCCTTGTTTTGGGGTTAGCAATGTAGAGAAATGGCTACATAAAGCATCCCGGAGGGCCAGGAGGACATATACCTATAAGTCTATCCTCGCCCCCCCTCCGTGTGGAGAATCCTGGAGAAGCTAGCCTCATGAGGAGAATCGTGGGAACGGTAGCCGGCGAATAACAGTAACTGCCTACCCTGTTTGATCTCCCTGCCGTTAGGTAGTTGGAGCAACCATTTGTGTTAAGACGACCACATAAGGCCCTTAAACGACGCATTTACGATCCAATTACCTATGAGACCCATAAACCCGTAGTTATGTCACAAAAAAGCAGTGCTAGTTAAAAAGCACGCCAAGGAGTGTGTCGGTTTAGAGACTCTTTAATTAGCAAGCCGACTTGGGCACCTCAGTGCCAACCTCTGCACTTCTCGCTCTCACCAGATGCGAACTCACCATTCGCGCTTCCCCCTGTGGCCTCGCCCCTTCCCCCTTAGATGGGGAGGTGGTATGCCTATAAATAAGGCCCGGAAAGAAAGAGAAAAAATTGAGAATTCGATAAGAAAGAAGAAGGTTCAGTTCATGAAGATCGATCCTTCAGCCATACAAGATGATTTCCTTGAGAAACGATAGGATCAGATTGAGAAGATCGATCTTCCCTCCTCGGGCCGAATTAACATAAATCGTCAAGTTTTGTATCGGTGCCATACCCAAGAATCCTTTACAGACTTAGAAGAAGTCTGACTGGAGAAAAGTAAACCCTCTCACAATCGAGTGACTCTCACATCTCAAGCTTCGTAAGAGTGAGAGGAGAAGAACCCAGCCCCAACGAGGTTCCGTTCTTTAATTATGGTAAAAATCTCACCGAATACCCCAAAATCTAGGTGGACCCTCTACGTTGAAGAATCATACACCAAGAGGCGTCAAGATCATCCAGAAGAGGACTCTTGGAGCGAAGAGCACCGTAACTCTCTCCGTCTTCTTAAATTAACCAGAGGCAAATTTGCAATAATAAGTTGACTTTGCACTACCTCTATTCCGCCATCCCACCTCTACGAAATTCAATCATCGGCCACGGCAACCCTTCAAAGAGCGAGATAAGCCCTCCAGCGTCATCCGGCAACCCCTGATCCCGTCAGGCATGTGAGTTAGAAAGAACATTTATATTCATATTGCAAATAGTATGAGTTTAGTACGTCTCACGTTTTAAGGGAAGTAGAAACCATTGTGCGTGAACCCCTGTCATGTTTTCTAGTAGACGAGAGTACTATAATTTAATGTTTAACGCTAATCAAAAAGTATCACGATAAAAATACTAATCGGCAATTGGCGTGTTTACGTGTAGCCTATTTGTTTATTTTTGTCATTGAAGATATTGTAATAGGTCTAGTTGCCAACCGGGATAGTCGAGTTTAGCTTAGCACAAGGATATAAATGTGATAGCTGTTTGTTTGTCATAGTTAAGTATTAAATTTAAAATATATGTTTATTTTGGAATAATTCCTGTGTTTTCCTCTTATCCTTACGTGTTGAAGCGGCTCTTCCTTAAAACAACAAAATTAGCACTCTTAGAACAATGCCTACTTCATCAAAGAAGTACATCACGTTCCACAAGGTATACCACGACAAAAGTGGTATCAGGAGTGGAGTGATCAAAAGGGGCATTTTACGACAAGCGACAATATAAAATTCATGTCTCACAAAGCTCTTATTTCAACGCTCTTAATTCTCAAGCTGTGCATGTTCGTATAAAAGCATTAAAATTTACAAGTTATGATCCTAAATCGCTGTGGTTAAGCTGATCAATTATTTACATGAGAGCTCTATACCCCTCCTCGTATAACTGGCCCAGTCCTCCTAAATAATTGTAGGTGTATTATTCAATACCCTGCCAAACCTAGTTCCTCTTACTCTTTTAAAGTGTAGCTTATCTGTCTGAAAAAGATCACGTCGATCGTAAAAGTCATCCAAAAATGTTAAGCAAAAAATTTCCTTTTTCCTGAGCAAGAATTTTCAAACAATTATAAATGCAAGACACCCTTCCATAAATTTCTACCAACTTTAGATTTTGGCAATATACCTTTAAAATTTCCCTTATTACTTTTTTTTTAATTTTCCTCATTAGTTGCTTGTAATGGACAAGTTCTTATGACCTAATGGAAAAATATTATTAGTCTCTACTTGAACTATACATCCGATATTTCTGGCGGATCTGAGTGCACAGACACCAAATGAGTAAGTCGAGTTTTTGCTTTTAACCTAATGAGTATCAGTATTTCCCTATTCTTTTCGGACATCTTCCAGAAGTTTCTTCTAACGGATTTCACACGATCAAATCATCAATCAAGAGTATTTTGGGTTTATTATCATCCTGCACAGAAATAAAAATTGAAAAGGTATTTAGTCGAAACGACCGCAAATCTCCTTTTGTAGGTCCTTTGAGGCGCTCCTTCCCGAACAGGCAGGAGAGGAACATCGTGCACAACAGGAAATATACTCGCGGTTTCTGCGCAACAGGGTGCCCCATCATCAAGAGGAGAACAACTTCCCGCTTCAGGCGGTTGATCTCAAATTCAATCTGACGGCTATTTGTGCAACAACGTCAGCTCTAATAAGTATCCTAAAAGTAGACCAAAAGAGAACTGCAGATGCAGGTCTCGCAGATCCGTTTCTGTGGTGCGATTCTTTTTAAAAGACAACTTATATACTAAGGTTATATTGAGCAGAAGGCTTGCTTCGCTGGAGCTAAGCAAGTTTAGGTGTAATAAAATGAAAAAGCGACGCTGTTTTGCGTAACAATTTCCGTGTAAGATTTTTATCAAATTGGGTTTGGAAATTTAAAGCCCACAGAAGAATTTTTTAATTTCGGAAATTGGAAATTTCAGACAACGCGAGTTTCAGCTACTGATGGATTATAATTACTAGATGGGTATGCCAATTACATTTACTACATAGACGCAGATACACAAAAATAATAGAGGAAACACTAAAAAATAATATATTACTTCAACAGATTAAACCTAGTTCGAGTAACTTAATTACTATTTAAAAATAGTAATATATATATGAACGACCGAATAAAAGAATACAAACAAAGTTACATCAAAGAAAATGCAAGGATTAAGCAGTGTCGCGTCCTCAATAAATAATTAAATATACACAAAATACACTTGAATTTCGATCGTGTGTTCAATAACACAGAAACAAAAAATTTTTACATTAATTTGTATACAAAACACTCAAAACCAAATATCCAGTGTTAAATATAAAAACACAAATCACACAGTAAGCAGCTAAATTTTATTTAAATAGAGTATGACTAATATAATTAAGACAATTAGAAGTCCGTTTAGACAAAAAATATCCTGAACAGAGCCACTGGAATCGACTAATATTAGTTCATTATCGACTAATATCTGTAACATTCTCGAATAATATCGGTTTCATTTTAAACTAATATTAGTGCCATTATCGACTAACATCAGTTATTATCGACTAATATTAGTGCCACTATCGACAAATATCAGTATCATTATTGACTAATTTCAGTGCCATTCTTGATTAATGTTAATGCCATTGTCGATTAATATTAGTGCCATTATCGACTAACATCCATCTCCTTATCGACAATTTTCTTACCATTATCAAGGTTACGTTTTCCGAGTAATTTAGTCTCAAGAAATAATGTAAAGTAAGAAGAGAATCCCTCGATATATCATTTCTTGCGATTTATGGCGCACCAAATAGGCATGAACGAATGGAGTTCAAACTATGCCAAAAGACAAAAGATGGCCTTGAAAGACGCCCGGGTTCCTATTTATTGGTTGTTGTTTTTTTAGACTAAAAGAATCTTGGCAACTTTACCAGAAATATTTAAACAAGGGCTTCATAAAGAATTTAAAGCGGAAGACAAACGAGTACATCTCCCCAGAATGTTTGTAAGGAGAGATGTGCAGAAAAAATGGTGAGGTGTGGGAAGAGAAAATGTTTGCAGGTATTGGGGTCGAGAAGGCAAACTGCTGGTGTTGGGAGCAGGAAGGTAAACAAACCTGGGTTGCTGGAGAGAGAGAGGGGACGCAGACTCCTTAATTAAGCCCGGCCTCATTCCCTGGTTAATTCTGTTTCTTCGTGGATTAAAGAGGCAAATGGTGAAGTGTGGAAATGGATCCATTCAATTCCTACGATCCAGGATCTATTACTAGGCAATGGCTTCGCTACTAAGATTAAGATTTAAAATCTAAAAAAAACAGCCATGGTTAAATTTTTATAATTTTTCTGAACTTCACCAATTATAATAATTATCAAAAGGAACTCGAAACTAAATTTCCCCTCTTTCAAAATATCACGTTGATTCACCATTTTGTTTTTTGATATTATAAAAGAATTATTAGAAATAACTTTGCTAAAAAAACCTAAGTCATAACCAAACTAAGATGAAATTATTATTCAAATACTCAAAAAAATCCTCTTCTTAAATTATAGAGTTAGTGATGATGATGATGATATGTGATTACTCTTTATTCCGTTCTCCCAATATGTGTCTTCATTTGTGCTCTTGATACCACCATTTATAATCTGTGATTATAAACTTGCAATCTGTGATTATAGATTAAGTAATCTGTAATTATTGATTTTGTAATCTGTGATAATATTTTTTTTAAATGTGTGATTATAGATTTTTAATCTGGGATTATAAATTATATAATCTGTGATAATACTTTTTTAAATCTGTGATTATAGATTTTTTATCTAAGATTATAGCTTATATAAACTGTGATTATAGATTTTATAATCTGTAAATATCAATTTTCTAATCTGTGATTATTATTCTTTTAATAATGATTATTATAAAAGAATAGTTATTATTTTCTTATTAATATTATTTTGTTACCAGTGATTATTGATTTTTTAATCTATGATTATTGATTCTTTTTAATCTGTGATTATAGCTTTTATAATCTGTGAATATTATTTTTTGAATCTGAGATTATTGGTTTTAAATCTGTGATTATAGATTTTGTAATCAGTGATTATATATTTTGTAATATGTAATTATATATTTTGTAATTTGTGATTATAATTTTGTAATTTGATATTATAGATGTTGTAATCTGTGATTATAAATTTTGAAACCTCTGATTACACAGGCCTGCGTTTGAAAACAAATTTTATGTTCCTTAGGATTTCTTTGTGGTTTCTTAATGAAACAAACCTGCTGAGCTCAAAAATGAATGTATTTTTGTTCAATCAGGTCAGATTTTCTCAGTACAGCATACACCATTTTCAGTGAGATTACCTCGTTTTTCATGAAAAAAAGTTTTAAAAACCTTTCTCTTTCTAATAATGCATTATTATTGCTACATCATAGAAACAGGAATAAACGTATGTAAACTATAATCCATTTAAAAAAACAAAAAGTTAAAGAATGCAACATAATAAAGAAAGTAATTCTAATTTCCAAGAAAAGACGCCCTTGACGATTTTCGTTTGTGCCTCTCCTCTGGTGCATCACGCTTCAAACACCAACAGTAGTCAGCAAGCATGTTTACGTCCCATTTACCCTGGTACCTGGATTCCATTGTTTTAATGTCCTGGTGGAAACTTTTCCCCCGTTCTTTACTGTAATCCCTGCAGTTGTCTGGAAAATAATCCAGATGGGACTGTAAAAAGTGTATCTTTATAGACATTCGAGTTCCCAAATGTTTGAGACTTGTTAGGAGCTGATTGACCAGGGCAACATATTCTGGGCTTCTTTTATTGCCTAGAAAATTATTAACTAGAGCTTTGAAAGCTTTCCAGGCATATTTTTATATGTCTGTCATTGATGCCTCAAACTGCTGATCTCTCATCAAGTTCCTCATCTGAGGGCCATCAAAAATTCCCGCATGGAGTTTGTCGTCACTGATTTAAAAGCTTGGCCTTCTTTATTAAGCGTCTGACAGAATTTTTCATTATGCCAAGCTTTATATGCAGTGGAGGAAGCAGTATTTTGTGAGGAGGCACTAAAGTTTCAGCTATCACATTGTTTGATCAAATTCTAAATGCTTCTCGTGGAGGCCAAGCCTTCTTCTCAGAGTGCATACTATCTGCACGACTGTCCCATAAACATAGGAAACAGGGATGCTTCGTGTAGCCTGTTTGCATCTCCAGTATAAGAGACACTGCCTGAAAGGAAATTTAGCAGGGTATGTAAATTCAAAGTGTAATATTTCTAAAAACAAATTCAAAATAGTATTTCTTAAAATAATAAGAATATGAATATGTACTGAAAAATCCTGTATGCCGATGCATTAAATCATTGTATTGGAAATAATTGGATATATGTACATATTATTTTGAGTTTATTGAGTTATGTTGTATACCTTCTCAATTAGGATAAGTTCCCCATTAACCTCAAATGGGTGCATTAACCTATAGGGTCACATTTCAGCAAAAAATATAACTAAAAAATGACTCATGATTTAAAGATTTGTATTCTTGTAAAATGTAAGTTGACCAAAAGGTGTATACAAGTATTAACAATTATAAATGAAAATGTCAATATCAAAGAGCTTAGAAAATGATCTTACCTTTAAGTCACCACATATCCTCCAATTGTGGGTAGAGTAATTTATTGCATCCAGCAATTTTTTCATATTCTTATAACTTTCAGTAAGTTGGATTGAATGTCCTATAGGAACGGAAGCTATCTTGTTACTAATATTCAGTAACACAGCTTTTAAACTTCTACTGGAGGAATCTATGAAAAGTCTTCATTCTAATGGGTTGTAGGGAATTCCAAGGGCCTCAACAAGTCGTTTAATATTGGTGCAGTATACTAAAGAGCTGGAAGAATGCTGTAAAAAATAGCTTCTAAACTCTTGTTCTCTATTTCTGTACCAAAAGGATGTTGTTTCTTTAGCGAGAAGATTACTTTCACGAAGTCGAGAGCTAAGAAGTTCTGCATTGTCCTTTGAAAGCCCTAGATCTCTGGTCAGGTCATTTAACTGAATTTTATTAAATGGTCTTGCGACCATATCATGTGTAGAAACCTGATCTGACTCAGATGTGTCATAATCTTGATCAACTTCCATATTAATCTCTTCATGGACCTCTATATGTTCAGGAGTAGAAGGTATAGGAACTCCTGAACCATGAGGCAGGGGTCTGATGGCAGAAGGAACATCTGGATATGCAGCACTATGTTTATTCTTCTTATTTATACCTGTGGAAAATATAATTGGATATTTCATAAAGGAATTGATTTGGAGTTGCAGATAGGACATAAATGTTTAGTAAAAGATATGTTCATGCTGAAGTGAACTATGTTAGTTTTTAATTTTATGTTAAGTCTATACATAATAATGACATTTTCAGGAGCCAGTATAATACAGAAAGCTTAAATACTTGATACAATGCTCACCTTTAAGATTTGTCAGGCAAAAATAGCAGTCCGTAGTGTGGTCCTTGCCATCTCTCCACACCATGGGAACACCAAAAGAGAGGGACTTCTGTTCGCCCTGACTCCAGCGTCTTAAACTTATGTAGCATCCCTTGCAGCAGATAGGTGGTGCGAAACTTTTATCTTGATCTCTTAGCCTTACTCCAAAATATGCATGATACAAAAATTTAATTACAGGAGAGACTGTAAATTCCTGCTCGAAAAATGTTACTTTGCCGCAAACAACCAAATCTGTCGGAGCTATTCTTACATTTTCTGTTCATTGTTAACTCAACCCCTATCATTATCATTATTATTATTATCATAATGCTAAGCCATTTCTAACCTTCAAAAATATAAACTTATTAACATAATTACTTAAAATGTACACAAAATTTACTGTGAATACAGTAGTGCAAAAACTATTGAAATTTTGAAGTAATTTAGGACATGTATAAACTATAAAATTATTATCACCCTCTGTAACGTAAAAACTGGACCTGATAGAGAAAAACGGAGGCCAGATTTGGATTTAGGAGCTCAATTTTATTAAGAAATTACGGAAAACCTAAGGTACATTTTTGACGAAGACCAGTGTTATAGATTTTGTAATCTGTGATTATAGATTATGTAATTTGTGATTATAGTTTTTGTAGTTTGTGATTATAGATTTTGTAATTTGTGATTATAGATTTTGTAATCTGTGATTATTGATTTTATTAATCTGAGATTATACATTATTTAATTTGTGATTATAGATTTTGTAACCTGTGATTATAGATTTTGTAATCTGTGATTATAGATTTTGTAATCTGAGATTATAGATTTTGTAATCTGTGATTATAAATTTTGTAATCTGAGATTATAGATTTTGCAATCTGTGATTATAAATTTTGTAATCTGTTATTATAGATTATGTAATTTGTGATTATAGTTTATGTACTATGTGATTATAGAATTTGTAAGCTATGATTATAGATTGTGTAATAATCTCTACTTAGTGAAGATGCCTTGTTTGGTTTTGATGTATGGTGAATGGGATTCTAAATTATTACTATTAATAGTAGTATGGTTATTATTTTTTTTTTTATTATGATTTATTCTTCTTCCATAACCCTATATTTTAAGAACGAGATTTTTTGAAGGTTTGAATAAGATTTAATTTTTTTATCAAAGTTATTTCTAATAATTCCTTTATAATATAAAAAAAATAAAATAGTAAAGTACAGTATTAAATATAGGTATCCAATTTTTGTGAATTTCTTAAAACTAAAAGAATTACAAATGATGAAGATCAGAAAATTTATTAAAATTTTGGCATGGAAATTATTAAGGAAAATTTAGATGGAGAAAAGAAAAGAGAATCATGATAGGCCGTAGGACACAAACCTAAGAAGAAGAAGAAGAAGAAGAAGAAGAAGAAGAAGAAGAAGAAGAAGAAGAAGATGAAGAAGATGAAGAAGATGAAGATGAAGAAAAGGGTGTTCAGGGTGTTAAAATAAAGAGTCTATAAAGGGTAATAAAAAAGCCGGTTATGATTAGCAAATAAGGCCGTAGGCCACACCCCGCAGGGGTGCCTGTGTAACCAAGCTCTTCCTGTTAAGGAAGAGAACAGCGGCTTGTAGTGATAGAATGTAGTTAATCCACATCTTTAATATTTACTTCCTCAAGAAAATATCATCTTTCATCACTCAGGACGATGTTAAGGCAAAAAACTCGAGTCTGTAGCACATACAAACACCTACATACTCGTACATATAAACTCGAATCTTCAACCTAAGCACCCAAAACAAACCTTACGCAGAGAAAGGAGAAATGTGACGGATGGTAAAAAGCGTGCACACATGCATGTACGCAAGAAAAATGTATGTGTACGTTAATATCGAGGCCCGATCAGGATTAAAATATAAGGCCTAGGCAGATCAAAACTCAAGGTCGCCGTGAGATTTCAGCGGCAGCTCGAACTAAATGAAGTTCCTCTTATTAACAAATGTCTCCGATTTTAGCAAGGTTAAGCACATTGGGTGTGGTTAATCGCTAGATGGAGTAGCGATTCGGGGCGCCTTCCTGGCGGGAGACATACGCTGTAGATTCCTGTGGTTCGGATCCTTCGTTAATCAGTAGGTAACCACTGTGAAATAAAGTTAATCAGTGCAAAGGGTAAAGCCTCTTCATTCTATATATATATATATATATATATATATATATATATATATATGAAAATAGTCACTTGTAACTATAGTAAGGGCCTCTTGCACGCTACTTTGCTCCATATGTTCAATTGTTCATGCCATGGAATTCTCTGCGTAATGTTCTTTCTGAAATGGGTGGTGAAAGACCAGAATTGACGTTTTGTAGCAATTCCTGCCTCGATTTGCAATTACAAGCTTGGAGGTTCTACGACGGTCCCTGTCTGTCAACACCTTCTTCCGTCCGCAATTCTGACGAGAGTTTTTCCCATTTGGGAGTTGTGCCATTACTTGTAAATCCGGATGACCGTATTCGTTGAAACGCTGCCAAATTCCGCTACCTCCTTCACATGATGACCTTTGGCGCGACCAAATGCAATCACACCTTTTTGACATTCTATGACGTCGCTATTCCAGCCCATTTTAAGTAGAGCTGATTTGCTATCTACTGATCTTCACGCCGTCCGCAACACAAATAAAGCCTAATTAACGTTTCGATGTAAACTAAGCTACGCCTCTCGGCTGCCTAAGGTTCCTACACGCTTCAGATGATAAATTATGTTTTTATCCCTAGCTGACTAATTCTTTGTCTGGTCTGCTCATATATATATATATATATATATATATATATATATATATATATATATATATATATATATATATATATATATATATAGTGCAGTTAATGTATTTGCATTAATAGACAACTGACTCTACTTCAGGTCCAGCGTGGCACCCTCGTCCTCGAACTGGAGGACGGCACTCAAGGATACCTTCTAATCAGCATCCAAAAATCTTATTTCAATTATTTCCATCTTTCGAAAGTATTTAGCTAATACAGCGCTGTAATATATTAATATTAACAGTTTTCTATATGAAGGTAAACGAGACTATACTCGCCGCAGCGATAAATGGATGATGCTGTGCGGCAAGCACCGTAACAGGTGTACCCCCCCTCCCCCCGGAGTGATTCTATATCTTCACAGGTAAGAAGGAAAGACAGAGACATAGAGTAATGTGGGGAAACAGGGTTGGAAAGGAAGGTGGGCAGCTGATCTGTGGAGATATGCCAATATTGGGGAGGGGGACACCTGTGGCAGAGCTTGCCGCACCCCAACGTCGATTTCACGCTGCGGCGAGTTTAGCGTAAAAAAGTACCTTTGAAATCAATTTTAGTCGCGTACGAGTCAGGTCGTGAGAAACTCTACATCTCACTATGTCAGTCGCTCCCAGTTTAGCTTTTTTCATTTTTGAAATAACATTGTAACTATTCGACCGATTCTAACGAAATTTGAAACCCTTGTGTTGTTTTACATTCTCTTTCGAATTGTATAATTGAAAAAGCCCTATCAAGGTTATCCCGGGAATTATTTTGTTTTAGTAAAAACATTATAAGTTTTCGGCCGATACTATGCGACTAGACTAGGCTATAATATGCTATACTCTGCTATGCAAGCATAGAATAGGCTATGTTATGCTAGGTTATTATAAGCTAGGCTATAATATGCTAAGCTATGCTAAGGTATACTGTACAAGGGTAAGATATACTATGCTAATTAATGTTATAATAATGCTATGCATATAGTATGTTAAGCTAGACAATAATAAACTATGCATGACTAGGGTATAATAGTATGGTATAGGCTATACATGTCTAAGATAGTTAATGCTAGGCTAGGTTAATCTAGGCTAGGCTAGGCTAAGCTATACTGGGTTAGGCATGGCATGGAAGGTTATACTAGACTAGGCTACGCTGTGGTATGCTAGGTTAGTCTTTGCTATACCAGGCTAGGATAAGTGGGGCTTTGCTAGGGTAGGCTAGGCTATGTTGTGCATGCTATGCAAGCCTAGGCTAAGATCTAATAGTCTAGTCTAGGCTAGGCAATACTATGATATATTATACTATAATAACTAGGCTAGGGTAGGGTAGGGTAAGGTAGGCCATGATATACTGTACTAGGCTATGTTGGTCTAGACTAGAATATGTTAACTAGGCTAGGATAGGATAGAATATAGTAGGCTAGGCTCCAATGAACTAGGCTAAGCTAGACTATACTAAGATAGGATATACTAGACTAGGGCAAGCTAACCTAGGCTAGACTAAGTTTTAATATACAATTTGGGCTGCGCTAAGATAGGTTATACTCTGCTAGGCAGGCTAGGCTATACTTTGATAAGCTAGGCTAGTCTAGGCTAGGATACCCTGTCATAGGCTCAGGTATACTATACTAAGCTAGGTTATTCTAATATATACTATGCAGGGCTATATATGCAAGTCTATACTAGGCTAGGCTAGGGTATACTAGGCTACTCTAGGGTATACTATGCGATTCTAGGCCATTCTATGATATGATATACTAGGCTGCTAGGCTGGGCTATACAAGGCTATGATGGACTCTACTTCACTAGACTAGGCTAGATTATAGTGTACCATGCTAAGCTAACATAGGCTAGGTTAGGCTAGGCTAGACTATTGTTTGGTGGGCTATGCCAAGATATAGGATGTTAGAATACGATAGGATATACTATGATAAGCTAGGCTATACTATGCTACACTAGTTTATATTATGCTAGGCTTGGTTATACTATACTATGCTAAGCTAGGCTATGGTAGATAGGCTATACTATGCTAGGCTTTGCAAAGCTAGGCTAGCCTTGGCTATACGAGGATAAGCTAGGCAATACTAGGTTAAACTATTCTAAACTATACTAGGTTAGGCTATGCTATACTATACTAATCTAGGCTATACTATACTATGATAAGCTATACTATGGTAGCTTGGCTACCCCATACTAGGCTGTACTAGACTGTGTTAGGCTAGTTTTTGTTAGGCTAGGCTTTACTATGGTTTCTAGGCTAAGATAGACTATACTATACATTCTCTGATAGGCTAGGCTAGATTAGTATAGGCTAAGTCATAATATGCCAGGCTAAGCTATACTATGTAAGGCTAGGCTATACTATGCTAGCTACGCTAGAGTATGGTATGCTAAGTTCTACTATTATAGGAAATCATAGGCTAGACTAGGTTATACTAAGCTAGGCTAGGCAAGACTAGGCTACCCGATGCTATGCTATGAAATAATCTACTATGCTATACTATGCTATTATATACTAGGCTAGGTTAGGCAGGATTTACTACGTTAGGCAATCTAGGCTAGTCTATACTATTTTAGGCTTTATTATGCTAGGTGAGGTAATACTAGGGTAGCAATCCTACGGGAAGCTAGGTTTTGCCAGGCTACTATTCGAGACTATACTTGGCTATGCTATATAATGTTATACTATTCTAGGCTAGGCTATACTATGCTAGGAGATACTATACTAGATATACTATACTATATTATACTTTACTATACCCTGTTTTGCTATGCTATGCTATACTATACTATGTTATGCTATAATATACTATGCCATGTTATACAATGCTACAATATGATAAGAACCACTATGCAATAATAGGCTATGTTATACTATGCTATAATGTATTATGCTATACTATTTTAGACTATGCAATTAGGGAGTGACCATTTTTTTGCCTTTTTAATTCCATAAATGAGGTATGACAAAAAATTAAGGCCCGCCATTTTAATTTTTAAAAATATATATTGCCAAAGTCCTCCCAAGGTTAGCCAGGGAATTATTTTATTTTGGAAATAATATCATAACTATTCCAACCTTTCTAACATTCTAACAGAATTTGAAACCCTTATTTTGTTTTACATTATATTTCGAATAATATAATTGTCAAAGTCCTCCCAAGGTTAGTCAGGGAATTATATTGTTTTGGTGATAACATCATAACTATTCGCCCGATTCTCACCAAATTTGGAACCATTATGTTGTTTTATATTTTATTTCGAATGATATAATTGCTAAGGTCCTCCCAAGGTTACTCCGAGAATTATTGAAAGTTTTCAAAGTCGTAAGGACATAAATCAGAATAAGTGAGGACACACGACCTTTTGGTCAGCAGACCTTGTTTATAGCTGATTAGAACGTTTCCTTGAATGCCGTCTCCCAGTTAGAGGACGAGAGTGTCACGCTGGACCTGAGGTAGACTCAATTGTCTATTAATGCAAATACATTAACCCAAAAGAAAAATTAGACCGTTTTTGAAGAAGAAGAAGAACTACAACTACAGAACTACAGAATCTAGGACCAGCAAAGACCCTAAGGTCCGCTCGAGGCTAGTCCGCTACACTAAATCAAAAACTACGATACACCCTTATCTACGAGTGTATCTCTAACATGCTATTTTTTTTATTTTTATTTTTTTTTTTAATACTATCTACTGTACACACTTATCTACATGTGTACATTATCGTGCAATTTTAACTAATCAAACTAGGGGTCGGGGGAGATAGAAAGTTTTTCTTCTCATCTTCCGCAGCCACTCGACTGCTAGTGGTGAAAAGCTAATTTAGGGATAGAGACTACTTATAGGATAGGCGGAAAAGAAATGGGACATCTAAGCTACACATGCAGAGAATCGCCGGCATCATTTTTAGTCATCATAATTTCATATCCTTAAACCTCCGCTCCAAACTCTCTCTCTGCAAGGACGTTTAAATTCACAGTGCTCAACTACGTTATATTTAAACTATTCAAATGCACGTCGAGACGATTTTTGAACATATTAACCGAAGTGCTATCTACTACGTGGGTGGGCAGCCGATTCCAATTTTGAGTAACTTTAAATGTAAAATAGTTTTGGGCTATACTAGTGTTAAAACGCTTGTTCACTAATTTTAACCCGTGCTGACGAGTATTTCTCCTATGATCCAGTTCGAACAGATTGCGAAAGTCAACGTTTGAGAAACCCTTTAGTATTTTAAATACTTCTATTAGCTGGCCACGTAATCTTCTGTGTTCTAGCGATGGCAAATCTAAAGCCCTGAGCCTTTCCTCGTATGATCTATTCCTCAGCTCTGGAATTAATTTCGTAGCCCTACGCTGCACTCTTTCTAATTGCGCGATATCTTTCATTAAATATGGAGCCCAAAATTGAACAGCGTATTCGAGAAGTGGCCGCACAAGGGATTTATATAAAGGTAAAATTACATCCTTAGATTTGAAGGTGAAATTACGCGCGATATAACCCAAAACGCGATTTGCTTTTTTACACGCATCCGCGCATTGCTTCGAGAATTTAAAATCGTCTGAGACTAATACTCCCAAGTCTTTTTCTAATTTAACCGCGTCGAGGACTTGGCCTTTCATGGTATATTCTACTCTTAAATTATGGCAACCCAAGTGCATTACCTTGCATTTGCTTAAATTAAATTCCATTTGCCACTTGTCCGCCCAATTGGCAATCGAGTTTAGGTCCCCCTGCAATTTATCGACATCCGATCTTACATAGGCACGATTGCCCAGCTTCGTGTCGTCCGCAAATTTCGAAATCCGACTAAGTATGCCTTTATCTAAATCGTTAATATAAATTAAAAACAATAAAGGGCCTAAAACAGAGCCCTGCGGTACCCCACTACTAACGCTGGCCCAATCTGAACATTCCCCATTTATTACCACCCGCTGCGAGCGATCTTTCAGCCAATTTCTAATCCAGTTTAAAATCTTACCAGTCACCCCAATCGCTTTAACTTTCATTAATAACCTTTGGTGGGGGACGGTGTCGAACGCCTTTTTAAAGTCTAAATATATTACGTCTACAGCTTTGCTTTCATCGTACACGCAAATCATTTTGTGGAAGAATTCGAGCAAGTTAGTCAAGCACGATCTCGCACGCCTAAATCCATGTTGGGTATCGTTAATCAGCTTATTTGCCTCGAGGTGGCTCACTATTCTATCTTTAATTACAGATTCTAAAAGCTTCCCAACTACCGAAGTTAGACTAATAGGCCGAAAATTCGTTGCTTCAAATCTATTCCCCTTCTTAAATATAGGTGTAACGTTTGCTCGCTTGAAATCCAACGGAACTACGCCATCCTCTAATGAGCGATTGAAAATTTCACGCAATGGCTTAACGAGTTCATTTTGAAGCTCCTTTAAATGAATTGGATATACCCCATCGGGGCCCGGAGATTTCGACTTTTTCATTAGCTTAATAAATTTAAGGATTTTCTCGTCATTTATAGTTACATCGGATATGCAATTATCAGCACTACGAACTTCCCCAATTAACGATTCCAATTCGGAAGAATCTTCCACAGTAAACACGCTCGTAAAATGTTCATTTAAAATTTTGGACATTTCTGTCGGAATTTCAGTCAAACGACCATCCTTATCTTTGATCGGCCCTATCGATCCTTTTACGGGTTTCCTATTATTTACGTACCCATAAAACCGTTTCGGTTCATTCTTTGAATCCTTAGCGAGGTTTATTTCATACTTCCTCTTCGCATCTCTGACCGCACGTTTAACTTCCCTACGAGAATCTATGTAATTTTGCCGGCTTATAACTGACCCATTGTTTTTATGAATTTTAAATTTTCTATTTCGGTCCCGGATTAAGCGTAGTATTAACGGACTAAGCCACGGAGCTCTCACCGACTTCCCGCTCTTACGCACATACTTAACCAAATCAGAATTCACACGAAGCAGCGTACATCTCTCCTACCGACCTGTTCTCGAATCGTATTCCCCAGTCTATATCCTTAATCCTTTCGCGAAAAATATCGAAATCACAGCTACCAAAACGAGGGATTAGCTGCGAACTCATTCTAACTTCTACGCAGGTGTTTAGATCGAATCTAATCGCATTATGGTCGCTGGAAGCTAAATGTTCACCCACACGTACGTTTTCTAACAATGACTCATCGGTTGCCATGATTAAATCAAGAATATTGCTATCACGAGTAGGCTCTTCCACTTTTTGTACGAGAAAATTCTCCAACATAAAGTTTAATAGCCTCTCCCCCGGTTTATCAGAAGTAAGGTTGCTAAAGTTAACATTAGGTAAATTAAAATCGCCGCAGACTAATGTGGTCCCTTTTCTAATCCAAGACGTAAGCGTATCGAAGAGTGCAGCATCTTCTCTTTCCAATTGGCAAGGCGGACGATAAACCACGACTAAGTTAATTTTATTTATAGCATCTAAACTTAGCTGGACTAATAAAGCATCACTTCGCATATCATCCTTAGACGAGTCCATCGTTATGGCGTTTAGATCCTCTTTTATGTACATTAATACGCCCCCTCCTCTACCAGTTTGTCTATTTCTGTAATGAATTTTGTACCCCGCTATATCGAACTCGCAAACACTGATCCCCGTATGAGTGTCTAACCATGTTTCACTTAGGAATACGAGGTCGAAATCACCCTCTAGAATAACGGCTTTTATTTCGGCAATTTTATTTTTTATGCTACGAACATTCGCATATATGCATCTCAGTTTGCGCTTTACGTTAACTCTTCTATAACACTCAGATCCGTTCCGTTTCCCTGCACCCCGTCGATAGTGCCCCCTTCACGCGTGGGCCGGACCGGCGCATCGGCATCACGTGGCCGCGCAACTCTCCTACCTAAAATGCTACGTACGGACTCGTCTAAGATCCTACCCAGCCGACTATTACCCACATCGCTTAGGTGAATTCCGTCCTTTTGGAAAAGTGACGGATGGTCCTGGAATGAATCCCATACGTTAAAAAAGCTAACACCAGTTTCTCGACACAACCGCCTAAGACATTCGTTAGTATAGATCGCTCTAGATTGGAGGCGCAACGTGGATTTAAGTCGGGGGAGAACACCAATAATTCCCACGTTGGTTGCTTTGGATTTCGCCGTATCTATCATGGTTCTGGCACGATAAACTATATCTTCCGGGGTGCTGTCATACCTATGGACGTCGTTGCCCCCTACCATCGTGATGATCGTTCGTTCACCACGCGTATCTTCCAATTTCTCGATCTCGGCGGCCACGTTGTTAATGCGGCCACCGGGATAGCAAAAGCGCTTACGCTTAGAAGGGTTACGCGCAGCAAACTCCTGATCCTGCCTTCTAATTAAGGAGTCCCCCATTAAAACGGTTTCCTCTTCCCCCTCGATAGGAGTTAGCAACGCGAAAGGGTTCGAACAGGGTAAAACGAAGTTCTGATCCCTCGTTGGTCTAGCCCCATTTCTAACACTTCGAAATTGCGAATCCTGAGGCCTAAACGAGTTTAAAATTCATTGTTGCTCGTCAACAATTACTTGATGATTCGAATTTGCAGGCCGCCTATCTCTATTACTATTTTCCCTCCCGCGCATGTCGTGAATAGCAGAATCTAGTTTGGAATTTAAGTCATCGACTTTACGGTTAGTCGAGATCACATCCCTTGCAACGGTATTTAATTCAAGTTTGATCTCGCTGATCGCACTTGACAACTTGCGTTCAAACGCTTCGTTCAACATACAAAATCGACATATTCTAATTTGCTCAAGGTTCGAGGGAACGTAAATTTCCTTATTAAATGAAGCAGCGCACCTTGAGCATTCGATCTTTATAACGGGCATTGTCGGGTTTTTTTTTTTTTTTTTTTAATTCACACTAATTTAGAAAACAAGCTGCACAAGCTAATATACTGTATACGGTTATTGAAAGATCGAACTTTATAATACGGCGACGAATATTGAATAGGCGATATATATAAAAGTATTCAGTAGCAGAGGCACGATAAATTCTGAGCACAGTGAAATTAGCGGGAAGAAGAAGAAGAAGAAGAAGAACGAGATTTTTTGAAGGTTTGAATTTGAATTTTTGTTTTAGTTCGGTTTTCGCCTAAGTAGATTTAAATTTCTTATCCAAGTTATTTCTAATTATTCCTTTATAATATAAAAAATGAAATGGTGAAGTTCAGAAATAAATAGAAGTATCAAATTTTTCTGAATTTTTTAAAACTAAAAGAATTACAAATGGTGAAGTTCAGGAAATTTATTAAAATTTTGGCATCGAAATTATTAAGGCAATTTTAAATGGAGAAAAAAAAAGAATCATCATAGGCCGTCGGACACAGACCGAAAGACTGCCAGCGAAACGCAAGCTCCTTCTCTAAGGAGGAGTGGCGAAGCTGCTCCTCTTCTCCATCCTCCACAACCCTATATTTTAAGAACGAGATTTTTTGAAGGTTTGAATAAGATTTTTTCTTTTAGTTCGGTTTAAACCTAAGTAGATTTAATTTTTTTATCAAAGTTATTTCTAATAATTCCTTTAGAAGAAGAAGAAGAAGAAGATCGAGATGAAGATGAATATTAAGATGAAGATGAAGATCAAGATCAAGATGAAGAACAAGATGAAGATGAAGATGAAGAAGATGATGAAGATTAAGATTAAGATGAAGATGAAGAAGAAGAGGGTGTTCAGGGTGTTAAAATAAAGAGTCTATAAAAGGGATTAAAAAAGGCGGTTAAGATTAGCAAATAAGGCCGTAGGCCACACCCCTTCAGGGGTGCCTGTGTAACCAAGCTCTTCCTGTTAAGGAAGAGAACAGCGGCTTGTTCTATAAATACCTATTCCTTTATAAAAATCGTCTTAAATTCATTTAATGAGTCAATTAGCCTTTAAAATGTTCAAAATTTTAAACTAAATTTCAATTTTAATGAATGGTTTAATATCCCCCTCCCTTGTGGTCAACCACAGCATCTTGCCGTTGTCGTTGCCGTTTCCCCCTCCCCCAATTTTCTTTTATAAGTTCCGCTTCTTAACAGATCATTCCCCCACAAAATTTGAAAACTTGTTTTTTACATTATTTTTTTAAGACTAATAGACTCATTATATTACTTCAAGACGATTTTTACAAAAAAAAAACCTGTTTCCAGAGTAAAACATGTGGAAGAGGATCGAATAGGCTTTGTTGCAGTTTCTTTGAAAAGGTCGTTGGTACACTTTATCGATACAACCAAAAGCTGAATAAAGAATACTGCAGAAAATTCTCGGAGATCATTTGAAGAGAAATGCTGGCAATCTTGGCTTAGGAAGAAGATGAGGTTTGCAACACAACAACGACCCCAAACCCACATCGAAACTGCTTTCTTCGATTGAAAGAAGCTAAAATAATCGTTAGGAATGGCCAGAACATGCGCCAGATAGATAATTTATGGCATGAACGGAAGGTCAGCGTCCATGCTAAGCATCCACTCCCCCTCCCAAAACATCTATGAGTTGGAGAAGTTTGGGAAGGATAAGGGGGAATAATTCCATTTAAGGATTTTGATTCCCCAAAGCTTATCCTATTGATTAACAGGGTTCAACTTTGATAGGGGCTGAAGACAATTTGAATGCAGAGTTTCGTAAAAAGTGTCATTGTTCATTTACTTATTAATCAGACTTATTGAAATGTTGTGGCAGTTTGTATTAATACAATTACCTTAATGACGCCAAGTTTCGTTACCCTGCAATAAATAGTTCATGAAATATGGCAAAAAGTTGCTCTATTAAGTAGGGGTGTGAATACCTTTTGGAGAGAGTGTATGGTTTGAATTGTTGCAAAGTTGATGACGATACGTATGATCGAAACGTAGGAGGTTGTGAACGAACTACTTAATCGATGGGTTGAGAAGTTGTAATATTACGAAGAATCTTTTTATTTTTGCGCAAACCTTTCGAACTCCGTATATCGTTAAATAATTTTTAGACGAAGGAATTACTTAAAAATCCGTCAAAACGACTTATAATTAAAGTTAATTAACAAAAGAGTCAAAAGAGAGAAACGGAAGCAAAAGTGGAAGTGACTAAACGAAATTCGCAACACCAATATTACTATATCACCTGAAATAGGATGTTTTAAAAGCACTCACGCCTTCACGGGCAAACCTTGTGCCTCCCTCCTACTCGTTAACCGGTTGAGATTATTCCTGAATCGCCAACAATGTCTGCTGACCAAAGTCGCCTGCTGTCAATTTATTATGATTGATCACCTTCAAAACTTTCAATAATTCCCGAACTAACATTGGTAGAACCTTGGTAATTATACCATTCGAAAGGGAATGTAAAACAACATAAGGATTTTAAGTTTCTTTAGAATCGGCCAAACAGTTACAATGTTATTACCAAAAAAAGAAAAAGCAAAACGGGCACCGACGGATCGACCGACCCACCGGCTGGCATAATGAGATATAGAGTCGCACGCGACTAAAAAACTATTAATCTGACTCCAGAACCGGTTCTAAGTCATTCAAGTGCAAGGATTTCCTTCCGTTCCTTAACCTGCGAACTGGTTCTGAGGCATTCAAGTAAAGGTATTTCCTTCTGTTCCTAAACTTGCGAACCGGTACTAAGTCATTCAAGTGCAAGGATGTCCTGCTATTCCCTAACCTGCGAACCGGTTATAAGTCATTCAAGTGCAAAGATTTCCTTCTGTTCCTTAACTTGCGAACCGGTTCTAAGTCATTCAAGTGTAAGGATTTCCTTCTGTTCCTTAACCTGCGAACCGGTTCTGAGGCATTCAAGTGGAAGTATTTCCTTCTGTTCCTAAACTTGCGAACCGGTACTAAGTCATTCAAGTGCAAGGATGTCCTGCTATTCCCTAACCTGCGAACCGGTTATAAGTCATTCAAGTGTAAGGATTTCCTTCTGTTCCTTAACTTGCGAACCGGTTCTAAGTCATTCAAGTGCAAGGATGTCCTGCTATTCCCTAACCTGCGAACCGGTTATAAGTCATTCAAGTGCAAGGATTTCCTTCTGTTCCTTAACTTGCGAACCGGTTCTAAGTCATTCAAGTGTAAGGATTTCCTTCTGTTCCTTAACCTGCGAACCGGTTATAAGTCATTCAAGTGTAAGGATTTCCTTCTGTTCCTTAACCTGCGAACCGGTTTTAAGTCATTCAAGTGCAAGGATTTCCTTCTGTTCCTAAACTTGCGAACCGGTTCTAAGTCATTCAAGTGTAAGGATTTCCTTCTGTTCCTTAACCTGCGAACCGGTTCAACGTCATTCATGTGCAAGGATTTCCTTCCGTTCCTCAACCTGCGAACTGGTTCTGAGGCATTCAAGTGGAAGTATTTCCTTCTGTTCCTAAACTTGCGAACCGGTTCTAAGTCATTCAAGTGCAAGTATTTCCTTCTGTTCCTTAATGTGATAGAACGGTTTGAGGCCGCCTAATTTCAACCGTTATCACATGTTGTTTAAAAACACGAGGCTACCCACGTGCATCTTCGCTTTGAAGCCAGGCGCATTATAGCCGCCACCTGAGTCAATGTTTAAACAAGGAGGTTTATCTTCTCCCGTCACCCCATGCGCGACCTCGCCAGATTGAGTTAGGCTTATGGGCAGATAAGGTATTGTTCTCAGGCGCGGCTGTGCATTCCCTCGAAGCCCCCACTCCATTGTCCCCTACGCTAAGGGGATGTCGTGACTATTTATATGGAAACTTTACCACTAAGATCAAATTCGAGATCCAGATTTTCTTCGCGAAACATCACTACGAT
This sequence comes from Ceratothoa steindachneri, assembly GCA_963969495.1. NCBI lineage: Eukaryota > Metazoa > Arthropoda > Malacostraca > Isopoda > Cymothoidae > Ceratothoa > Ceratothoa steindachneri. The sequence goes on from OZ018334.1 coordinate 74,541,357, forward strand.
CCACTCTCACCTTGTGCGCCAAGGGCACTCGACCTCGAGATCCACCATCACTTGTCCAGAAGAAGGACAATATCCCTTGAGTGCCAAGGTTCGAGCCTTCGTGACGCCAAGTCCACAAGGCTTCCCCTGTTGTTCAGAAAGAGAACAACGTTAGAACAGCCATTTTTCTTTCGAGCCCGTAGACAAGAAACGGTTCTCACCCCCCCCCCCCCTGTTGTTCAGAAGAGAAAAACGTAGAACAGCCATTGTTCTTTTGAGCCCGTTCGCCAAGAAACGGTTCTCACCCTTCCCCCTTGTTGTTCAGAAAGAGAACAACATTAGAACAGCCATTGTTCTCGAGCCCGTAGACAAGAGACGGTTCTCACCCCCCCCCCCCCCATCCTGTTGTTCAGAAGATAACAACGTAGAACAGCCATTGTTCTTCAAGCCCGTTCGTCAAGAAACGGTTCTCATTCCCAAAACGCCACGTCAGGATCATTTAATCCCCCCCTCCTTCGGCTGGAACTCGCCAGCGGACCGAAAATTCCTTCACGTCGCCTTCCTCTGCACAAAAAGTGTAATTACGTAAGCCGAACGTTACCTTCGAGTATTTAACCCTTTTGTCAACCCTATCCTGTGCTTTAAATGGTTTAACAAACCATCCCATCCCTTTAACTTTTATTTGTTTTACCTTTTTAAATCTCTGTTAATCCTCGGATTAGCTAGATTTCCCACGACCCTTTCCATTCTCTGTTTATGTGAATATTTTCCGTTTTGTGTGTTGTTGATAGTTTTTATTAATAAAACTCTATTTTATTAATGATAGCCATATTATTATCCTTGAGCTCAGTTCCACTTCTTAAGCATATCGAAGATACATAATATCAGTCAACCCAGACAACCACGCACTCTGAAGATAATTAAATAAGTTCCCTCAACGAATAGTCATATATGGTATATCGTCGAGAGTCCATTCTACGACACTTAACTTGCGAACCGGTTCTAAGTCATTCAAGTGCAAGGATTTCCTTCTGTTCCTTAACCAGCGAACCGATTCGAAGTCATTCAATTGCAAAGACTTTCTTCCGTTCCTTAACCTGCGAACCGGTTCTAAGTCATTCAAGTGCAAGGATTCCCTTCTGTTCCTTAACCTGCGAACCGGTTCTAAGTCATTCAAGTGCAACGGAAAATATACCAATCGACTCTGGGATTCTTTTTTACATTTATTTTCGCTTATCTTTTATTCTCATTAGTTTTTCATTTTAGGCCTAGCATTATGAAACCCTAGTTCACCTCTATCACTCATTACCCAGCTAGGGTAGATTTTAGAGAGGTCACATTCTCTCTCTCCTTTTTACCCAAAGACACCCTCGTTTTTAGCTAGACTGAAATGTACCATAGTGATGGTATGTGGTTAGTATTTCAATAAGTAGCCTCTTCACACTGCATCAGACCCACCTTGGGGACGCTCTTCATCCACGCCAAGCAAATGACTCTCTTCAGACCTGCCTGATGCAGTGTAAATGGTGCTACTTATTGAAATACTAACCACATACCATCACTATGCTTCATTGTAGTCTACCTTACTATTTTAAGCTATATCGTGCCCCCCCCCCAACTCACCCACCCACGGTAGGGTTAAAACGATGGTCCCGTGACCGGTGACTGCAAAAGTGAAGGTTAAAATAACCAATAGATACATTTCCTTGTATGGCTTTTAAATTGGTCTATTGGGTACAGTCACATGATAGCCGTGGATGAGGGGAGCCCCCTTCCCGCTCCCCGGCGTATCCGAAGCATTGTGAATGTGGCTAATCATTACTACATTAATCGCATTCTCTCGATCGTTTTCTCCTCAAAAGAAATGTATAATTGCTCTATTATTCTGAGCAAAATTGACTCTAGCTCTGGTATCTCCCTGTCCTTGATTCCAATCTTGCATTCCTAACCATTTGGGGCATTACTGGGCACGGATCCACGGACCGTTAATTTATCCAGCACGTCGATTCTCGCTTTGTAAATGCCTCACAATGGCCTATCGGTGAAAATGAACGAGAAATAAACACTTGTGGCAAAATTGAATCCTTCAAACTTCGCTTCATTTTCCTTTCTATTACCAACACATAAATTTCCCAGTGGGTTTTGATTATAAAATTTGGTATTATGACACTAAAGTTAAGCCACACTTGATCTGGTTTGTAGCCGGATGTATTCCCGATAGAGATCGAGCTTTTGGCTGTTACCATTTACCAAAATAACCTAAAATGTGGTTTCAAAGTTAAACTGTAGATCCTCATTGAAATATTTATTAAAAAAACAGTACAGATTGGTAGCAAAACTATCCCCCCCCTCCCCCTCCCGAAATTCGGAGAGACAAGGTCATCGAACAGTAAAACGAGTCAAGCTACTAAAAATCTTTTAGGTATGACGCACACACAAACGAAAATGAGCGCTACAATTACAGAATGAATATTCGCCACGGGGTTGAATCCTTAACCAAAAAAACTCTCTACACTCAAACATAAAACTTCAACCACCACAGCCTATATGTTTTCTACTTGGGTTGTTCTTTCACTTTCTTAAGTTGAGTTCAGGGGTCCGCAGTACAACTTAACGTCAATGAAGAAGGGTTGATGTCCTCCTAATCCTTTCTTCTTCTCATTCAGCCAAAACTTTCAAGTCTAAATATCACCCACCTCCACTTACTTTGAAACTCAAGTTCATACCTTTGAAATGCTTCTTTTGTAATTATTTACTCCTATTGTACGCTAAAACATGTTCAAATGGTCTTTAGTTGCATGATTTGCTATCTTCAACCTTCTTCTCATCCTCAATAACTCCCATTTTCTTTTATGTCCTTCCTATATTTATGTTATTTTCATCACTAGTAGGCGAAGCCTGCGGGAGAAGAGAGCAGTGTCCTTTCTTCTCCCTGCCTCCTTGGATGGTTGTGTGATTGTCTTTGAGGTAAAACGGAACCTGCATGTTTCAAGACTACACAAATAGATATAGTGTACCGTAATTACAAAATAGTTGAAAAAGAAAGAAAATTCGTAAAAAAAAACTATAAAATTTTTGCATGTTTTACTAATAGTAGAGTAGTCATTTTGTCTGGGCTATGTAAATGATAGGTTGATATCGTCATAGGTAAAGATGCTGGCCTTGACCGGATCCTTGTTCTGTAGTGTTTGTCTACCTTTTCTCTTGTTCCTTCTGTGCCTCTTCTCATTCTGCAATTCAAGGCTTAGGGTTTCATCGTTGCTCACACAACTTGTCCGTATATTTTCAATTAAAAGATTAGTCATCCAAGTTTTTTCTCAGTTCCAGTTTTCTTCCTTTGAGCAAACTTTTTCTGCCAACTTAATTTCTTTAGGAAAAACAAGAAAAATAAGAGAAATTCCCCCCCCCCCCCCAAGATATTTATATAAATGGTTTCGTCTTAAAAATGTAAAATTAATAAAAGTGAAGATGTTTAGAAGGTAGAGAAGTCAAGTGGGGTAAAAAAGATACTACCTGGGACAAGATATGTAATTCCCTATATTAGGGGCAGGAAAATTAATCTTTACAACCCCACTTATTTTACCCACTATTAGTCTGCTCTCAACTCCCGCCCCCACCCTTCTCATTTAGTTTGCCTGTTGCAGATCAGGCATTCAAATGTATATACTGTGTGTAAAGTATTGAAAAGAAGTGACTGTATGAACTGAATTAATCTCCCGTCGAAAGGCAAGTCAGGGATCGACGGAAACAGATCATCTGCAATGCGGACAGAATTGATGCTAAGAGTTGAATCCGCTGAGGTGACGTCGTAAGCAAAGGGAGTCAGGCTATCAGAAAAAGCCGTCAGGCTGGAGGAAAGATCGCCAGCTAAGCCGACAACAGGAGTCGTCACGCAAAACCCGAGGGAAAGTTTTGTGAATCAGCTTCCTTCGAAAAACATCGATGAATCAGAGCGGCTTAAGCAGCCCCCCTTCTCCACCACCACCACCACCACACACACACACTCCTATTGGCTCTTCGGCTATTACTTTACTTATTTTTTTTTTTAATCGTCTAATTTCATCAATTGAGAATGTCTTTGCAAACGTTCAGACGGACATTATTTATGTTTCGATTTTACTTACTAAATATAGAAATAAAAAACCGAATCGTCTGTGTATAGTAATCATCTGGCAGTAGAAACGGAGCTTAAAAGGAGAGAAATGAAACTATTACATTTAGATAAAGTAGCTGAAGAAGTACAAACAACCAGTACATATAAAAAGCGAAGAGAAAAAACGAAAGTTTCTTTCGTAACATCTTCCTAGTCTTCTTCAAGCAGAAACACGGACGTGTCTGACCACACTGTATAATAACTCCCTTCGCTTTCTCATACATTATTTAACTTCTTTATCTCTAAATGACTAATACTTACTATTCAACAATCCCATACGATTCTTCCTAGCCCTTGCTTCAACCTCCACTAGGAAGTGTTGTGTTTGATGGAGTTACATAAGGGGTATAATTAGGGCAGGCGAATGTGTGTACAAGGTTTATATTCTTTAATTAAAGAGAAAGCTAATTAGAGCTCCGGGTAGTAGAAGCAAAGATATTGGATTGACTTGTCCAGAACGAAGTAGAGGGAAAATATACTTGTATTAAATTATCACTAAAAAAGAAGCAAGTTGGGTGGTATTAATTTCAATTCTACTCGTATGATAAACTATAAAGAAAAGGTTAACAAATTTTTTTTATTCTTTATCAGTCATGATTAACGTGATTTGCTCAAAAGAAAAATTTCATCAGATGTGGTTCTTTGCACTTGTTCCTCGATGTTTGGAAATACGTACAACGGCAAAGTTGGCTGGTTTTGTTTTAAAAACTATGGCCAACATTCGTCTTTTGTTATTATTCCTATCGTTACTATGTCTACATTGTTGTCGTTATTGATTTAATTCGCCCCTGAACGATTAAGCCATTTTTATTTTTATTTCCTCCGTAATTATCAATAATTACCAGAACAAGGTCATTATTGATCTTGCTTCTTTTATGTGTACACTTCCTGACCTTTCTCACTGGAGGCATTTCTTCTTCTGCCCCTTTTGTTTTTTCATCGATTAACATCAAGGCCTTGTCACATCGTAACAAAGGATCATAAGAGGTTGTGGCTAGCAAAAACTCGACAGCATATTTAAAATCAGTGTTTATATAGCCATTTAATAAGTTATAGAGCGCATTTCTGCAGTTAGTATCAAATATCCTTTTTGACGGAGATCAAGAAAGGAAACCCTTCATCCGCGAAGGAAATTTAAGTCGTGGTTTAATATTTAATCGCCCACTAACGGAATGAGAATGAAAACGGCTTGATAGCATTAAGACGATTTTTGACGTAGCTGCTCCTTACACTTACCATATACAATATTTATTCTTAATTCATAATTTTTCCTTGCCATTTTACAGTATTATTTATGATCTTAATCAAGGTCTCATGTCGAAAAAGTATGTTAAGTATGATCAATTATTTTGATCCCCTACGAGTTCTTATGGACTCGCAATTCACCTATGGTAGTAAAAATGTTCACCACACTTAGCGAAAATAGTTCTAACAATTTAAAACTTACCATAAATTATAATTTTACCTGATATTTTAAAAATCTTTACCTATTCTATCTACTATTACATCATTATTTCTGCTAATGATGTGGAGTAAAGTGCTGTCCAAACATATCAGACCGCCTGTATCTCTATCGCAACATCTTCCATAACTCTTGCCAAGGTTTCCAAAACTAGTCTACGATAATCTAGAGCTATAAACTAAATATGGCTAAAGGGTATGAAAAAAAGCTAAAACAAAAATTAGGAGTAGATAATCAATTTACACACAAAAAAGGAAATCTCTAAAATGATCCCCATGCTTAGGATCCTTGTAGAGAGAACTGGTATATTTAGCATAGCATCTAACATCAGTATACTAACATCTCGTATACATAACGTCTTTTGCCAGCTGCCATCCAGGCAACATACCTAATAAATCTGTCACGCCTCTCTCTGTCCGCGAATTGATTGTAAGTAAATCTGCGCCACCAAGATAGTGTTTCAATTGGAGCCATTGCAGAGACGGTCAAGCTCTTCAAATGTATAGACAACTATACTCACTCAACCTATGACAAAAGACGTTTAGGCAAGACTGATAAATCAACCTGAAAGCCAATGAAGAACTCAAAAGGGTAAACCGAGGAATTACCCAAATTTGGCTGAATGACCGTTTGAAGAGGGCTGCAGTAGTTTCTTGATAGATTAGCGAGATTTTGACAATCAATATGTCCAGTCAAATTGTGACACATCAGCTAAAAGAAGACAATCTTCACACTCGCACACCCAAAGTCATGCAATTGATCACGGCTAAGAACAAGAATGCTCCTCTTGCATTCACCACTGATCGCGTTACCTGCACGGATGAGCAATAGAGCCAAGTCCACTTCAGTGACGAATCTAACTTCATTTTTCATCGTATCCAATTGAAGAATGCTATCTTGTCGCAGAGCAAGCAAAAGACTGCCTGTCAATTGCCGAACAGCTTAAAGAAAAATCTATCTTGTATGCCTTCATCAGCAGTTTACATTCAAATGTTATAAGTCAACGGCTTTTATTAGGTCAGTGTATAAGGAATGCAGTATTTTTTCATTTTTATTATTATTTAAATAGATAGAAATCAAACAACACTTTGAAGTTATTTGTATTCAAATAAGTATTATTTTATTAATGTTGATTCGTTTTTGAAAGTGTACCTCAGAGAGGCCGATAGAAATTCATTGCTTCAATCATGAAACCTTTTCTACTTCCTTTAAATAACGACGCACAGTGGAATGAGTTAAACATAGTTTTTCAGCCAATTGTAAAATCATATTTTTTTCTACAGTTTCTTGGGGGTAAAATATTGATCAATTTCAACTGGTCATCCTGAACATGGTTCATCTTTGTGGCTAATGCTTCCCAAGGGAAAATTCTGAAACCATCTTTGGAATTGGCCCAGACTAATTGTACCTTTCCCATATACTTGAGATCTAGTGTTAGATAAGCATTGTTGCCTTTTCTAAATTTCCAAAGCATGACGTTACGAATGGGCTCTCTCGATACCTACATAATAGTCATCATTTAATGATGTCATTAAATTAACTTTAATAATACAAAATTAATAGCCCATAAAAATGTCGACTAAATTATGTCTAAATCTAAGCCTTTGGTTAGGCTAAGACATACAAATACCTAAGCTTCGAATTTAATAGACTAAGCTCATATAAAAACAATCCTCCTTTTGATTATTTCTAGCCATAAAATAAATAAAAACTTGAAAAGAAGCCACCTCATTAATTGCGATATGGTCTAATAGGAATTAACCTTGTTACCTTCATACTGCGTTTGATTAGGCTCGTTCCTTGGAGCGAGCAAACAGTAGTTAATCAAGTAGCTGAGAGGTTATAGATGTATTCCCTGTTTCTTCTGATGCCACGGGTGACGTAACTCAGATTACAGCTGCTGTACAAAAGCTACAGAAATTATTATATTTGTGGGAACAACATCACATTAGAAGAATGTCTTGCTTGCGATGCATTGTGTCACACGTGTCATAAGAAGGGCCATTACCTCAAAGTCTGTAAGACAACTGGGACTGAGTCTGCAACGTCAGTGGCCTGCCCATGGCTGATTCTTGGTCTATTTCTGTCCTTCACTAAAATATGACTGTCAAAGGCTACCGTAGATGCAATTTCCAATGGAATGATAGTTAGCGCTATTATTAAAACTAGAAGTACCGACAGTTCTGTGTCTGGAAGAGCTGCGCAAAAAAAATGTCACATGAAAACATACTCTTGTTCCAACATTCTACATTTTCAAAGAGTGTCTTCTTAATGCTGTACTTGATATTAAGCTCTGTGCTTCTTTGTATCAAAATATCCGTTTGTCCTTTTTTTCTCTTTTTTTTTGTAGCGACTTAATTCTAGGACACGATTTTATGAAAAGATGCGACAGAATAAACATCAAGTTTGGTGGTTAAATGTCTTCCATAAATATAGGCGAAACGGCTGCTCTTTGAGTTCTATGTTCCCTAGAATGGTACACTTCGAGCAGACAAAATTTTATCTTTCCGGTAGATGAAATCAGGAAAATGACATTGTCCTGTCTTATCTATCCCAAGCATAATTCGGTTCTACTAAACACCGAAAATGTATTTTATTAAAGTTGAATATCCCTCTTAAAGGCTTAGTTTTGATTTTAACGAACTATTTATATGTAGTTTAACAAACCTATATATTTTTACATTAATTGACAAATATTTTCGTTTCTTATTTATTGTTCATGCGAACACTTTGAAATGTCTGCTTTTTTTCTCTTTGTGAAAGTGGAACCCCATTATTATTCACGGAAATTGGCGATTTTCTAGATCGTTATGGCCTTATTACTAGCTTTGCACCTTGTACAGCCCTAGTGGGAGCAGTCAGGGTAAGTGATACAACCATAGAATTCGGATCACTCTACTAAGATAATGTAAAATTAGTTAATGAAAGGCTAGCTTACTTTCTTTTAGCGGAGGCCACAATGTCCGCTGTACAGTGCGGCTCCCCGCAAGATTCACAGTATATCGAATGCTTTGCTCTGGCAGGAAAATTCTATCTTCGAGGCCTTCCTTCATAGAAAGCCCTTCACCACGATGTTTTTTGATCTGATATAGGTCTGTGATACTGCATGGCAATATTTTGGAATTTACCACCTCCACAGTGTAGAGGCGAGGAGACAATTCCCAATTTACTTGTCTGAGTTCCAGCAATATTATCAATTCCGCGCACGGGAGGGAAGAGCTCTCTTAGGGCCAATTCGGCTGCCAAAAGAAGATCACACGACGCTCAACGTAGATGAGTCTTCGATATCTTTGGGTGTGGCCCAAATATCTACCCTCGAGCCTTGACACCAAATTTATCTCTCGTTATGCAAAAGCACATTGGTTTCGGTTATGGGGCCTAAGACTAATGTGGGGCACTTCTAATACCACCCACGGCTTCACCGTGAGCAGGGCTTGTCCCTAAAAGGAGATAGCCTGTAAGTGGTAGTGTCACACCGTTTCTTTGATCTATGTTTTAACGACATTATTCGTTACGTGTCGTTCAGCAAGTGGGTGCTGATAGAAATACTCTTCTAGTCTCTCCACGTACCCCACATCTGCTGTGGACAGCCTCTTTGTCCATGCTAGGGAGATGACACTCGCTTTACAGCGTATACAGTACAGTATGAGCTTGTACGTGCAGGCCAAGCGCCTCCCTTGGTTGAAAATGGCGCTCATTTCATCCAGGGCCGATTTCAACGGCGCATATGCCGTCGTAAGGCTCCATTCCTCCAAGCTTGACGTAGCTCTCGGGTCGGTGGCGCGGCTAATTTTTCCCAGGACAACTCCGCCGAGGGAACATTTTCTGATTTTTTGTCGGGTCATCTCTGCTCCCAAAGCTTATGCAACGCCGGAAGTATGGCGGTCACATTCTTTTGAAAACATTTTCTGTAACGATGGGTCATACAAGTGTGCACGGATGGTTTATCTTTACTAGTTAAATTAAAAGAAAGCTTATTGCTACCTTAATTTAGAGAGTACTTATATCTATATTAACTCAAATTAGAGAGGCCTTATCTTTATTACCTCAATTTAGAGAAGGCTTATCTTTCTACTTCAATTTAGAAAGGGCTTATCTCTACTACATCAATTTATAGAGATCTTGTCTTTACTACCTCAATTTAGAGAGGGCTTATCTTTACTACCTCAATTTAGAGAAGGCTTATCTTTATTACTTCAATTTGAAGAGTGCTTATCTTTACTACGTCAATTTAGAGAGGGCTTATCTTCACACCTCAAATAGAGAAGGATTATCTCTACTACCTCAAATTAGAGAGGGTTTATCTTTACTATCTCAATTTAGAGAAGGCTTATCGTTACTACCTCAATTTAGAGAAGGTTTATCTTAACTACCTCAAAATAGTCTTTACTACCTCAATTTAGAGAGGGCTTATCTTTAATACCTCAATTTAGAGAAGGATAATCTAAAGATAAGCCTTCTCTGAAGTTGAAGAGGGCTTATCTTTAATACTTCATTTAGAGAGAGCTTATCCTTACTACCTCAATTTAGAGATGGTTTATCTTCACTATCTCAATTTAGAGATGGATTATCTTTAATACCTTAATTTAGTACTTTATCTTTACTACTTCATTTTTAAGAGGGCTTATCTTTACTAATCTAACCTAACCTAATTTTCAAAAGGCCAACCAAGTAGGTGTAAGTAATATTATAATGTCGCTGAAACCCAAAGTGGGATGAAATCCAATCAACCAGTTTCACTTAACCACTACTAAAGATAAGCCAGCTCTAAGTTGACCTGGGTACGAAGAACCATCTTATTCTTTTTAAGATGGTTTATCTCTACTTGATGTCACTCATTTTCACTTCTGTTATCTTCACCACTCTTTTTACGGGAGATCCTCTCGTTGGCTTACGATTTATGTAAATACAAAAATAGAAAAGCTATAGCCTTATGTTTAGCGATCATGCTTTCAACATGTTTATGTTCTTCTAATAATTATCATGAACTATGGCCATATGTTGGCTATGACTTGGAGGAGAAAACTGCAATATTTCAAGTAAAGACGAACCCAAGGCCATTTCATGATTTCCATTGCGTTTAAGGATAAATATTTTGGACTCGGGATCGAGATTTAAAATGAGAAGAAAGACGCCGTCCTTAGGGAATGTTTTTACAAATATAGTTTTTATTGAAGACGCAGGTTTTATTATTCCTTTATTACATTTATCTGGTATAAATTGCGATGGTCATAAGCACTGGATCCAGAGTTTGATTGCTTAAAGATCAAACGTAAAGTACTAGGTTTACTGCTGATGGCTGGTTGCCCTGATGAAGGTTACTTCCCGACAGGAACATTCTTAGCCTTCCCACCCGTGTTCAGCAGAAACCGGCAAATTTTGAATTCAGCAAAGCACCTGATTGCTATTTCCATCTCTCCCAATATATGTATGTGTATTGTGGATTGCATGAGACCTTGGAAATAGGTTTGTAAAGAAAGTGGAGTAAAATAGAAGTAAAAATGTGCGGACGTTACATATAATGTTGAAGTGAAAGAGCTGCATGGATCTATATTGATTGTGTAGTCACACAACTCTCCTAATATAGGCTTCTTCTGAATTTCCACTACATTACAAGTATCGATGTTGCGTAAACCTTTAAAAGAATGGGAGACGTCCTTTATGTGCTTATGTGGCTCATGACTGAAACGGTTCGCACATTTTCACATATTATTTAGGTTAATTTAGATCTTCGTATTCCCCAGCCTGAGTCAGCTGAAATTCAGTGAGAACAAGTCACAAAAACCTGAAAAGTCAATAAAAACAATACACATAATTGTTCCCAGGATGGCTCCCTCTTCCTTGGGCAAATACCCTTTCGAATGTAATGAAAGAAAAATGTTTGCCGCAGCACACTTCAAGTTTGCATGCTTACATACACATAAACACGCACATATATATATCCAAAATCACACGCGCACACATGGACACAAATGATTGTTATTTGTCCGCCTTTGACAAGACACATATATCAGGACAGACAACTAAACGAGCACCAGGAACCCACTTTGGAAGTGGAACAGAGCATAATCCAAGGAGAAAATGTCCTTTAGAGAATGAAAGAATAGGATAACAACAGAAAAAAACAAGAGAATAATGGAAAGGGGTCAAGGCGAGACTTCCACAACAACAAAAAACTCAAAACACCTTTGATTCATGGACCAAGACTGCCAGAACAAAGATTAAGAGCGCGTCACATTAGGTACTTAAGGATTGATGTATAGCACACCCTTTATCGCATTCTTCGCTACCCTTAACGATAGGGGTGAGGTTTCAACCCCCTTCTTGATGGGAGTTTGTCCAAACCTCGTCCAGCGACATTTAACATTTCGTGTCAAAAGACAGTAAATGCCCATCTATAAATATCACCCCTCTCAAATTGACCCAATGAATATTACCTCCCATTTATCAAGCACGGTTCCAACATGGGCCATAATGGCTCTACATACACGATCACACATGCTTGTACAAACCAGGCTCCCACATGCATACATAGACTTTTAGAAAAACCAACACTCAGGAACAAACATCATTGTTTATAAGTGTCCTTAAAAGGGCGAAGGTGAGGGAAAGAAGATTAGATTCGGACAGATTTTGTTTTGTTTTTAGTATGAAGCAAAAAAAAAGGAAATTGAAGTGATTCCAAAGAGCAAAGTTTGCTCAGAGAGGATAAATGGACATAGGGTCCAAACATTAATACAGAAAATTTAATAAGTAAAACGAAAAAAACAAATACAGATAAAGGCTTAAATGTTCGTACCTGGAAGAGTCCCGCTCAGAATGACAATTTATAGGATTTGTTTGTTTTTTTAAATGTTTTGGAAAAATAGAACCTTAGGAAGCCTTACTATTATTATCATTATTATTATTAACTGTGTCCCTTGGGCGGTGTCACCCGACCGGATTAGAAACTAGCATAAGAATTAAAATGAAAATTACTAGCAAACCCGAAGTCATCATGTGTTACTTCTCGTTTGGGACGGAAGGGATAGAAAGAAGGTTAGTACTATTTGCCACGAACCAGGGAGCGACCCGTTCGAGGCAAAATCGCGTAAGACAATGTAAGTGCATAGAAAGCAAAGAGGTAAATGGGTCATTTATTTCAACATTCAAATGTAGAAAATGAAAATAAGATAAATGGCTTAATTTCATGGAAAATCTACCTTAGAAAAAACCTCTTTTATACGGGTTCTACAGTCAACACAAGTTCCTGATCTAATTAATAAAGTAATTAAGCCTTATTAAAATTAGACACCCTCCTGGTCTTTAGTCATCGATTCCTCTTAAAGCTACTGTTGTCCACCGTCCACACTTTCTCACCTTCCCTAACACCACTGGTATTTTTGGAAGTTTTGGCTAAGTAAAAGGGATGAAGTATTGGTGTACAATTTGGATAACACATTCATAACATCATTAGTTTGTCCTTTTTATCTAGTCCTTTCAAGTTGAGGCAGTCTAGGATAAGGGTTCTAGAACGAGAGTCGTTGAAAAATAACCCTCGATTGCTTCTATTCCAAATGGCGACAACGCAAAGTATACAGTTGGGTGTGTCAATTTGTAGAGTGAAAAATTATTTTTGGCAATTACTTGACTGAAAGGGTCTAAAAATATATGTTTGGCTGTGAGGAGTTCAAATCTGTTATTACTTTTTCGATTGTCAACATTTAGTTTGGTAAGTCTAAGTTTAATAAGCAAGGTCTGCTGACCAAAAGGTTGCGTGCTCTCACTTATTCTGATTTATGACTTTACGACCTTCAAAACTTTCAATAATTCCGGGACTAACCTTGGAAGGACCTTGGCATTATATCATTTGAAAGAGAACGTAAAACAACATAAGGAGTTTCAAATATAGTTAGGATCGGCTGAATAGTTATGATGTCATTGCCAAATAACATCATAACTATTGGGAGGACTTTGCCAATTATATCAGTCAAAGGATAATGTAAAACAACATAAGAGTTTTAAATTTCGTTATAATCGCCCAAATAGTTACAATGTTATTACCAAAACAAAACAAAAAGCAAAACGACCGACTGACCGACATAGTATGATATGGAGTCGCACGCGAATAAAACCCCTCAAAAATTGCTCACAAAAAACAAGTTATTAACTTTAGCATCTCAAATTGGCAGGTAATGCTGTAGACACTTATTTTATCTTTAAAAAACATATCCCAGGAATTATAAAGAATATCTTTGCACTCATACTACATTAGAAAGTAATAACATCGCTAAAAAATAATTAAATAGGTTTTATAAAGTCATGCTTTGATTTATTCTTGTACATCAGCAGCCAACTTAGTTCTTGGTCTCTGATATAGCCCTAATGTTTTTCATGTATATACACCCTTCCTGAGGCTTCTGTGGCTTGCGTGACACACCTCTCTATTGACTGAGCATGACAGGGCCACAAACCAACCAGATCAGATTAAGGCTATCTTTACTTCTACCCAATACATAGAACCACCCGCCCAGCCAGTGTTAACATTTGTAGAATCACATCCAATGGCTTGCAAGCTTTACTTAATGTCCTTCTTCTTTAAGATATCTACAAGATTATCAGCAATGATTTCAGCAGGTTTTTCACTCTTTGAACCTTTCTCAGGAGTGAAGTGGTAAAGATATTCGACCTGACTCATTACACACAGGAACATGCTCTTCTTCGATAATGTCACGGACAGGAAGATCTGAATTGTCTTCTTTCAACACAACCTTAGATCTATCTTGACGGCTGTCATAGATGATGCATTCAATTTCACACCCTTCTTACAACGTTCATCAAAGTCCTGGTCCAGGGATCTCCTAACTTTTGAGAGGGTCCTCTTGACTTTATTGTGATCAACTATAATTCTCTTGACCTCTTCAGTGATCAAACTAGTATCCGTAAATGCCGCAGTGGTGATGGCAACTGTGGCAGGCAGGCCAACAGCATATCTGATGCTATGCATTGCAAAATTAGGTATTTCTAGTGGCTTGTACTGTGGCTTTTTACTGGAAGTTGAAGATGTGATTGGAATTTTAATGTCACTTCATAACTTCCATCATTTTCATTTTGAACATCAGCTATTTGTCCTTCATTCTCATCAGCAGAGATATTTTGTTTCTTGAAGGCATTAGAACATTGACCTGCTTACTTGTATGGTTATATTCAGCATATATTTTCTTTAACCTTCTTGACGCTTCTGATTTTTGACTTGTCTGTTTTGCTCAGGTTGTCTGGCAAGCCAATTTGATGTGGTCCAATAAAACCACACGTTTGTCTCTGACCTTTAACGAGAGTAAGTACCTTCACAGGGATCTTCATCTTCCTAAGTCATGTACAATTAATGTGTTTTGTTTTCGCAACCAGAGCAGACAAATTTACAGCAAAAAACAATTTTGTACTTGCAACTATGGATGTCAAATTTCGTCAAGTTTTACAATTAAAACCTCTTTGCCATATAGCTGTTCTTACCCAAGAGCTATGTTTTGGCCTGCTTCTAGTTCTCTAGGATCGTGTTTTGATTGTGACAAGTTAACTTACAACTGGGGCTACAAAAAAACTATTTGCTCGTTCGCATGCTTTGCAAAACTAGCTGTTGGGTAGTTTCTCACATTCTCACCACTTTTCTCTCTGAGCAATAGTCCATATTTTAGAAAGTAACGCAGAGTTGGGAGTTCAGAGCGCAAAAGTCTCTACCATTTGCAATTTAAATTGCTCATATGTGGGAATTTCTTCAGGTGTTCTAATTTTAAAAGCCATTGTACTCGTATGTACTCCCACTAGTTAAGATGGTAGCACTGACGGCCATATAATTAACAGCACACTGATGAATATGTTTCAACCTGTAATGAAAAGCAGCCGATCAGATATAATTATAATAATTGTCATTAATTTCCCCCAAACAGTCAAAAAGGTCACACCTTTCAAGTAGTTTATAACCAAGCAGAACTAAATTATATTAAAATATTTTAAAATTTATACGTCGTGCTGCGTCTTTTCAGCCCCTTTCATTTTTGGAATTTGAAAGTTGAAAAGAATTGACACACAGCATTGTAATACTACAGCAACTTGTGTTTTTTTTCAACTGGCTCTAATGAGGTACATACAACTCTAATCTAATGTAACATAATTTAGGAAACTATCCTTTTAATGTGGCCACTGTAACCAGTTAGTTATTACAAACTACGCTAAATGAACATTTTATTCACCGCTTCTAAAAAGAGATTAACTCTAATTTCTAGTTCGAAGCCAAAGCCATAGTTTGATATTTTTTATCATTGAAGTTCATTTAAATTCAGACATTATGATAGTCATTATGATATCGTGGACGATATCGGGAAGAAAAAAAGTTTTATTTACTCAGTATCGATCGAGCTTTCAATTGAGAAAGAAGCAGTTTACAGAGGTTTTTTGTATAAAATAATATATAGTTCTATATTTTCCTAAATAAAGAATTATATAAATATATATTGTTTTATTCAAAACTTTAAGCTGCGTTTTGTTTCTCAAAACAGGAATCTGTTTCTAGAAATAGATTCCTGAATATCTCCTTGAACCCTCAGGTCAAAAGTTTTCAAGAGCGTATATTTTTTATTTAAGTTTTTCCAATTTTTCATTTTATTGAATAGTGGATAAATAAAATGGAGCATAACTTAATATGTGCTAAACTATGTCAATGTAGGTCTTACTTAATCCTTGTTTCTCTAAAACCCTTAGTATTGAATCTATGCTGACGGAATCGATTATTTTTTTCATAGTTTACGAATATAACATATCGAAACATTGTATGTTAATTAGTTCCCTAAACTGATTATTTGACACTGAGGATGGTATATTTACTGAAATTACTTCTGGAATCGGTTTAATCTGGTTGATGGCTAGAGTTTCTAGCGTTTCCCTCGCTTCCTTGAGAATGAACGGCTTCTAATAGTAATTATTTCTCGCTTTCCGTTACAATCATAGGATAAATGGACAGAGAAAGAGAAATAGAGATCAGGTCTCTTAATGACTTTGGTCAGTCTTAAATTATTTTGTGCCAAAAGTAGCAACTCACCGGGGTAAACAGACATCCTAAACACAAATGGAATAATAAGCAAAAACTTCTGTACTAGGAAAGGACAACTCATACAGCACCAAAAAATGATTTCCTCTAGACACAAACTAGGAATTAATAATATTTATTAATCGCCCTCTTAATGACTGATTTCTTAAATGATTTTTGATCAAAATTATGAAACGTCTTAAATTACAAATAGTAATTAACTACTCAACCTCTCAATTGATTAAACGACTGAAGAAATTATAAAAAATGGGAGCATAAATCTTCCATGACCTTCAAATTGCTAAGGGAAAAAAGTGAGTGCGTGAGAGAGAAAAAAAAGTGTGGTGGTACTCACGTTGCGAAGTTGAACGGCGGATTATATTCTCGAGGAATGTGTTTTGGGGGGCAACGAGGCCCCTGCGCCCCCCTGGCATGCCTTTAGAGGAAAGGGGGTGCTGTGGGAGGACGGAGGAAGACGGGGGCTACGACCAAGTCAGCCCCGCCCTCTGCGGTCATACTACCGCGTCCTGAAATTAAACAAAACAGGATGAGTGACGCACATACGAACGCAGTCGACCTTACTCACACGAATGATCAAGTATACACGCATACACGTTCCTTTGATCTGGCTTGGGGGAGATATTTCTTAACCGAAACCAACAAGGAGAGTTACGAGCCCCCTATAAATTAAATAGGTCGTAGATGCAGGGAGAAGTGATAATGTGTGACTTATGCATACACTGGATAGGCAAAGGAAGAGACTACTTAGAGTAAGCTTAAAACTGGTTTTACCCAGATCAATGTGACAATGGTTAGTAGAAAGACAAAAACAAAAGATCCCCTAATCTTGAATCCTCTGGCTTGTGGGATCGTTTACAAAGATAAATATAAACGAATAACTTTAAATCCATTCCAGCCTTCGGCAAGATTTAGCACTAAGGCCAAATTCTGTCAACGCAGGGCAAAACCGATGAGTCATTATTTTTATTGTTCGTCTAGTTTTTGTTCTGTTGATTTATTTAGATTTATTTGCATCCTTACAAAAATTCCTGTCCATTTCACCAATTTTTTTTAAGAATAATTTGAGTTTAAAAGTAGCTATGAGAAGTGTTTTTATTTCATGATTTGGCTTCATTGATTCACTTTATAAGACGTCACCCACCAATGGCGACATTGTTCCGGTAATTTTCTTATCCCTTTCCCGCTTTGTGATGTTATGTTTAAAACATTCGTTCTGAAGTGTACCAGTTAGTTTTGGGGGATTTTAATGAATATAAATATATAATAATCAAAACGGCCTTTGCAGCATCGTCTTAAGGTGATTGCTTATAAACGGGCCATCTTTAATGATTGCCCTTAATTTTCAACTAGCCTCTACTGTCTAAACAAGTAAATCGATAAGGTTCAACTCAATAAGAACGGTTATGGTGACAAGAAAACGAAATTCACAGAACATAAACACTTTAGGTGTATGAGACGCATAGAGAAAGATAAAAATTGGCAGTAAGATAAAAATATACACTATGATATTGAAAACCAGAATAAAAAGAACATAAAATTTTATATTCTAACTTGTGAAAAATGTCTGCAAAAAATATTAAACACTGCCATTGTCCTTTTTTAATTTTAAAGAAATGGATTTGTAATAGTCAGGATAGTCACTTATTGGTCAACCTTATTGACTAAATAAACATTCTCGTTGGAGAGTTAATTGAGGAAACACATTTAGTATCATCTTTCACTCATTGCCCTCCAATACAACGATTGAGACATATTGCTTCCCATTTTTTCACACGTTAACATATAATTATGCGTCCCGATTTTTACATTTTACATATTACTTCCATTTTTTAACGTTTTGCATACAGCTTCTCACTTTTCAACATTTTTACATATTGTTTCCTATTTTTTTAAGTTTAACATATTGCTTCCCATTTTTTTTTTACATTATTACATATTGCTTCTCACTTATTTAGATTTTTACATATTGCTTATAATCTTTTAAAATTTTACAGATTGCTTACCAATTTTTAAATTTTTACATATTGATTCCATTTTTTACATTTCTGCATATGGCTTCTCAATGTTTTACATTTTTACACATTGCTTCTCAATTGTTTAACATTCTTACACATAACTTCCCAATTATTTACATTTTATATCGCGATTCCCAAATTTTTACATATTGTTTCAGGATTTTTAACATTTTTGCATATTGGTTCCCAGTTTTTAACATTTTTACATAGTTCTTCCCAATTTGTACACACCGCTTCCCAATTTTTACATAATGATTCCCAATTTTTTACACCTTTACGTCTTACTTCCCACTCTGAATCAATGTAGCAAATAAGATGTAACATGAAACTTGACCTAACCAAACCTATTAAGGTTATTTTTATAATTTAGCAATACACTTCGTGATCAGATGCAACAAAAGCGAATAACTTAACACATTGCTTCCCATCTGACATCCCTCTTAACATATTGCCTCCCACTGGACCAATTAAGGACCTTTTGGGTTTTTTGGACGGTGTCCAATTTTTTATAATTTTTTTTCAATGATGCAGTTTTATACACTGATTTCAAAAAAGGAAATTTATATTTGGAGAAATGGACAGTTAAAAAGTTATGATTTGGTTGGGTTAGGTTAAGTTAACATATGTTCACATACGGTTGGGGCAGAGAGGACGGACGTTTTTGAAATTTCTATTACTCAGCCCCAGGGGGAGGGACATATGTCTGGCAGGTACTATTCTGCCCGTGGTATCTAAGCATTTTTTTTCTTTTCTTTTCAGGTGTCTTAGATTTTGTTTATTCTCTTTTCAGGTGAAGCCATTGCGCTGTGGACGATAGAGCATCGAGTGTTTGCCAACGACAGTTACGCGAAGAATAATGAGTCTATTACTGCAGTCCAGCATGAATTTCGGTGCCACTTCAACTTTCACCGAAATGAGGCTGTTCCCACCCGTAACGCAATCGTACGCTGGGTTAATGCAGTTCGTACACGAGGTACACTAATGAATAGGAGACCGGTGGGGGCCCCACGAACGGTACGGAACCCAGAAAATGTGAAACGTGTTAGACATGCTTTGTTGCGGAGTCCAAATCGCTCTGTTTGTAGGCATTTCACTAAACTAGGCATCGGTAATCGATTGTTAAGGCGTATTTCGCATGAATTGGGCAACAGTTGTAACCAGGGAACTATGAACAGTGGCTTAAGTTCGCACGTCAGATGGAAACAACTTTTGAGGCAAATGACAACCTCATTTTGTTAATGAGTGATGAAGCTCATTTTCATCCCAATGGCAGGGTGAATCAACAGAAGTGTCGTTACTGGGCTCTTCAAAATCCAAGAGAGCTGCATGAAAGACCACTGCACAGCCCAAAAGAAAGTGTGTTGTTGGAAAACCTGCCGTCATTGGTCCTTACTATTCTGAAGACGTGTGTGGTTTCAGCAGGATAGGGCGCGGCCCACACAGCCAGAGCATCAATGGACGTTCTTCGCCCTCTCTTAAGTAGCCGCCTCATTTCCAGGTTTGCTGACACTCCTTGGCCCCCTCGGTCCTCTAATTTGTCCATGTGTGATTATTTCTTGTGGGGAAACCTCAAAGTACGTGTGTATGAGCATCAGCTCCGTACATTGGACGATATGAAGGAAGCTATTCGCGTGGAAGTAGTCGACAAAATCAACAGAGCAATGCTGGAGAGAGTGGAGGCCAACTTCCAAGAACGCCTTCAAAGATGCATCAACGAAATCGGACACCACATGATGGATGTTGTTTTCAACACTTAATTTTGCCAAATGCTAATTCAATACGAACACATTGATGTCAATAAAATTTGTTTAAGGCTAAAATTAATGATTTTGTGAATTTTTCAAAAACGTCCGCCTCTCTGCCCCACCCTGTATCAAACATGTATTTTTACAGATTTACTAATTATGGATGATGAGGACTGAGTGTGGAATCTGAAAACTTTGTTACCTCTAACAGAGAGAGAGAAAAAAACAGATGCACGCTGCCGTGCCTTCAATGGAGAGAGAGAGACAACAAACACCTCTTCGACCCTTTTTGTCTGCGTTAATGGAAGTGCGAAATCATGAGACGCCGTCGTGACCTGAAAGTCCGCCATCCCAGAAAGCCACGACAAGTTTGAGAGCCCAAAAGTATCCTCTGCCCGCCCCCCGTTAGTTGAACTCTGCACAATTCTCGCAGAACCCCTCAAGCTCAAGGTACTCTCGATTAATTCGCGTGAGTCCACCACGTACTCGTTCTATCCGTTCTTCAAACGTAACGCGCCCAGTCTCGATTTCTTGTTCTAACTCTAAAGCAAGATATAGGTTCATCCCGTAATAGACATAGTCAAGAGACTATTATTTGAACTTTGCGCCAAGGCAAGGATTACTCCCTCGGACCAAATCTCCGAGGTAAAAGCAACACCCAACTCTCCTGTGCAAGTGCTCTTTCTACCCTCCCTCCCACCACCAGTGTAAGCCTCCAGCGTCAGCTTTGTATACGTTTAAGGTCATTCGAGCTACCCTCGGTCAATATTGTTCATTTGTTTGTACGGCGACCGTCCTCACCAAGTCTCCCCCCTTTTAGCCGCTGATACTTGTGTATATATAATGTGTATATAGCTTGTTTTAAACCCCCTTCTAACCTTGTAAAAGAATATTAATTTTCATATTAGTAAAGTTATTTTTGTACCCGTTTTCTATGGTCCCTGAGCCTCCAAGATAGTCGACTATTTGACAAACCTTCATTCAGTTAATTTGAACTCTGTTTGTATTATAAATCTCCTACGCTCATGGCCGCCATCGACTTCGGCTGAGAAACGCATAAATGGTTAACCTGACCCTATTCTAAGATACATAACATAACATAACTTCCATCTGGAACCACAATCATAAGAGAGCTGTAGAAGTCGTATAGCTATATAACGGATAATCCGTGTTACAATTTCAAACACAAAACCGTCAAACACAGAGTCGAGTTCGTTTCGGAGGGATAAACACAAACACTCAACCAATCAAGAGCCGATGGAATTTACTGAAACACTTAAACAAACGTTGTTATGGGACTCACTATTCGATGTTAGATTTGGATTTGTGTGAATTTTTGTGATGTAAGAGCTACGAAAATACGAACCTATTCAGGAAAATATTGCAGTGTATTCCTGAGTTTAAAGTTAATTTCATTTCTATATATGTTAAATATTCAAAAGATATGTTCAAATTGCATATATTTACTTCCAATAACCTAAACTAATTTTTTGAAATAACTTAACTAAACCAACCCCAACCATAACATTTTAACCATGCATTTCTACCAAAACAAATTCCATTTTTGAAATCACTGTGAAAAACTGCATCATTGACAAAATTTGTAAAAAAAAAGGACACCGTCCAACAAACCCAAAACGTCTCAATTAAGAGATGTTTATATTTCTGAATATCTGAAATATACCACAAGGCTGTTTATTAAGTTAAGTAAATTAATTTAGTTTAGCTCAAAGTCATCACTAAAAACATCTTGTTTTACTAGCTTTAAATTAATTAATTTGAAAACTGGAAATATGGAGTAAAAATCATTTTAAATAGGAAATTCTTTTCGTTTGCATTTGAATTTGGAAACTGTCCACCTCCCTTCACTTCGCTTATTGATACGTAAATATAAAAATAACATTTTTCAGAATATCAGCGTAGATGAAAGCAAAACTCTCGAACTGCTTCGAATGCATTGAATCCAATGGAAATCACGTCGGTAATAAATTACATATAAATAAAAGCTCAGAATTCTTCCTTTTGAATGTTATTTTATTAATTATCTCTGCTTTATAATTCATGATTTATGACTTTTCAAAATTAAAATTTTTACTCTTTACTGTATAATGTATTTGGCTATAATAGATTTCTGACTCCGATATTAAACTACATTATTAGTCGTTGAAATGGTACTAGTTTCTAGTAGTTAACATTAGGCAAATCAGATCTTACGACAACTAGTAAGTCTCCACAGAGATGTCGGAGATTGTTAATCGATCCTAAAAATCGTACGAGAAAATACATGATGCTGCCTCTTTAACTTTGGATTTAGATAAATTCATTGCAGGAGATGGTATTTATGAAAGGATGTATGTGTGTTAGGCTTGTAGTGAAGGCACTAAATGTTAATAGTGGATTGAAAAGAAAATATTAGAATAAATTCACTAAGCGGAAGATTTTTTCATTGAATATAAGACGTTTTTGAAATCAGCTTATCGTTTTCCAACAATTAATAGATTTTACCACAAAAATCTGTCTTATTACCATGATGATAAAAATTCATGGGAGACTCAATTATGCTACAATGTTGAAAATTAACAGAAGAAAATTAGTACTTTTCAAGATGTTAATGAAAAGAATATTGTGCCAAAAATTATAAATCTACTAATGCTTTTGAGATTCGTTCAAGTGGTAATTATAGAATTTATTGTTTCAAAGTTTTACAAACAATGATAGGAGAGGACGTACTGAACTTTACTAAAGACCATACTAAAAATAAAGAGACTGGAATAATAGTTTAAGGAGTAATGGCATAGACGCTATATGAGAACAGAGGATAACGGGTTGACTAAAAAATATAGGGCGTTAGATTGGTCTATTGAATGCAGTCACCTGCTTGGTGTGAATGACAAGCGTTCCCCAGGGTGTTCGATTCATGGGCTACTCATTTGTATACTAATCACTTACCCAGACATGGCGTTTAAATCACTACAGTAAATACATTTAAGAATAGAATCGACAAATATTAGTTTACGATAGAACTTTACATAAATACGAGTTGATAAAGTAACTTCTTCTCTTCGACTTTACCTTTCAGCTCTGCCATTCTCATTTTCCTTCACTCTTAAACAAACTTGGAGTGGATCTTAAGGACTTTGTGCTCTTTCGTATCTCTGAAGGGATTTCATTTATCTTCATCTGCTACAATATAAGCTAAAGCTTGAATCCTACGTTACAAGCTAGCAACCATGTCGCATTTTCCATTGTAAATCTAGGCATGTTGCATTATGCAACATGCCTCGATACCAACATTCACCAGATTCAACCAAAGCCCGGACATCAAAAACCTACTCATTGGACCTTCCTAAGCGCCATTCAGCTCGCAAAGGAGAGGTAGCGGGAAGGAACAGTAAAGTAAGTCTACAGTTTGAGTTATTACCGTCTACTAGCGGTCACTGCCAGTTACTCTGAACGTGAGAACCAAACGGCATATGGCGATCCTGCCTGACTCCTCTCTGATTCTTTTTGACTTTCCTTTGTATCTCAGGAGGACCCCAATCTTTTGCTACTCATTTAGCCAATTAATTAATTTCCTTTCCCTAACTTTTCTAATACGAAGCAAACTCAATCTAATTAGCCATACTAAACATATGTATAAAAGAGCACTTGCCTTTAGCGACAACCTTCTTGCACTCATAATCCGTGAGTTTCCCCACGAACTATTAACTTCTCTCTTAACTTTTTAATTAAATTTACTTAAATTTTACTTAATGTTCAAGTTTCACCTCAGTATACTAAATTTTATCTATTACCTGTAAGAAGTGTTGTAAAATTATCTCGGAAAAATGCAAAAGTAATTTGTTAGATTTCCGTGGATGAAACGTGTTTACAAAGATCCTGAAATTGAGAACTAAAAATGTTAAGATGTAACAAACATCGATTTCGTGGAATCAACATGAAATAAATGAAGCTTTGATGCATTTTCTCGATAAGTTTATTCATAAAATAAGAAGGATTTACTCATCCTCCGTCACAATTCCAACAAGATTTTGATGTTTTGTTGTCTCTTCGCGTTTAATAGAGGTTATAATGTTCAAAAAGAGAGCTAATTCTAAACACATGTTTCTTTCTTGAAACTCATTAAATCACATACTCTTTATTTACACATATCATAACGTGAGAAATTCTCAAGCCGTGACAAAAAAATTTGATTTTTTTTTATAATCCACTTTTTACGGGAACTTTGTCACGGCCCCTCCACACATATCTTTTGGGCTCGCCCATTCAAACCAGCATTTTACAAATGCCGCTGTCTTGAAGAGCCTAAAATCAGACTAAACCCTCTATTTTGTATGTTCAAGCAGTTTTTGTCTCCTTTTTTACATCTAACTCATTTATCACCTTTTTATTCATATTGTTTTTCTGAATCGATCACTTTTTGGTGAGGACTTCACTCAAAAGAGTTAGATTGGAGCGCTGCTGGACACATTTAGGTGTGGAATGCGTGTGGGCAGGTCTGAATGTAGGTGAAGGCAGGCAAGACACTGGTTCTGACCCTATCCGTGAAAGGAACGGGGATGTAAAAGGAAAAAATAGTAGCGGAGGTGACACACACGCAAACTGACGTAGGTCGCCCTTACACGATTCGGCTAAATTATCGCCTCTGAACGACACAAAAT
This sequence comes from Ceratothoa steindachneri, assembly GCA_963969495.1. Lineage (NCBI taxonomy): Eukaryota > Metazoa > Arthropoda > Malacostraca > Isopoda > Cymothoidae > Ceratothoa > Ceratothoa steindachneri. The sequence goes on from OZ018334.1 coordinate 74,566,455, forward strand.
CTCGAAACATGAACTATGAACGAATCATGGAGATTAAAGGAGACTCTGAGCACCTAACTTGGACATTCTAATCATTCACGACAACCCTAATGCTTGACGTGGCTCGATTTCCATTTGAATTGACTTACAGATAGGACGAGAGAAATAGGTCAATAACGGTGTGGAAGCAGCCATCTAAGAATAGTGAACAAAATCGCTAAAATTTTGATAACAATAATCATCTCCCTTAGCTATCCACCCATCCATACACGCTCTGAACGCTTATTGGAAAAATCGGCGAAATGTTTTCACTTTTCACTTGTATTTTCTTATGCCGATTTTTGTCTCAGTGGAGAAATCAGGCTTTCCTTTTTGATTGAGGAGTTTAGGAAATCTTGAGGAAATTATGTGATTCTAAAGATCCCATCGACAGAATAGTACAAATTTAGATCATTTGCTAGCTAATGAGACCAAGCACAAGGATTTAGTTTAAATAGTTTAGCCATGATGATTTTATATTTTCAATTTAAATGAACGTAAAAATATGTTTAGAATTCCGTAGACTTTCACCACAAAGCTCAGATATCAAAGAGAATAATCTTATTTTTTCCCTTTAAATAAAAAATCATTAAAATTAGCTATTAATCTCAGCACCTTCACTCTTATATTACTAAGAAAAGGAGATACGAACACTTCTTTTCTTTTTCTTTTTGAAACAAATTATGGTTAGGCCATATATTAATCGCACAAATGATGAAAATTGATAAATGAACGAGATGACGAATTTAGTAATTTAAGATCCATTATTCCTTTTAATTCGAGAATATGTCCGCATTTCTGACCTTTTCCAGAGAAATAAAACTCCCATCCACTGAATTGACCTCAAGAATTGAATCCTTTAGGATGAAATTTCGCTGATATTTTCTCTTAAATGGGGGTAAATCGACCGTTTTTTTAATTAAACCCCCAAACATCAAATTTATGCCAAGTTGAGGGATGGAATTTAAAAAATAGGAATGTTGCCATATATGATTCGAAAGGGAATTTAATACCAAATCTAATGGTATAAAACCAATGCCCCTGCCCACCACCACCGTCCCTGCCAACCATCATCACCACCCCTACCTACCACCACTACCATTGCCCCTGCCCCCTACCACTACCACTGCTCCTGCCCACCACCATTGCCCCTGCCCACCACCACTACCACTGCTCCTGCCCACCACCATTGCCCCTGCCCACCACCCCTACCACTGCTCCTGCCCACTACGACCGCTCCTGCCGATTACTAGCACCAACGCATCTGCCGACCATCAGGACCCCTACTAACTCACCACTAGCACCCCTACCCACCACTACCACCACCCCTGCCCACCACCAAAACCACTGCCCCTGCCCAACACCAAAACTCCTGCCCCTGCCCACTACCTCCTCCTCTCCTCCACCTCTCCTCCTCCTCCTCCTCTAACCCTACTTTCCTGCTCCTCCTCATCCCCTCCTTCTTTTTTTGTAATTGTAATCATTGCCTCCTCTTCTTCATCTCCTCGGCCTTCTCATTTGACTAGCCAATTAATTACAAAAGGAATTCATTTGATTCGTAACAATGGGTGTACGAGAAGAAAAGGGATAAATTTGATCCATGCAAATAAAAAAAGATGTTTTTTTCGTAAGGGCTTTAGGAGGCGGAAGGGGATGAAGAGTTTCAAAAGATTGGAGAGAATATGAGGATTCTGACTTTTTTCTCTTATCTGCAACCAAGCAACCAAGATCACATCTTAAATTGTGAAATTCATTCCTTTACGTTCCATTATTTTATATCTAGATTGATCAGAAATGGTGAGAACTAAAATTAGTTAATTAGATAGTAAATAAAGAGATAGTTGAATGACACTTCCAGGTCTTCAAGAATAAAGAAGAGTTAGAGAGATAGAGAGAGAGGCAGAGAGAAACACAGACAGAGACAAAGGGAGGGGAAGAATGAACAATAAACAATCAAACTTTTATGCCTATTTTTCTCACGGCGGCAAACGCTCTCTTGTATAAAAGAGGTAACCATTCTTTTCTCATCGATCTTAGCTACTAACAACAGATTATGAATAGGAATTTTAACAAAGCGAAATTAAATCAACTTTATCTTCCCACGCGATTTGAGCGAATAAACATTGATTCAATTCATGATTTATTTTCCTTTATCAACTTAGGAAAAACTTTAATTTTTAGCGCCAATTCAAGCATAGACAAATTACCATAAAAAAACACCAATGTAGGAAAATTGCGAGGAAAGGTCTACGTATGCGAAACTATGTTGTTCGGAAATTAGCAGACCGAAAAATGCCCCTGGGAAAAGTAGCGATGCAAGACAGTTTGCATTTTAATAATACTCGTATTCTAAGGAATAAGTAAAGCATGTAAATATATTAGTATGTTAAAGAAAAGAATATCTGTGGTGTATATTTTCCTATAATAAAAGAGAATAGTAGCTTCTTAAAAGTATTATGCCGTTCAGATTATAAAAAATAGAATTTGGTTACATATACAAACATGTTATTAGCGAAAAAACTGATGTTACCTGTACACATGCATGTTAAAAGCGATAGATTTGTTTCATATGCACATGAATACTATAGGCATTATAAAGATCCTATATTTAAACATGCATTTATGGCAATATAAAGATCCTACATGAGTATATGTATGTTATAAGCAATATAATGATTTAGCATGTAAATATGAATGTTAAAAGCACTAAATTAGTATTTACTATACACTTGCATGTTATAAGCAATGGAAAGAACTTACATACATGGATACATTCACTTTGTAAGCAATTAAATGATGTTATATAAAGACATGTATGCTATAATCATATATGTTCTAAGTACTAGAGTGACACTACGCGTACACTTGCATGTTATGAGAATGATCTTACATGCAAACATTCATGGTATAAACTATAAAAATGATGTTACATATACAGATGAGTATTATAAACAACAACAATCCCAGGCACATACATATGTATATGCCTCAAATTCGCACAGGAATAAATAGGCGAACCCACCTAGACCTATCTTCCCCCAACTCCAACCCGACCCCTACTCCAACCCCAACCCCACTCCTAGTCCTTAGACAAATGCCCTCGATTCCTTAGAGAATATCGGCACCTACATAAGCAACGTTAAGCCACAACGAGGACGCTTATTTGTTGAATGGTCGTCCCGATTCTACTTTGCCACGGATGTCCTTGGTTGTAACTAACCGTGGTTTGAATCCCACCTGAAACTAAATCCTCACTGAGATATGATTACATGGGTGTATATCGCTGGTAACGGTTGTAAAAACTTCAGCCAAACAACACAACAAACAGCGCATCTTATCAATCCATACAAACACTGATAAACAGGACAACAAACGAGTCCGTCCCCATGTATACACAGGCCTCCCGAGGGCCAAAGTGTATTCGAAACTTGACCTTTCAAAGGGCGCCATTTTTGACCTGTTATTCTTCGCTTCTATAAAACTATTTCATGGTAGACACATCGCAACTTTAAATGGCTCCATAAGCTTTGGGATTTTTACTGTCCGAGTCAGCCTTTAGTTTTCAAAAGAGTTCGGAGTTGAGATGTCTTAGGACTTCCTCCTACATATGTACAGTGGATAAAATAAGTTCCCTATACATTGTAACTGTTCACTTAACACGTAATTGCACGAAATTGACCAAGTTACAAAGATATATTTTAATTAATATAAAAAACATGTATTAACTAACACTCATTTTGCAGTAAAATTTAAAACAACAAAAAAGAAAATAATGAAAATAATGGTGACAAAAGTATCTAATACATTTATAAAAAAACTTTCCGCAAAACTTTAGAATTTACTAGATCGAAATACAACTCTAGAACATCCTAGATTACCTCATGGCATCGGTTTGTTTACCACAGGATCATCATTAAATGTCTGTGGCTGCCGCAATACAAGGTCGATAAAGTTTGCTGTGAGATTCAACAGGGCGAAGTCCAGATTGTTAAACTTCACACAACTGGTTTAGGAAATAGGAAAATATCAGAGCAATTAAGAATTCCTATGTCGAATGTGGGTGACACAAATCTTCAATTCAATTTTCATGTCTCTCACTTTTTGTCGGTCCTTCTAAAATCTCTGATCGTCCGGAAAGTTATGAAGAACGAGAGACTGACTCGATCTGAGATTCATAAAGAATTTGAGTTGAATAAAAAACAGCAGAAAATAAAAGTACAATCGAGTGAAGACTCCGAAAAGATGAATACTATTCAAGGAAACCATGCAACGCTCCATTGTTGACTCTGGATTGTGGTCTGATGACTTGACGTTTGGAAATTGGTGAAGTAGCTGCGTGAGAGTAAAGTGGTGGCAAGAATTTTTTTGGGTGGGTGGATTACTGATGAAATGTGAAAAAAGCATTATGGGTGCAAAATTTGCAAAGTTTCCTCGAGTGTTTTTTGTTCAGTTCAGTGTCTTTTTTAGTTTATATATATATATATATATATATATATATATATATATATATATATATATATATATATATATATATATATATATATATATATATATATATATACATATATATATATATATGGGCATTATGGTGTTATATCTTTGAATTTTTTATTTTAACTTTGTGTTTTTTTTGTCGTGAATTTATGGGGGGGTTTTATTTCATTTATGCATATTTGTTCGTTTATTTCTGATCCATGTAAGTGCAAGTATCTATATATTTGTTGTTTGTACTTACTAAGTTTAGTTTCCTTCATTGAAGATGCCTTTTTCGGTTTTGTCGTTGTTTGAATTATTTTCGTCTTTTCCGGCTCATTGTTGTAGATTCGGGTTTGTTCATTTCATGACTGGCTTATTACACTTTATCTGGTTGTTCGTTTGTTTTTTGTTTTTCGTTTATTAATTCAACGCATAGATTAGGATAACTCCATTTTCAAGCTTGTTAACACAGCTTGGGAACCTTGCATCGCTTAGACCTCGTTGGTCATACCTAGTAAATTGCACTCATTCGTGTAAATATAACTCGTATCCCCAACTTTCACATCTGTTAATTTTGTTCTGTCTAATGGCAATCTCTTGAATTTTTCTGGCCATTAGTTCGGCTCTTCCATTTTTCTTCCTACTTTTTGAGGTTTCCTATTTCTACAGCAGTCATGCGAGCTTGCTTTGGCGCATTTTATACACACATACGTTCAGTTGGCTTATATCATTGGCGAATTGAATTTTCACGCTAGAGGGAGTTGCTTGGTTCTAGGATGTCAGCTGTGTAAATTGAATATAAGGTCTGATGAAACAAAGATTGAGCTGTTTGGTCAAAATAGCAATCGCTACGCTTTGAGGAACCCGGGATCTGTTTATGGTGTGAAGATTAGCATCCCGACAGTCAAGTATGATCGAGTCAATATAATTATCTGGGGCTGTTTTTAGTTTGTGGGAACTGTTGGACTTCATATCAGCGAATAAGTGATCAATACTCTTATGTAGTGAAGAATTATTGAACACCATCTTCAGTCATCTGTAAATGCCGTGAAGACACCAAGAAAATAAATCTTTCAACAGAACAATAATCCTAGGCATACAGGTAAGGAAACATCATGATTCCACAGGGAGAAGATCAAGGTCATAAAATAGCCAAGTCTGTCGCCAGACCTTCTTAATCCGATGAAACTTTAAGGCCAGAATTAAAATTTGGAATGCAGAGAAGTGACCCAAGAACCTTCCTTGCTGATCTGAGGAGAGTGGGACAATTTACCTTCTGAGGTTTGCAGAAACCTCCTACAGAATTATCGATATCAATTAGAAGCTGTAGTGATAAATACAGATTATATGACGAGGTATTAGATAAATTTTTATTACTGTATTGTATATTTTTAAACACTCCTAGATCCAGTCTTTTTCGTTGTTTCTTAATTTTAAATTTGTTTGCAAAATAATTGCTATTATTTATTATATTAATTAGGATATATGATTGAAATTTGATTAATTTCCAGTAATTATAAATGTTAAATATATTTTTTAATATATTGGATACTTATTGCACTCTGTACTAATAAATTTACATCGCTCTATGAATCTATTTTCATAACATTCAAGTCGGAGCTTTAAATGCCACCACTAAATACTATTGATTTATTGTATTATTCTGTTTATTTTCAATTATGTTCGTCGTTAAGGTGCTAGAAGTCTTCCTCGTACGTAAACAATTTCACTCTGCTTAACTTTAACAATACTTCACCATCTTAGTGAAAGGGAGAGGAGTTTGGAAGCTTTAGGCTCTTGTGCCTTGTGTGATAATTAAGAGTTCATTTCTTTAGCCACAGAATTAAAACGCCTTGTTTGCTCTAGGTTCCCCCCTCGTTATCTATTTTTCTTATTTTGCATCACTATGGGGCATAAGCCTCGTTTATATATGGGTTCGCTCATAAAGTTTGTAAAAATATGTTCCTAAAATGTTACAATTATCAAACGAAAAAATGCGTGAAATGTACAGAACCCGAGTTATTATAAGAAGATACTACTTGAAGCAGTAGGAGCTGGGTGGCGCAACCCACCTTACCTATCACTGTTCAGCAATAGAGGAAAGTCTAATTGTAGGATATAAATGATTTGTTTGAAATAAAAGGCGAATTGCAATCTAAATTAACCCATTGTGCTATCTCATTTACTCAGTAACTTTACAATGCAACCAGATGAATCTAGGTAAAACCTGGAAAATCGCATTTCAACCTTGGTAATCTTTATTAAATTCCAATGCATCTTTGTATATCCCTCTCAGTGTATTTTGTATTTCTTTGCTGATTCAGCGACGACTCATAAATGGCTTAAGTGCAGCGGATCTAAGGCAGTATTTGGTTGGTTACCGCAACTTTACAATACCAAAACACTGAAAGGAGTCGAAGTCCGCTCATTTTTTTATATGATAGGAAGGAAAAATTCATCGCTCGCACAGCCACCTCTCCTGAGTGGAAAAGGGGACTGGAGAGGGGATTCCGGTGGACCCTTCATCAAAGCCCCTCTCCCTCCCCAAGTGGATCAAGATGGGGAAGGGGCGTCGAGAACCGGGTCCTTCATGGACCCGGTTCTGGCTTCAAAAGCAGATAACTTCGAGTATGTTCCACATATATTTCATCTACGCAGGCTCTGAATCAATCTTGTAATACTTTAATGCGCATTCTTTGTTTACTTCATCTCTCCATGCTTTATGGGGCCAATACTTAATTGGCTTTTTAATTTTCTCTTTCGGTCTTTCTTCCTCTAGATTTCAGTCCTCAAACTAAATATAGCTCATATCAATCTTATTTAATTCCACATTCCTATCAAATTTAGCCGTTACAGTATAAATGTTTCCTGCTGATGTCTCTTCCGCCTTTTCTACCCAACTTAATAATGAATCAATTTAGAGTTTAGTAAATTTTAAAGAAAAGAGGTCAAAAAACATTACCGGGAGTACAATGCGAAATTACAAATAAAAAATCAGCAAAATTATAAAAACAAACTGAGAAAACAAAGCAAAAACTAAAGTAAAATAAATGAATGAACACTTACCAACTTAGGAGAAGGAGAGGAATCGAATGTCAATTGATCCAGATAAGATAGTTTTCAATTTCAGCGACTTCATTTTAACCAAAGACCAGAAGAAAATTTTGGCTCTAGGATTTGATTTTATATTGCCTTACTATAAAATTAACCGTATTAATTATCTTCATAAATTTTAAGTTATAGTTTCACACATAATGAGTTTACCTCTTTGGCAGTCTCAATTTTCTTATGTTGTTATTAACCTAAAGTCTATAGCACACTCATACTTACATAAGTTTAACCCGTTTAAGAATTTCAAACTCGTCTTCAGTTTTTCTGATATTAATATTTTAAAGAACTTAAAACGGCAAAATTTAGTCATATGTAAACCAGATAAAGGCAGAGGTGTGGTATTGTTAAATAAAACTGATTATGTAGATAAATTGAATTCTATATTGAATGATTCTTCTAAGTTTCTTAAAGTTGATTGTAATCCATTTCAAAATTTCATTAAGATAGAGGATAAAATTAACAGATTTTTTCGTAAGCTTAAGAACATTACCATCGACTTTTCACTTCAGGTTCAACTCCTGGTGTACTCTATGGCCTTCCCAAAATCATCAGTCCGGATTGCCAATTCACCCGAACCTTTCGGCAATTCGTACACCTACTTATAATCTTTGTCAATTTTTGATGCCCATAAGAGCCTATTACTAAAAATGAGTTCACTATACAGGATATTTTTGAGTTCGTAGATTTAATTAATTCCTCTAGATTTTCCCATTATCACATGACTAGTTTCGATGTTGAGTCACTATTCACCAAAATCCCTGTTCTTGAAACCTGTAATAAAATATGCGATTCACTTTTTAACACAAATTGCACAGTTCTTGGTCTCAACTCAATATTTCTATTTAACAATAGCCTTTAAAAACAAAGGGATGAGATGGCAATGGGCTCACCTCTGGGTCCATCGTTTGCAAATGCCTTTCTGTGTAAACTAGAACAGGACTGGATGTTCAATTGTCCACAACATTCAAACCTATACTCTATAAAAGATAAATTGTCAATTTCTTCATTCTCTTTAAAAATAAGAATCATGCCTGCCAGTTTCAAAACTTCATCAGTTACCAGCATTATAACACCAAATTTACACAGGAGCATGAAACTAATAACTCTATTTCATTTATGGACATTAAGATTACCTGGTGAGAAAACAAAATTTCCACTTCAGTATATAGAAAACCCACATCCAGTCTCCTTGGCACTAATTATTTCTCGATTTTACCAAACTGCTTCAAAATATCATCTGTAAGCTTCAGAATTAACCGTGCTTTCAGAATATGCTCTGAATGGAACAATTTTCATAAAGAGATATCTTATCTTAAACAATTTTGTAAATTTAATTTATTCCCAGCCGTATTACTCGAAAAATTTATTAAAAGTCTCCTAAATAAAATATACGTGATTCCTCTCGTCAAATCTAATGTATTGAAACCGAAAATATATCTTAAAATACCCTACATAGGCTCCCTGACCAACAAACTCATCTTAGACTTACAACAATTATTATCTAAAGTTTATCCACAAATCAAATTCTACTGTATACCAATTAATACTATCTCTTAAAACATACTTGTCTCATAAGGAGAAGCTACCATTGCTACTCAGGTCCTCACTTGTTTATCAATTCATGTGTGCGAGTTGCCAAAATCGAACGTAGGTAAAATTACGCTACAATTGAAGCTGAAGATTTGGAAATATAAGGAATCATTCGGATACCTGTACCTCATTATTGTCCCGCTCAAATTTCAATGTTTTGGGTTCTGTGGATAAATCCGTAGATCTCAACATTTTGGAATCTCTATTTATTCAAATGCTTAAATTCGAGTCAGTCTTCCACACCACTTTACATCCATTAATTCAAATATCTTAATTTTAGTTTAATTTATAATTCATTTTTACCTAAAATCTAATATCAACTCACTCAATGACCCGATAATTATAATGTTCTATTAGTTGTTTAACCATATTTCAGTTATTATAAACAACTACCATGTTTAGCTCAGTTCAAATTTCCCACATATTAAATCATTCGATTCCTGTCCTTCTCTCAAGTTGGTAAGTGTTGATTCATTTATTTCATTTGAATTTTGGCTTTGTTTTCTCTTTTTCTTTAGAATTTTGCAGTTTTTCTTTGTATTTTCGCATTGTTCTCCCGGTAATTTTTTTTGCCCTGTTTTCTTTAAAGTTTACTAAACTCTAAAGTTATTCACTACTACATTGTCGCATTATTTCTCTCAAATTCAACAAACTTTAAACTTATTGTCAGTCATTAATACATATATCTCTTTATGTATTCTAAGGTTGCTTGATTTCAGATTGTTTTGCTCCATTATAGGTTGAAAATGAACATAGCTAATGTTCCAAACGTTCTAAATTATATATGTTCCGAATACTGGTTACGGCTTTAACCTACATACTAAAATCGAGGTTTCCGAAGGATGTCCAAATTCCTACATATATATATATATATATATATATATATATATATATATATATATATATATATATAGGTAAGGGTAATAATAAGAATTCCTTAATGCTGGAGGAGTCTCATGGAGTTCCTCAACACTCTTTAAGAGCGTATACTCGTATGTAACGCTCCTGAAGAGTGTTGAGTAACTCCAGGAGACTTCTCCAGCGGATTAAAGAATTTTTATTATTAACTTTACTTAACGGCATTTATATATATATATATATATATATATATATATATATATATATATATATATATATATATATATATATAGAAAACTCACAAAGTGGCACGCGAGGAAAGCAATAATATAATAATTAACCCACATGAAAATGAAAAGATGAATCCAAGAACTTTCGAACTATATTTGCAAGTTCATTTTCAAGGAATAGCATGAAAATGGAGAAGACAACCTTATCTAGGGTACAAAGATACGAAGGGAACTCCCATCACATAGTATAAACCAATGGCAAAAACACAAAATTAAGACTGAAGAATACCCGGAAAAAGAAAAATAGGCAACTAATAACAGACATATGCATCCCTAAAACGTTATACACACAACAACGCCGTGTATAGAAATGGAATATAGTGGGTAAAAAAGAACATTTTAAAGAATTATCATTAGAGCGAAAACATTTAGAGCTAAGAGTTAATCTACGGTCATAGCAGACACGTGATGGGGGCGGCAATGCGAATGATATTACACTAATAAAGAGTGACAACAGGCTGCATTATGAAGTTATTTCATTTAGTACAAGTTTTTTTTTAAATATGGTCGAGTTTAAGGAAGCCGAGGGAAATATTTATATTAGGTAAGATGTCAATTAATGAACACTCGACAATATTTCTTTTGGTGAAATCTACGGAATGATAAAGGAATTTTGCAGAGTTCCAGTCAATTGGGGGGGTTATTTTAAGATAAATGTGAAAATAAAGGGCTGTTTATTTCACCTCTTCTAATATTATACTTATGTTGCTAAATTCTAGTAGATATCGATTTACCAGTTTGTTCAACGTAAGGTAAATTACAAATAGAACATTCTATACAATATGCTCCACCTTTTTTCCTTGTATTATTGTGCACTAACATTTTATATAAAGTGGATTCATATCCCAAATTTAGAGAGATACGGGTGAGACCAAAAAATGGTTCAAAGTATGACAAGATAAGACAATTTTTATATTTGAAAACCGGTGGGTTATCAGTTCTATCAAAAGTTTTTTTAGCAAAGTTTAATGAAGTATGCAAAAATTGACGATGGTAACAAAGTTTCTTACCTATTTCAAAGATAATAAACAATTATGTCTTGTTTTTGTGTTTTTTTCTGTTCCATTGGTTTGTACTATGTGATGGGTGTTTCCTTCGTATCTTTGTACCCAATATAAAGTCGTCTTCTCCATTTTCATGCTATTTCTTGAAAATGAACTCGCAAATATATATATATATATACTGTTAATTGATTTGTTCCTTGGGAATCTGATATGTAGTAGGAATATGAAGAACCAGGTGATCACACTAATAATTTATTGGCCGGACGTTTCGGACCTTCGCTAGGACCATCTTCAGCGACTGTATTGACTAATGAGAAGGGGAAAGAATATTGACGATCACAGTTAAATAGTTCGAAGCATGCATTATATAATGGCTAACAAAGTGGGTGAAGACAAGTTAAAAAAACAATAAAATGGCAATTATTGAGATTAAAGTAAAACACAAATAACACAATATAGAATTAATTGATACTATCCAGTGTAATTTTGAAAAATAATAGAAAGAAGTGAAGTTTTAATATAAACTGACTTCAATATCAAAAATTAAAGGTAACTGAAATAAACAATAAAATAATCTATTATATTAAATTATAAACATAAAACAAAAACCTCAAAACAAATGTGAATTAATTAAACACAGGGATTAACCTTTATCGTTGGAGTTGTGAAATCAACTAACTAAAGATATAAAAACTACTAACGAGATTTGTTCGGTTGGTCGGAGGAGTAATTATTTAGGTTTGGGTTTATTTTATTGATGTACAGCGACTCTACGATTTACAAATCGAGAAAAGTTGAGGCTAAAGATAATATGGTAAATGAATCAAAATTAAGAGGATGATGGTGATACTCAGAGTGTTGCCTGATGAAAGAGGCTTCAGGTTTAGAAATGGTCCTAGTGAAGGTCCGAATATATATATATATATATATATATATATATATATATATATATATATATATATATATATATATATATATATATATATATATATATATCATAAAATATAATTATGAGTGAGATGCGAGGGTTTCCATATTTACTTTATTGTTAAGGTATTTATTTAACTATGCCATCGTTACTTTATTGTTAAGGTATTTAACAATTATGGCAATTTTGATAAGTATCGCACATGAATATTTTCCTTGTTTAATGGTTGATTCTTCAATTTTTGTCTCTTTCTGTCAGAAGATCCAATATTTTTCTTTCTTTTGTTCCAATTTCGTATGTTATTAAATTTTTCTGAAGAACTCTTGAGAAATTGAATTCTACAGGACATCTCAATATGAATTTATATACAGTAGAATTGAAAAGAAATGCAATATTTGAGAAAGTGAAATAACCCTATGTTTACAATTTGCATCAGTAATATTTTATTCCATCTTGATTCGGTGTCTCGGAGGAACAACTCATCTCTTTAGTCTCCTCAAAAAAGCCGTAATTAATTTCCGCTGAATTTTAATTGATAAACCTAAACTGAAGAATGCTTACAAGGGCTAAAAATTTCATTTGGAATGCGGAGAATGACAACCAACAGCAAAATAAGGGAACAATGAATGAATAAGCCATACCTGAACAATATCATGGTGTTACTATTACGAAAACGACTTTATTCAGATCTTGATGAGATGGTCTCATCAAAAGTATAAATTTTCCTGACAAAAAAGTGGCATGACTTTTTATGGAATGATGAAAATCTGTGAGTTTTAGTTCATTCAAGCAAGGCCAACTCCTATAAATGCTTCCAGGAATGGTGAAAAATATAGCAGTTAAATATTTGCTTCCTTTATGGCTGATACTTAATTTTCAGTCTTAAATGGGAGTGCTAACGTTTGATTATTATTATTATCATCAAAGTCAATGAAGGCGACTCGTTGGAAGGCAACAGCCAAAACTGCAGAACTTAAAACCCTACAGAGCCCAAAATGCTGCGCAGCATTGATAAAAGTAGAAAACATAAAACCAAGAGAGAAGAAAAGCCTTCACTCGCCTTTTAAATACATCATAATTATCCATATCAACGACATCATTAGGCAGAGTGTTCCAGAGACCGACGGCTCTAGGGAAGAAAGATCGAGAGAACTGCGTCGTATTCACTCGAGCAACCGAAAACGCACGGTCATTCTGCCTTAACGAGTAGTGCGCATCAGTAACTGGCTGTGAGGGAGCTGGCATCAGACAGTAAAGTGGATGATCAGGATTAAAAACATGTTTAAATAAATGAATCAAAACTCTAACGAGTCAACGAAGCCTAAGGTTAAACTGTACATCGGGTAGCAGAAAACTAATCTGGAGGAAAGCTCTGTCAAGGAGCTTCAAATTGGTCTCCGATGCAGAAAGGAAGACAATATTTAAAATGAGGCAGAAGGAAGGAATAAAAACATTTCCTAACCACTCTATATGTAGAGTAGATCTGGTCGCACCTATGCAACAAACCAACATTTTGATAAATTGAGAATGCAATAGTGCACAAGTGTGGCTCATAAGTCAGTTTGGTATCAAAAGTAACACAAAACAATTTTAAGTGAAGAACAATTATGGATCGCAACGCAGTTGACAATGATGTCAGGGCGATGCGGTTGTAAGGTCCATGATCAACCAATAACAACACTATGGGATTTTCTTAGATTAAGTTTCATACCCCAAACATCACACCAGAATAAAATTCTCTTGATATCTAGAGTAAGCAATTCAGCGACTCTGTGTCCATCCAATAGGGTAGGAATTGCAGCATACAAAGTTGTATCGTCAGGATAAGCAACCCTATTCGACTCACTCTCAGAAAATATGCCTGAACTATAAATAATGAAGATAAGCGGGCCCAAGACACTACCCTGAGTAACACAAGATTTAACAAACCTGTAGGAGCTAAAACTACCATCAACCGACACACGCAAAAAGATAGTTGATTAGGATATTGGACCAAAATCACCATCTTTAGGATCATTGTTAACTTTAAAAATACTGGTTACACTCCTGTGAAGAAGTCTTATGCTCAAGAATCAGGTTGACTGCAATGCCAAGTTTGCTCACAATTGGAAAGATGTAGGTGTGAATACTTCTCTCAAGTCGAGAAGGGCTGCCAAGAAGTCTAATCTCACCAATAGGCAGGATAGGCTCTACTTTTGTACAAAATAAAACTAATAGACTGATGAAAACTAGGCAAAGTGATATTCCGTTTGTTTGGAATTTCAGAAAAATCCCTCGTTAGGTGATCGAAGACAGGAGTCCCTTGTCTCGCCCACGGTGAAGCAAATGGGCACTCTTTATGTTCTGGGGCTGTTTCTTATCTAAAGTAACTGGAACTCAAAGCATTTTTCCCAACAACACTGCCATTAACTCAAAACGGTATCAAAACGTGTTTCATCAGCACTCTTTTCCAACATTTGGGGATGAGAACTATTTTTCAGCATGATATATGAGGCCATCAATTGACTGTATTTATTACTAAAATGGGTTTGGGCTCTAAAATATTTATATTTCACCTTCAAATTATTCGCATGTTTTCTTTAACATACTAATTTATTTCAGACTACATATTTACTGACGAAGGACATCATTAAAATGGGACATTTCCAACATAAATAGTTTTCTGAACGGTACTTTTTACCCTGGGAATTTTCCCAGGTATGAAGATTCCACATCAACAGTTTACACGCGTGAATTTTTCCCCTGTGAAGTATCCTCATGTGCAGGTTTTCTCGCGAAATTTCACTCTGTTCTGTTTTCTTCATAAGAATTTTCAGACTTTCTCAGGTGTAAATTTCCCGTCGGGAATTTCCCCACATCGGCCGCTTTTCATCTGGGAAATATCCGACATAGGCATTTTTCCCATAAACACATTTTATGCCATTTGTCCTGCAAAATTCAAAAGCCAACGAATGAATCTCTGCTAGTGCTTTTAAATAAATGTTCGAGATAAAAGTGGAAGGATAAGTTCTGATTGGCTTAAAGAGGAGACTACTCAGTGCGCTTGAGATCGATAGGGCATACGACTCAGAGAAGCCTGTTGCTATTCCTTATGGGTGCATGGCAACGAGCGCGGTGAGAAATTGCCATTTAGCGATCTTTTATTCGCTCGCATTGTCGGCGATGAAATCCAAATCCTTTCGTGCACACGGCTCTAACTAGCAGAAGCCCATTCGTTGGGCGTTGAGAGGTCGTTTCCTCCTTCTTTCCAAGCCCAACTCCTGCTCAAGACGTGCTTGGCCAGCCGTCTGCCGAGGGAAGGAAACGTGATCTTATTCCCGTATTTTTTCATTGTCTTCGCAAAATGAGTAGGCGAAGAATTTTATGTGATTTTTTTTATTTTAAAAAGGGAAGAAACAACTAAAAGGGCCTCAGCCATCCCCTTGCAATACCATGGTGTAGTTGTTTCGAATTCATCTCTGAAAATTTGTTCCAAGAGGCTTAAAAAAATCTCGGAGATTTCACTTAATTCTCATCTCTCATCTTTAATTCCTCAAAGAAGTGTAAATTCGAAGGTCATAAAAATGAGAAATAAGAAAGAAAGAAAGACTGAAACCAACATTGAACGCGTGAGGCAGATGGTGCGTGGTGATTGTCGGCTGAATGTTCGACTGATTGCAAGTGAGCTGGGCATGAACCGCGACAGCGTCTAGAAGATTATTACCGATGGTTTAATCATGGGGAAGATTTGTGCATATATGAGGCCGAAGGTGCTGAACGATGACCAGATCATACAGCCCTGTCAGAATATCCTCAAGCGTCTTGAAACTGATCCAGACTTGCTCAGGAGACTCATCATCGGTAATTAGTCATTGATCTTCAAGTAGGATCAAATTTTTCGGTTTGAGGGACATTGTACACTTTGAGTCCCTCTCACAGGACCAGACGATCAACCAGCGTGTTTACAAAGAGATCCTGCGGCGTTCTCTTCGTTCAGTGCTCGATGAGAGGCAAGAGATTTGGCAAAACAACTCACGACTGTGTCACTACGGCAATGCCTTGGATCACAACGTCCTGAGCATCCGGTAGTTCCTAGCTGAGAAAAACATCACCGCCTGGAGCAACCGCCCTTTTCACCTGACCTAGTTCCAGCTGATTGTTTTCATTTTCCCCATACTAAAAAGGTTAAGGGCTCATCAAGGGGACACGAATTCTTGGCAGGGAAGCCATCAAGATGGCCGTGACGATGGAGCTGCGGAGACTCTCGGGGTAATCTTTTCGTAATTGCAGGGAGGTGTGGTGAAGAAGGATTCGAAAGTGCGTTGCACGTGAGTGGGATTAGTTTGAAAGGAAAAATTGTAGCTTAGATTTGAAATATATTTTTCTGTGACCAGTCCTGTTTATTTCTGAAACACCTCATATATATATATATATATATATACATATATATATATATATATATATATATATATATATATATATATATATATATATATATATAAAGAGGCCATGTTGGATATAGTAATTGTTATATTTGACAGCAGAAGAGGCATTTTTTATTTTCTTGATAACTTTCATAAATGATTATCCCTTAAAAGAGGGGGGACCATAAATATCATTTTAAATCATTATTTATCATTCGCCCGAGGCGCTTTCAACCACATTGGTCATCTTCAGGGGCTATACTGATAAATTTAAAGAATTTCTACTCTATAACTACAAAAAATATATAAAAATTTTACAAAATTTTGAGGAGTGACAGAAAAAATAAACTTGAGATCAAAATGAAAAAATATTAAATTTAAAATGAAGCTATTAGAACGAACATATGTTAGAGTAAAAAACAGTAGAAAACAGCAAAACTAACACATCTCTTTCTGAAATAATACTTGATTTCACACCAATTTACCTAAAGTTTCGATGCTCACAGTCATCAGTCTGAAATAATTGTTGGTAAAAAGACGTAGATTTCCAGTACTTATTTTTTTCATAGATAATGTGAGCTTCATACATAATTTCCTCTTGAAATATTTTGAAATATTTTTCCATTATCTATGAAAAAAATAAGTACTGGAGGCAGCCCCCCCCCCACCTCTTCCAATCCTCCCGGTGACTCAAAGAATTGTCCTAATTTGAAAGGTTGTCACCGACCCTTTGACTAATTTGATTAATTCGCATCAATGAGTGAATGTCCTATAGAAGTGGAGGAGCAAAGGCGATGAAGGAGAGATGAGAGGAGAAGTGAAGAAGGAGATGCTTGTGTAACGGATGTTGGTGTGGGTGAGAGTGAATGGATTGGGATGAGGGAGTGTTTGGAGTAGATAAGGAATGGCTGATCTATTTAGTGAGGGGTGTTACTCGTATGTTGTGGGGGAACCTAAGATATAAAAGGGTGAAGTTGTGCGTGGCTGTTGTGTATAATCAAGAGCTGTCGTGCATGAAGGGAGTGTGTGAAGGGGAGATGCTTAGGATCTCCCCTCTGGTACTGAAACCCACTGGCCTTCATCGCTCGGAAAGACCACAGTGGCAAAAATGAAGAAGATGTTTAGTTGTGTGATGTTCTGATGTTGGCTCTCAGTTCGAGGACAAAAAAGGTCACGCTGGACCTGAAGTATGTCAGTTGTCTAATACTGCCACTACATTAACGGTACCAATTTGTCTTGGATTTTATTCCATCTTCGAATGTATTTATCCAAGATAACGCTGTCATTATACTAATAATAACGGTTTTCTATGAAGGAGAACGAGTCTAACATAAAGGGGTAACTTTAAAACCAATGTTTTGGGACTGGTGGATGGGGTATCCTAGAATGTTGGCTCCCAGTTCGAGGACGAAGGATGTCACGCTGGACTTGAAGTAGATCAGTTTTCTAAAAATGCCCCTACATTAACCATAACAATTTCTCTTGGATTGTATTGCATATATATATATATATATATATATATATATATATATATATATATATATATATGCAACTTACACTATTCAATATTACTTAATCATAAAGTGCTATAAACGCTCACCCACATACTAGATGTTAATTACTTCAGATGTAAAACACAAGTATATATTACCAACCTTATGGGTAAAAATTCTGAAGTTTATACTGTTTCCTCTATATTATACTATTAAATTTTCTACTCCTAAATTAGCTTGGCAATCACAGTAATTAAAAATGTAACATACAAATAAAACTTACGTGATACACACGTCTGTCCACCAACACAGCTACGTTGGAACTGAAGATTCTAAGTAAAGAGATTGAGTCAAGTTCCAGCCGCGTTGGCCTACAGTACAAGTATTGGACCTGATCATACTCGTATATGTTTTTTTCTACTTTCATTTATCGTATTTTATTATTCACAACTATTTTCCTGTCCCAGTTTGAATGATGATTTATATTCCACAATTATGATGTCAATAATTATGTTTGAACTATTTTTACTTCTAATATTTCTCTCTCTTTTATTATATTTATTTATTTTTTGTAGCCATTCCCCAACCCTCAGGAGCACCCTTGTGACCTTCATTTTGGTCGTGACTATGGGTTTGGTTTGAGAACCACTGCAATAGAGATATGCAGTGTTGTAGCGTCCATATTCAATCTTTTGTACATTTCAATCATGTTTCCTTTACTTCCTCCCATTTTCCGTCTCCGGAGGTCTTTGAGAAGAGCCTAACATAGGATGTTTTGAGTCTAGCCATCAGCTCTCTCTTTTGTGGTGTAAGTCTGCAAACTCGGGAGAGCTCGGTGCACTCCTACTTCCTAGTACTCCAACCGGTCTCCTACTGGGAATATTCCGATTATGCATCATACACACAATTATACTGCCATTAACTCTAACGATTTATTTAGGAAGATTTTTAAAAGATTTCCGGTGAAATGTTGAAAGATAGCAATATTCAATTATATAAACAAGGTCTGCTGACAAAAGAGTCACGTAGTCTCAATTATTCTGATTTATAACGTTACGAACTTCAAAACTTTCAATAAATCAAATACTAACCTTATGAGGGCCTTGGATGTCATATCAGTCGAAAGAGAATGTAAAATAACATAATGGTTTAAGATTTTGTTAAAATCGGCCGAAGAGTTATGATGTTATTGCCAAAACAGAATAATTCAAGGGCTAACCTTTGGAGGACTTTGACAATTATATAAGTCGAAAGAGAAGGTAAAACAACATAAGGGTTTGTCAAGTAATAGGACACTTCTCTAGACAATACGTCTATATATACATATGTATCTATTGGTTGGGAGGAAAGAGATAAAAGCCACGAAAATATGTATATATATATATATATATATATATATATATATATATATATATATATATATATACAGTTATATATACATATATCCTCTAATGTACGTACCCGTCCTTCGCTACGTACAAGTATATTGACTTCGTAAGAGTAATCCATTGATTACGAGGTATAAGAGTGCGATTTACTACAGGAGCCGATAACGTTTAATGAGTTTACCAAGTTGCAGTTCAAGGATATATTTAAAGAGGAAAAACCAAAAATATAATTTTAATAAGTCACTAGTTAACATATATTTTTTAATACGGAAAATATAGGTAATGTAGGTAAGGACAATTCTGAAAAAATATAGATTAATTGGCAATCGGGTAACGTTAATTACTCGTTAATCAGCTTTCGAATGGGATACTATAAATCAGTTATACGGAGGGAATATTAATATGTCGGAAAGCGGGTCGATTAATGGGAGATACAATCAAGGGTCATTTTACCTTAATGGGATCACCTCGAGGAAGGGGAATCCTTTAGCGAGTCGGCGCGAGAAAATGGAGAAGGACAATGGACGTGATTCTCGGCCGAATATCCTGACGATGACGAGGATGAAGGAAGGGGGGCAGAAACAAGTTCACGATCCTCCTTGAAGACGGACGATGGCACCTCTACTCCAGAGAAGTGCAACCTCCAAACATTGAAACTCTATCACGGCTCGGCCTGAAATCTCATATGGAAACTGGAGATCCTTGAGGGGTGTTCCAGATGAGACGAGAGGAATCCCGGCCAATCCTTCAGGGATGAAACGATTCGAGACCTGCTCTGAACAGAGTAAGTCTTCACAAAAGAGATGGATTTGCCTGGTGATATCCAACCTCGATGTTATAAGCGAATACCAAGGATTTGGGAAAACAGATATACGATCTGAACCGAAAGCGACGGGTTCTCAAACTAGAGGACTGGCTGACCACTTCCGGCGGCCAGATGGATTAGCGTTTGTCGCATGACCCAAGTCTTAATTGCCTTTACGATGTGAGCGGGAAACTTTAGGATAGCAGTTTCCCGACTACGGAGATTAGCGCTCCCTCGGCGAGGTAAAAGCTTTTAACACACCCAACTTAATTAAGTACGACTGTGAGGCGGCTGACGGATATTCAAATTCTTTCTTCTTTTTTTTCTCTTTGAATTCAGAGATTGCTCCACGTGGAGTTATACTTAGGAGACAGAGAGAGGGAAGGAATTCATGGAACAAATGAAGGGAATATTCTTTTTGGCATCCCTTTTCCTTACAGGGTTCCAAATTTCGTTAGAATTGGCCAAATAGTTACAATGTTATTACAAAACAAATGGAGACTGACTGACCGACATAGTGAGATGTAGACTCGCATGCTAATAAAAGGTTATTTTAGCCTGCAGAATAACGCAGTGAAGCCTTTACTAAAGCTAGTGAACCTAACATATCTAGGCAATATATTTCTTACCTCAAAATTACGAATTCTGCCCACATCATCCAGTTCACCTACATTAACTTAAAACCAAAGTAATCAACCAAAGAAACCACTCTGAATTTTTTTTACGATATCTCTTTAAAATAAAATCCCCGAAGTATTTGTGGATTTCTGATTCACCCACTTTTAAAGACTTACTTTCTCTCACACAATATAACCTCAATAAACTATTAATCATTCTCGCTTCTGATGCATTTGAACATTGCGTTCGCACTACCAAACAATCCTGCCACTCTTGATATGGCATAAAGATGAAAAAAGTACAAAAAAGATAAGAATATGAGGAAATAAATGTTTCAGATATTGATTCCCCAAACCAAGTTTTTAACAAATGCAAGATGAACAGCGCATAAAGAAAGAATTGAATATAAACTACGATAAAATGACAATAAGATGATGCACTTAAGGATATTTAAATGCATCGGTACAGGGTAACCGAGGAGTCGGGCAATCATTTACAACTGAATTTTTTTGTTTAATTTTATTTTTATTTAAAAAATTGTATTCTTTATTCATTTTTTAAATTTCATTGATAGAAAAGAACGACTTTATTTATTCAGTGAGATTATTGGGACCAAGCTGAAGAACAGAGAGAGAGAATATTTATTCTAAAAAATAGACAAATTTAAGGGGTTGAATTTGAGCAACGAAGTTTTTAGAAAGTGATTTATAGAGTAGTGAAATGAGGAAGAGTTAAGTTGTGCGAAAGGGACATAAGTCTGACCTTAAGTTAAGAGTACTTTTAGTGTTAAGAATGGCATACAACTATTCTGATTTATGTCCATACGACTTTGAAAATTTAATAATTCTCGGAGTAACCTTGGGAGGACCTTGGCCATTGTATCATTCAAAAGAGAATGTAGACACCTTAAGGGTTTCAAATTTCGTTAAAATCGGCCGAATAGTTATGATGTTATCGCCCCCCAAAACTAATTCCTTGGCTAACCTTGGGTGACTTTGGCAGTTATATTATTTTAAAGAGAATGTAAAACAATATAAGGGTTTCAAATTTCGTTAGAATCAGCCGAATAGTTATGATGTCATGCACAAAAAAACTAATTCCCGGGCCAACCTTAGGAGGGGCTTAGCAAATTTTATAATTTGAAATATAATGTAAAAGAACATAAAGGTTTCAAATTTCGTTAGAATGGTCGGAATAGTTATGATATTATTGCAAAAAAAAAAGAAATTCCCTGGATAAACTTGGGAGAACTTTGTAAATTATATCATTAGAAAGAGAATGTAAAACAACATAAGGTTATAAAATTTCGTTAGAATTGGCTGAATTGTTCAATACTATTTAAAAAAAAAAGCAAAACATGAACCGACCGACCAACCGACAAAGTAAGATGTAGAGTCGCCTGCAACGTAAAAGTCACAACTTTCTAAAAGCTTATTAAAAAGCAGAACTAAATTATATTACAATATTTATTTTTTTCATTAAAATAGCGGGTCTTAACTTCTTGTCACCCCTCATTTATGAAATTGGAAAGGCGAAAAAGTGACCATACCCTAATTGCATAGTAAAGAATAGTATAGCATAGCACATTATAGCATAATATAACATAGAATATTATTGCATAATGGTGCTTATCATATTATAGCATAATATATTATAGCATAACATAGTATAGAATAGTATAGCATAGCATAGCAAATCATAGTATAGTAAAGTATAATATAGTATAGTATATGTAGTATAGTTTCTCCTAGCATGGTATAGCCTAACATAGCATATCCTAGTATTGTCTAGAATAGTATAACATTTTATAGCATAGCTTAGTATAGTCTCGAATAGTAGCCTGGATAAACCTAGCTTACCGCAGGATAGCCTACAATAGTATTACCTCACCAAGCATAATAAAGCCTAGCATAGTATAAACTAGCCTAGAATTCCTAACATATTAAATCCTGCCTAGCCTACCCTAGTCTAGCATATCCTAGCATAGTATAGTCAGAGGTGTGCCTTAAATACATTTAAAGTATTTAAATACTAAATATTAAATACATGAGAAAATGTATTTAGATACTAAATACTAAATACATTTTCAAAATGTATTTAGCATTTAAATACTAAATCCCCTTTGAATGTATTTAGACACATTTTTAAATACATTCCAAATAGATGATATATAATGACAATCGATAAGGACCATTGGTATCACAACAAAAAATATCCATTAAAATGAAATTGTATATTATAATTACTAATGTAGGATTTGATGACAATTGGACTTAGGTACTACAAAAAAATAGAAAGTTCCATAGAATGAAATTCCAGTTAGCTATTTATATCAGCATTGCATTTAAGTAATATCAGTTGCTGAAATGTTTCGTCAGATAAAGAACTCCGTTTTGGAGATAAGGTCAATCCTCCTAAAGAGAAGAGCTGTTCTACAGGAGCTGACGACGGAAGGGTGGTGTTGTATTTAATAAATTTTTTTTTTTCTGTTTGTAAATCTATCTAACTCTGAAGTGTTTCATCTGAATCCTGAAGGTAATTGAACAATTCTAAATCTACGGTTGATCGTGTTTGAGTGGGTTTTGTAAATCTAAAATAATCGTTACTGTCCGATACACCACTGGATGAGTCAGCTTCGGGTCACTCTGCAAAATTCTCAATCACTCGAATCATAATATTTTTAACAGAGTCTTGGTGGCTTGAACTGTCCCATGAAATACTGATATCTAACCAGCGGAGTTTGAAGAATGGATGGCTTGTTGATGCAATAATGGCATCTGTAACGCTGCCTTCATTTGCCAAGTTCAAAAAAGATTAGTAGCGCTTTCCAAAGCCCTCATTGACTGCACTTAGAAAAGGTTGACAAAATTTCAGAGAACATGACTGAAGGATCTTCAGCTTTTTCTCAGCTTCCATATAAACAGTTTTATTTTCCTGTAGGCGATCAATTTCCACTGCAATACAAGCCAAAACTGAGACATACTCCCCAAGAAATTCAATTTCCTGACTTCTGAACACTGGAAGTTCAAGGGACGTCATGAGTTGATGTAATTTGTCCTTTTCTTTTAAAAGTAATAACAATGC
The DNA here is from genome assembly GCA_963969495.1 of Ceratothoa steindachneri. NCBI lineage: Eukaryota > Metazoa > Arthropoda > Malacostraca > Isopoda > Cymothoidae > Ceratothoa > Ceratothoa steindachneri. Next base: position 74,590,521 of record OZ018334.1, read on the forward strand.
ATCAAACAGAGAGTTCCACCTTGCAATGTAAGGCACCTTTAATGAGCAGTTGATAACAGTTTTGATCATCTCTGCTGATTTTGGACGATCGCTTTTGTTCCATAATGCTGAGCATTTCTCCATCGCAACATGATTAATATTTGCAAAAGAAGATATTTTCAGTGCCTGTTTTGCATCAGTTGTGACGACGAGACTGAGTGTATGTAAAGCACAGCACGCATGCTTAAGTAGGCTGAAGTTGCATGGGTCAGAGGTAAGGTCTTCATCCTGATCTAAGGCATTTCTCATTAAGAAACTATCCTCCAGCTCGTGCTCACATTGATCTTCTTCACCTACATAGATTCCATCTTCTAAATATGTGGACACATTTGCAGCAGTGACTGCAAATTCCTTAAATTCTTTAACAAAATTAGAGCCGTTGTCAGTAAGGGTAATCGTGACTTTCTGCGTGGGAATATCGTATTCATTGATGATATTTTCCATATGTTCAGCAATCTTAATGTAGTTATGTGTTCCTTTGAAGCGACAGCATTCCATTACTCCACTGAGACAGATAAGAGTAGCTTCCTCAAGCTGAAAAAAGAAGAAATAACAGTCCAATGTTTGTCTCATAAATGTTTCCAGAAATTTTACATATTAATATAATGAGATAAATTACACCAACAAATAGGTTCACTTTCAGCCAAGAGCTGATAACTTCCTAACTGTAAAGATATTTTCAATTTCAAATAGAGCAAAATCTTAACATACCCAATGAACTGCAAAGCTCAAAATGCTACGGTCACGAGTTGATCAAACATCTGCAGTAAGACAAGCAAAAAGTGCTGTCTAGTTTATTTTTCAGTAGAGATCTTGTTACTTTCTCTACTTCTATAAGATTTAGGCCTAGCGTCCGCCTTGAAATGACGTCAACTGATGAATTTAGTCCTGCTTTAGTGCCGTATTGGAATGTGTGATTATTGTGAGTGAAATGAGAATATAATTATGTTATGCATATAATATTTTATATATAAAATGTAGCTATATGAATATCGTATAGCTACGAGGGGCGGTCAATAATTTTTGCGAATCGATAGGGCAAAACAAAGGAAGGGGGATGGCTGTTTATAGGGGTGTTAGGAGAAGTTATGACAAGTCAGAACCTGTAGCCGCACTCTCCTGCCTCGTCTACTTAAGAAGCAGTAGCTGATCGCAGATCGTCAGTCACATATTTTTCAACAATGGAGAAGGTTGAACACCGCGTAGTGATCAAATTTTTGACCAAAGAAGGCAAGAATGCAAAAGAGATCCATGAACGCATGGTTTCAGTGTACACCAACACCGCCCCTTCCTATGCAACCATTGCTGGCTGAGTCCCTTGAATATGACCCCCATCCAGGACACCCGTCAGACGTGACCAACGAAGACAATGTGGCCCGTGTGGAGAGGAGGATCCTCGAAAATCGACGGGTGAAGGTCGAAGAAATCGAGCGACAACTTGGAATATCACATGGAAGTGTTATCAACATCATCCCTATGATCGACTTCAACGTCGTCAAAGTTCGGAGTTGCTGCTGCTCCTGTACAACCAAGACCCGGCGGGATTCAAGTCACGCATAGTGACAGGTGATGAAACGTGGGTCCATCACTGGGATCCCCTAGCGACTACTTTTTATTCCACCAGCTCAAGGCTGCACTGCGTGGACGCCGGTTTGGGGACGATGAAGATGTCCAGCTCGCCGTCCAGGAGTGGATTGAACAGCAGTCGGGAGATTTCTGGTTGTCGGGAATTCGAAGCCTCAGGGACAAGTGGCGCAAGTGCATTGAATTCGAGGGTAGTTATATTGAAAAATAATAAAACACTTTTCCTCATATCTCGTTTCCTTATATCCGAATTGCAAAACTTATTGACCACCCCTCGTATTTTGGACTGGTACATTAATCCATAAATATATTATTAGTCCTTCATATTCAAAATTACATAGTAAAATATTGACTTTCAGTATTGTTAGGAATATATACATTATCAAGCTTTATTTCCTTCATTTTTGACGGGCAGGCATGCTAGTTTTGATCTAATAATATACAGCTATTGCTACTATAACGAAATGCATCGTTATAGCAATTCATCTAATAACTACATATACATGATCAATAATTGTACTAATTATTCATGAAAAAATGTATTCAATAATATTTTCAAGTAAATGATAGCGCGCTTTAAGAATATATGTATGTAAATTTTCATGAAATTATTGCAATAATTAACCTCTGTTGTTTATATATGTCTTCCTTTATTTAACTTCGTTATATAAACTACGTAGTGACCAATGATCCGAACGCTTTAGTATTCGGCCGTTATAAGAGCTTAACCTGTAGTACTAATACTATAATTGTAAACAACATTTGTAACTCAGCTTACCAACAACAGATTGTTTGACTTTCTTAGTATTCACCGCAAAACCTATAACTGGCGACCCCATATTTGGCAACCTATAAACCTACGCTACTTAACATTATTGTTAGCTATTAGTAATTTTGCCATTTTTTAAAAATAAAAAATAGTGAAACTTTTCAATTCAATTAAGTATCATATACATAATTAGCTTAAATAAATTCTTACCTTCAAATGAATGTGTAGATTGGAAGTAGCATTGCTCGCTTCAGAGATTTCGCCATTGCATGATGAACATACACACTTCCCTTTTTTCCCGTTGGAAGATTTCACTCTAAAAGATTTACTATAATTACATGATTCTTTATCTTCCTCGTCTTTATTATTGTCTAATCTCTCCATTTCATACTATTTCGAAGAAGTTGAAGTTGCTATACAGCAGTTGAAATAACGCTGAGCGCTCTCACTATACAACCGAACACAACTGTGACCATCTGTTAGCTGAATTTGAACAGATGCAAGCAATCTTCCCTCACCGGCTCACGCAGTCAACCGCTTATGTCATACAAGTTGCGACAACCTAAAACATGCAGTACACGTTCTTAACAGCTATATAAACCTATTATCATTAAAGTATTTGCAAAAAGTATTTAAATGCAGTATATTTAAATACTTTCAAAAGTATTTAAATACATGATTTCAAATGTATTTACAAATACAATTTTAAATACATAAATGAATTTAAATACTGCCCACCTCTGAGTATAGTATACATAGTATAACAGAGTAGATTATGTCATAGCATACATAGCCTACGATAGTCTAGCCTAGCCTAGCATCGCATAGCCTAGTCCATATAATAGTAAAAATTACCATACCATACTCTAGCGTAGCTAGCATAGTATAGTCTACCCTTACATAGTATGGCTTAGCCTGGTACTCATATAGTACGAGTATGACTTAGCCTAGACTAATCTAGCCTAGCCTAGCCGAGAATGTATAGTATCATCTACCTTAGCTTACAAACTATAGTAAAGCCTAGCCTAACATAGCCTAGTACAGCCAGGCATATAGAGGATAGTAAAGCTTGCCATAATATAGCAAAGTATAGCTTATCATAGTATAGCCTAGCCTAGAATACTATAGTATAGAACAGCCTAACATAGTATAGTTTAGAATAGTTTAACATAGTATTGCCTAGCCTATCCTCGTGTGGCCTAGGCTAGCCTAGCCTTGCAAAGCCTAGAATAGTATAGCCTATCTATTTTAGCCTACCTTACCCTAATCTAGCTTAGCATAGTATAGTATAAGCATAATAGAACCTAGACTAGCATAGTGTAAACTAGTCTAGTATAGTATAGCTTAACTTAGCATAGTATATACTATCCTATTCTAGCATGGTATATCTTGGCATAGCACACCAAACCATAGTCTAACATAGCCTAACCTAGCCCATGCTAGCTTAGCATGGTAGACTATAATCTAGCTTAGTCTAGCGTAGTATAGTCCAGCATAGCCTTGCATAGCATAGCATACCCTTGTATAGCCCAGCCTAGTATATCATAGAATAGAATGGCCTAGAATAGCATAGTATACTCTAGAGTAGTATAGTATACCATAGCCTAGTATATACTTACATATATAGCCTATCATAGTATATATTAAAATAACTTAGCTTAGTAAAGTATACCTAAGCCTATCAGAGTGTATCCTACCCTAGCTTATCTGAGTATAGCCTAGCTTTCCTAGCAGAGTATAACCTAGCCTAGCTTGGCAAAGCCTACAATTGTATATTAAAACTTAGTCTAGCCTAGCTTAGCTTACCCTAGTCTAGTATAGCCTAGCTTAATCTAGTTGACTGGAGCCAAACCTACTATATTTTATTCTATCCTAGTCTGGTATAGCGAAGAATAGCCTAGTGTAGAATAGCTTAGTATATCATAGCCTAACCTAGCATACCATAGCGTAGCCTCGTATAAACATTCATGTCCTGCCTAGCCTAGAATAGCTTAGCCTAGCCTAGCATAGCATATCCTAGACATGTATAGCCTATACTATAATATTATACCCTATACAAGCATAGCCTATTTTTTTCTAGCCTAACATACTATATGCTATCCTAGCATAGCATATTATAGCCTAAATTAGCATAGTATATATTACCCTTGTACATTATATCTTAGCATAGCTGAGCATAGTATAGGCTTACTTATAATAGCTGAGCATAGCATAGCCTATTCTAGGCCTGCCTAGCAGAGTATAGCATATTATAGCCTAGTCTAATCTAGCAGAGTATCGGCCGAAAAGTTATGATATTATTGCCAAAACAAAATAATTCCCGAGTTAACCTTAGGGGGACTTTGGCAATTGTATCATTCGAAAGATAATGTAAAACAACATAAGGGTTTCAAATTAGGTTAGAATCGGCTAAATAGTTACAATGTTATTACTGAAAAATAAGCAAAATGGGCACCAACCGACATAGTGAGATTTAGAGTCGCTCGCGGCATGATTCACACGCGACTAAAAATTAAATCTTTAAAATTAATCTTTCTCTCATTTATCTACACTTTTAATACAAACGTACGCAACCAGACAGGCACGAACCCCACTGAATCAGGCGTATGAATGCGCCTCCCGTCCCCCAATTTAGACGGTTGATGTGTCATTTTCATCAAGGTAATTGACCACAAAATATTCCATCTTCCGTCAATGCATATTAATTCCACTTCACTAGCACATCGATCGATTCCAACATTTTAAGTGTCTATAGTGAAGCAATTATTTTTCCTAGACTCCAATTATTAAGGGTAAAAATGTAAAAAGAAAAGAGCGAAAGGTTGGCTACAGTCTGGCGAATCCAAGTTTCTCCTGATAACGAAATAAAAGACATAATTAAATATTCTAGAAATTCTATTTTTTGGCTCAGGAGCAAATCTATAGCAGTGCAGCATTAAATTAAGGTCAAAGAGAACATAATGATAGAAGTAGTTTCAATTACAGCCACTATTGCGCAAAATACAAGTTACCCTGTGAATCACATGAAAATGATGCTCTCTACAGTAAATTGTACCCACGTCCTATATAATGAACAAAGATTAATTAGTCGCATTATCACCTATGATTCATTTTAATTATGTAATTAGTATTCCTTGATATGACGTAGCGGTCAAAAATTATTGCAGTCTAAAAATTCAGAAAATTTGGATTTAAAAAATATTTTTATTTAGTTGTTTCAAAATCGTTTAAAATTCAAAAAAGGGACATTTTAATATTAGTCAACATGAATATGACATTCATTTTCATCATTTATATCGTTTCTCTTTAATCCTCTTTCTTCTCATGTGGAAATTCAAATAGCTGAGGTTAACTATAAATCTACATATAAATTTTACATATAGAAAAAATAAGTAGACGGAGCAATATGCTATGTTGTTTATTTTAGATATTTTTACATCCAGAAACGGCAATGAGTTGTTCAGTTAGTTCCCATTCTACTTTAAATGTAATAGTTGGGTGGATATCTTATTCAAATTTTCAAAGAAAGAATCGAATATGTTATCAGTGATGGGCCATGTGGCACATATATCGTCTACATAGCGGAACCACGTTATGGGATTGGGTAAAATTTTAATCCCTATATTCATTATTTCTCGTCTAATGATGTATCCGTTAAAAGGTCCTGAGAGCATATCGCATTTGTGATCCTTGTTTCTTGCAAGACGAAATTAATACAATCATCCAAACATGCATTGAGCTGCAATATCCCCTTTGGTTCATAGAAAAGTGTCACTATTAAGCCTAGAACCATCTATTACTCCCCAGCTAATTATAAGGAAAACAGATGTGACAAATATTATGTTACCTTCCCATACTCCCCCCAGTTAATCAATTTCAAAAAGTTAGCAAGGACTAACTACAACAATGTTGCCTTTCAGTACGAGAATACGATCATAAATAGCTTATCCAAAAATAGATCGATCGATAAAGGACAGGGAGTTTATTTTTTTCCCTGCAAATCATGTAATGAAGTATATATCGGTGAAAGAAGCAGATTTTCCAAGAGAATGAATGAACATAAATGCAATATGCAACGTGGTGCCCTCTCTTCAAGTTTATTTCTACATATGTCCAATTAAAATCATCAAATTGATATTGATAATGCTAAAATAGTTTATAAATCTCACAATTATAGACATCGACGCTTAATTGAATCGGCACTTATAAAAGAAATTCCCAACTTTAATACTTCCGACGGCCAATTTAATACTAATACCTCAATAGCAAGAAATTCATACTTCCGCTCCTCAAAAATGCCGCTACAGTCCCGCTTCATCCACCTTAGCCCCACTAATTTGTGTGTTTGTACGTTATACAACTTCTGTATTTCACTTGTCCACCAGCGACTAACGATGACGGATGTTTCCGTCGAAACCTGGTTTCGCATATAAAATTAGTCCTATTACTGTTGTTTTATCCTTAATATATATATATATATATATATATATATATATATATATATATATATATATATATATATATATATATATATATATATATATATATATATATATATATATATATATATATATATATTGTCTAATTACTTTATATGAAAAATTTCAACAGGGTGATATATATTTTTTGCCAAAGGTGTATTTACATATATACTGATATTTTGAGTCATAAGTCCGAACTGATAAGCCCATTAAACAACATAAATTCACCAAACAAACTCTTGAAGGAAAAGCAACTCTCCTTAAAATAGTCGCTTAACCCGGCCAGTCTTTTGAGAGTGGTTAACAGAATCTTTTCCCGATTCAAAACGACAGAAAGATGGGGAGTTTCGCAATTGATCTACCCAGATTATTGGGGCAAGAAGGGCATATTTGTTACCTCCTACCCACAGAAGGCTACAAATTCGCCTTGCTTGGGTCAAAATATCCCGGCTGTCACTAACAAACGCGAACAAAAACTAAAAATATACGAAGTTACTCTTTTTTCTGTCTTGATAAAATGAAAACGCCCTGTTATGACAAGAACAAATTTATTGTAGACAAGAATATATTTTGTGAATGCAAAGTTTTTTATATATTCGATATAAAACAATTGTATTCAGAACAAATACGAACTAACCTTTAGTTTTAAATTCGATACCGTCCATTAACTTAAAGTTAAAAGGAACTAAAAATAATCTAAATTTAAAGACAAATTCTTCTGAACTGAAATCCATTTGCCGATACGAACTAAAATTTTGTTCTTCATATTTGATCTAAAGATAAGTTTACAGCGAACAAAATAACGATGTTAATTCAGTACAAAATCATTGTGTATCGGACTCCATTCTGTATTTTCAGCTGGTAATAAGAATGTGTTCCCAACGAACAAAACAAGAATGGGAGTTACAAACAAAATACTTCTCTACCGAACTCATTTTTACGGATTTTGAACTCCCAAGTAATTAAACGAAAATCTACCTCGAATATCACCTCATTATTTTACTAAAGTGATTTTTTTTAATTTATGGCTCTTGTTCTGATTAATTAAAGGTCCGATATTAATTAATGCCAGTGCCAAATACTTCAGCGCTGTTGGGGGCAATTAAAATTGCAGTCGTTATTAAGGAACGGACTGAAATAAGTCTGTTTGTTTATTTGTCCCGTTGACGAGTTTCATGGTCTCGCTGCTTCTCCCTGGGAAGTACAAAATTACAGACTTGCAAAGGTCGGGAGATCCGCTCGAGGAGAGGCCAAGAAAGGATGTAAAGTATATATCAGCTATAGGCAATGAAATTCTTTATTGTCATCATCATCATCATCATCATCATCATCATCACTAACTCTATAATTTAAGAAGGGGATTTTTTCAGTATGTGAATAATAATTTCATCTTAGTTTGGTTATGAGTTCTGTTTTTTTTATCAAAGTTATTTCTAATAATTCTTTTATAATATCAAAAAACAAAATTGTGAAGTTCAGAAATAAATATAAGTATCGAAATTTTGTGAATTTTCTAAAACCCAAAGAATTACAAATGGTGAAGTTCAGAAAATTTATTTTTATATATCTTCTTCTATAACTATATTTTAACCAAGTGATATTTTGAAATGAGGGAAATTTAGTTTAGAGTTTCCTTTTAAAATTATTATAATTGGTAAAGTTCAGAAAATTTATAAAAATTTAACCATGGCTGCTTTTTTTTATTTTAAAATTTAATCTTAGTAGCAAAGCGCAAGCTCCCGCATCCCCGTAGGGGAAAGGGGTGAAGCCATTGCCTGGATATTTTATATTTTAAAGTGTATTTATTCTTTATTAAACATAATGACGCCCTTGATGGAGGAGGCAGACTACCCTATTGGGTACCTCAAGCACCATTCCTTGCTTTAACGATCACCGACGTTGGTCTCTTTACAGAGTTGAGCGTAAATCAAGGAATTTGACAATTATGGAGGTTAGGAAGGTTTGGGAGAGTTGCGCAACATGCCAATACCGCAAGCTCTAATGAGTTTCGCTTCTGTTTAGACAATTGGAGCTATATGCATTCCGCACATTAGCACTTCCTCTAATTTCACGCTTCTCTTTGCGAGCCTTTCTTGATAATTGTTTTTGTGTAGATGCCATCGTTGGTGTTTTCTATAAATGTGAATTAAAATAATAAGAAAACCAGGCAATGGCTTCGCAATGAAGCTTGCGCTTCACTACTAAGATTAATATTAAAAAGGAACTCTAAACTAAATTTCCCACCTTTCAAAATATCACGTTGCTAAATATAGTTATAGAAGAAGATATATAAAAAAAAAATTCTGAACTTAACCATTTGTAATTCTTTGGGTTTTCAAAATTTCCCAAAATTCCGAAACTTATATTTATTTCTGAACTTCACCATTTTGTTTTTTGATATTATAAAAAAATATTAGAAATAATTTTGATAAAAAAACATTTGTCATAACCAAACTGAGATGAAATTATTATTCAAATACTCAAAAAATTCCCCTTCTTAAATTATAGAATTAGTGAAGATGAAACGGTATTTAGCTCATCAAAATCGTCGTCTTATGACACTTCTCTTAAAACCATAGAGGCGATCGTTTTGTTGGTCTCCCTTTTATTCTGAAAATATTCTCAGAGGAATGTACCCAAATAGAAGAGATAGAGAACGTTAAGTCACAGTCATAACCTTTAGAGAAAAAAAGGATAGGTAGGCATAAAAATAGACGAAAGAAACGACAAAATATAAAATGGAGTCATAGAAATGTCGACAGACACAAAAATTTACTAAAGAACAGTCACAAATGCGCAGGAACAGACATGCAAATAAACACGCAATTACACAGATCGGAAAACAAAGAGACATATAGACAATAAGCAAACAGACAGAAAGACAAACATTGACACTGACAAAATAGGAAACAGAGAGATACACTGGCACAAACCATCCTACTAAATGTTTGTGTCCCAAAGACAAAAATAAATAGATTGACAGTTCACATACAGCAATACAGACTTTCAAAAATATTGAGACAGACAGGTAAACGGACATACAAATAAATAGACAAATACAACATTTATTCTGTTTCGTAATTGTGGAAATAAAAATAGGCAAATAAATTAACAAGAAAACAAACACATAAGCATAGTCATTATGACAGAAGAGACTGACGAAAATACAGATAAACGATAGACAGACAAAGTGAGCAACGGACTTATGAACAGAGAAAATGAATGGCGAAGAGACAAAGAAATAGACAGATAATTAACCCAATAAACATAACACTAATTAACAAACAGGCAAACAAATAGACAGACAGTTTCGTCACATAGGCAGTCATTCAAACGTCAAATAAAGGAATACAGACATACATGATTCTACTTGTGTACGCGTATTCCACCGATATTCCTTATAGCCCTCCCCCGTTACCCAGAGAAAAGCAAACACCAATTCTGCAACGCAGACGCCAAAAGGAAAAGCCTAACACCGAATTTTGGAAATCACATCTGCGGCGCATTCTTCGGAGGCTTTCAATGGCCTCCGAAGTCCTCGAAAGCCTCCTAAGATCTCTGAAGTCTTCTGAAGGTCTCACCGACAGGGCGGTTTTAGGAGACCTCGTGAAGACGCTATCTCTGAAGGGATCAGAGTTAATAAAACGCGGCGATGGAATTCCGATGAGGCTCCCTCAATGGCCGCGCCGTACTGTTTCGCTCTGGCGTACATCGTCCGCCAATGGCCTGAATATAACCCTTTCATGAATTCTCTCCAGGCCAAGAGTCAAGGAAGATTATTACTCTTTCCTCCTCCCTCAAGGTTGATCTCAGAAGGCATGAGAAATAGCAAAAACAGCAAATGGTGGTAAAATGTCTGATAATCATGAAGTAAATGAACTCAATGAAAAGGAACCGGCAGTTACCAAAGCGCTTTGTGGGGACAGAACTAAAATAGAGTTAAAAAGAAAGGAATAAGAGGGAATTTTAATTACTTCTACAAGTCGCATTAAACTCCAGAAATTGCCAATCACTTTAAAAGTAATTACCACTATTACTAAATTTATCATTATTTTACCACCTTACTTACAAGTGGATCTGCCTGTGTTGCCAGTCGAAGGCAAATCTAAGGAAGTTGCGCATCTTCTTGTTCCCTTCTGTTCTAAGTCCTCTTTCAAATATTTGGCCTAATCAACTGCCATACATTTTCCTCTCTCATAACTTCACCAATTTCTTTACAAGCTTCTTTTCCAAAGCTTTCTGACGGTGCTTCTTTCAACGCCATTTTCCTTTATTTTTCAAAATAACAAAGGGGAAAGAAGTCTGAAGTTTAGGATTGATAAATTAACAGAAAATATGGATTAATAATTAATTTTATAACTTTTATAACTGCAATGGCATATTTAAAATTAATATCGATCGTTTCTCTTTTTGAAAATATTTTTTTTTTAATGCTTTTGACAAAATTCCTAGGCAAACCATTCCAATTATTTTAGGGTTTTTTTCGTCCTATCGCAGTGTTAAATGTTGAGTTTACTAGTTTCATCCCGTTATTTCTAGTTGCGCTTAGATATCTAGCACAATTAATGAGTCATAATTTATATAAGTAAACCCTTTTAAAATTTTAAGGAAGTCGATAAATTGGCAGTGCACGATCTATTTCTAAGTTAAGGAATTAATTTCGTTTTACGGTGTTGGACGGGTTCCAATATTACAACGTATTTTGTATGTGTGGAGACCAGAAATGACCTGCATACTCAAAATGATGTCTTACAAGCGTTTTATACAATAGAAGAGCAATATATTCCGATTTAAATGCCAAATTTCTCTTTTAGGGTCCATAGGTGAACTAACCAAGGGATTAAATTTGCATATTATGTTTTATATTTTATTTATTATATCTTTATTTTTAATTTCAGTACGCTTTGGGATGAATATACACGTTGTTGAGAAAAACCAGGGATTCTTTACTTAAACGGTTGTTTCAAGCCTAATTTTAACATGTATGACGATAAATTGTTTGGATAGAACATGGCAATATACATTTGTCAAATCTCCCCCCTAAAAAAAAATTTAAAAAACAGAATTGCAAAAAAGATTTAGCCTATAGAGAAAATAGGTTGATTTTAGATTTGAATTCATGACACCCAAGTTAAGTAAGAACAAGTGTCAATATAAATGCAAAATAAACTTTGTTCTCCATTAAAAAATACAGTTTTGACAGGCACAAATTCAATTGCGACACTGTCTTCCACTATATATGTTTCACAGACACACACAACAAAGCACTCTTCCATGGTCGGAACCGTTGTAATAGATTTCTGATCTAGACTCCCCTTATGTGCAATGAGTAAGTCTCGTATGAGCCACTGAAAGGTTCGAACAATCAATGGTTGGTGGAAAAAATACATTACTACCGTTCGATCTGCATTCGCCCTCCCCTCCCTTCAAACTAAGACTGGTGTCTTGTATCCTCCGGGTTACAATCGAATGCAATTTTGATCTTAATGTAGGTTTCAATATCCGGTAAATATTGGACATACAAAAGATATGGTCAAGAAAAGTAATCTTGGCTCGAAAGTTATTCACGATAACTGAAAATTCCAAACAATACTCTGAATCTGTTCAACGCATTCATGAAATCTAACTTCTCAATTTGGGAAACAATTTACCTTCTTTTTCTTCTCTTTCTTGAATAATTTCTAACTTTTCGGATTACACTCTGAGTTTCAAGGAAAAGTTCTTGTTGTTACTTGGCCTCGACTTCAACATACCGCCGTATAGATCGAATTTTTCCCAATTTTTTCTCACATTTGAATTAATTTCTACTTCCTTAAAAAACTAACCATGTTATGGCCACGTACATCTCTTTAAAGATCGTTTGCACAAACTGTCTCATAACACTTATTCTAGCTATCTAGAGAATCTTTACCTTCTTTTTCAGGAAATCGGACTTAAATATTCTGAAGAAGCTTTGTCTAAAGCAAGATCTTCTTGTAACTAGACTGGATAAATCTAAAGGTGTTGTCCTCATGAACCGCTCTGACTATGTTTCCAAAATGGAAACAATTATTTCTGATGAATCTAATTTCAAATGGTTAATACTCCATCGTTTAAACTAATCATTAGTATAGAGGACAAAATCAACAGAACTCTTAGGTCACTTAAAAACCAGAAGTTCATTTCCGAAGTAACCTACCAGTCACCTTTTTCTTCTGGTTCTTCATTGTGTTCTTCATACGGTCTGCCAAAAACTCATAAAGCTGGTATTCCTCTAAGACCTATTCTGGCCGATTACAATTCACCTAGTTATCATATTGCTAAATTTTTAGTTCCGCTTATCTCTTATTTAACTCGAAATGGATATACTCTTGATAATTCCAAGCAATTTGTAGATGAACTCAAGCAGCTCGGTTCCAACGGTCATATGGTCAGCTAGGACGTTTCATCTCTCTTTACAAACATTCCAGAACTAAAACCATAGATATAATTTTATATAAACTATTTCCTTATCAAAATAGCTTATATTATGTATTTCCTCGATCTTCGTTTAAAACACTTCTAGAATTAGCTGTCAAAGATTCTTTTTTCACTTTTAATAAAAACGTATACAAGCAAGTCGATGGTATTGGCCATGGGTTGTCCATTTGGACCAACCGTCGCTAACATTTTTATGTGCCATTTGGTAACCAAATTTTTAAATGATTGTCCTAGAGAATTCAAACCTAAATTCTATAAAAGATACATAGATGACACTTTTAAAGTATTCCATACTTCTGCTCAATCGGAACTTTACAAGAACTTCATAAACTCATATCACCCTAACATTCCATTTACAATAGAACCAGAAACAGATAACATTTCATCGTTTTTGGATGTAAAAATAGAAAAGAATCATGGTTGTTTTGAATTTTCTGTTTTCCGAAAGCCAACGTTCAGTAAACTTGGTTTAAACTTTTACAGCTTCTGCACCTATCAATTCAAAGTTAATGCTTGTAGAACTTTATGTCACCATGCTTCCAATATATATATCTGTTCTAACTGGACCCTATTCCATTTGGAAATGATCAAACTTAATTTTTTTTTTAAATTAAACAACTACCCACCCCATATTTTTATAAATCGCATTAGGAACTTTTTAAATAATATTTTTAAACCTATAAATAACTATAATGTTTCCCGCAAAAAATTATACATTTCCTTTCCCTTTATGGGATACTAAACTGATACTTTTATGAAGGAATTGTCTAATATTTTGAAAAAATTCTATCGGCATTTAAATTTAACGCTAATTTTTGTAAACCCCTTAAAAATTAGTTCTTTGTTCACTGTAAATTACCCCATTCCTGACATTTTTCGTTTCAGAATAGTATATAAATATACTTGTCCTAAATGTTCTTTGGCAACCTACATTGGATGTACGCAACGTCTTCTCAAGGTTTGCATTGATGCTCACCGTGGGGTCAGTTACAGAACAAGAATGGATCTCTCAGTAAAAGAAAACTCTCTTCTCCGATCTCGTTCCTATTCGTGTAAAATACCTATAGATTATAATTAATTTAAAATATTATCCGCATCAAAATCTAAATCTGACCTTCTCATAACTGAGTCCCATTTAATTAAATACAATCAGCCTCAGTTAAATAAAGACTCTACTTCCACACCGTTATATATTGATTGATTAATTTCGCTGGGATTTTTTTAATGTTTTCTACTAGTTACCATTAATTAGTTACCACTTAAATAACCAACTAGCTAACATTTTTTTTTACCAACCAACCACATAGATCAGAGAACCAACTAATACTAAATCACATCCTGGTACTATACTTTCTAAATTTCATTCATTCAGCTCACAGGTTTCTTCGAAGCAGGTAACAAATTTTAGTGTATTTATTGTAACTTTATTAATTTCGTTTGAATTTCTTTATTTTTTTAACTTAATATACAGATTTCTGCCCTTTATATTGCATTTTTATTTTTTATTTTTGTTTTACATCCTAGTACCTTTTTAGCCTAAAGCCATTAATTATCATTGTTCTCATAATCGTTAAGCCATTGTTCTTATATAAATCTTTAATATTCAAGCCTAGAAGATGGGTCCAGAGCCCGAAACGTTGGCAATATATGTTATATTCAGTACTTGCTCTCCTTTTCCTGCTTATTTATTTCATGTATCGGTAAATTATGTTTAATCAACGCCACGTGATTGCCTGGGCGTTGGATCCATTTATGAAAAATGACAAAAGATATAAGAACTTAGAAAAAACAACGAAGTAACAGCAGTTCTCACTGCCTTAACTCAATCCGTCTCACATCATTATGAATCTTGAGTTCATTTCGGTTACTTGAGTCCATGATCATTTGTATTTAGTAGTATGGCAAGACAATTTGGACAAATGAGGCATAATTCAGTTCTATCGGGTACTCGAATCCACGATCTTTTATACGCTGCACTGGGGCAAGACAGTTTGGAGCAAATGATGCCTAATTCCGTTCTTTCAGGTACTTGAGTCCACGATCCTTTATACTCGGCACTGGAGCAAGACAGTGAGGCGTGAATGATGTAGAGGTCAGTGCTTTCGGGTACTTGTAAATGAGTCCACGATCTTTTATACTCTGCTCTGGGACAAGACGGTTTAGAGCAAATTATGCATAGTTCAGCTTATTTCGGTACTTGAGTCCACGATCCTTTATACTTTGCACTGGGGTAAGACTGTGTCGCAAATGATGCAGGGATCAGAGCTTTCGGATAATTGAGTCAACAATCCTTTGTATTCTGCACTGGGGAAAGACAGTGTGCGCAAATGTTGAAGAGTTCAGTGCTTTCGTGTACTTGAGTCCATGATTCTTTGTACTTTTTAATAGGGTATGATAGTGTGGCGCAAATGATGAACAGTTAAGTGCTTTCGGTTACTTAAGTCCACGATCTTTTGCATTCTGCACTGCGGCAAGACACTGTGTCGCAAATGATGCAGAGTTTAGTTATTTAGGGTAATGAGTCACGCTCCTTTGTATTCGCTAAAGGGCAAGACATTCTGGCGCATATGATGCAGTGCTAGAATTGGTGAATATAAACACGATTAAAAATTGTGTCCATTATGTCAACAAAGTGACGGGAATCATTGATATTTATCCTACTCTTTTCTAATGGTTAGACCTAGGGTAATATTGTTTTTTTTCTTCCAGGCGGTCCTTACAGCGTAGTCTGGATGTCATTGACTCTGAAGAACGGCATATATAGAAATCATAATGTCTATCGTATTATGCTGCGAAAGAGATTTTATATGGTCTCCGTGCCTTGATGACTGAAGTAGTAGTAAACACGATTTTTAACGAGAAAATAAATTAACGAAAAATAATTCTGTCTATTGACGAGTAACAAAATATTCCGCCAAACAAAGTTAACAACCATGAAATTAATCGATAAGGCAAATAAGCCTATTAACGATGGATACATAAGCAAACAAAACGTCATATATTCAGGTGGTTATAAAACATCCCAAAACTTATCAAAACTTTTCAAAAAATGAAAATTTGAGTTTGAAGTTTCAAAGAATCTTAGCCGAAATTTTTCTGAAATTGAATTCTTAATTCAAGCAAGGAAAATAAGCGGAAATTTCGAAAAATTAACTTAATTTACTAATTACCAATTAAGATGAACCAAACGGGCGTAAGACAAGCAAAAGTCTTTGCAGGGGTGGAAAGTTTTAAAGCAACAAACCATAAAAATGATAACGGATGAAGTGGTGAAAGTTCTAAGCAGCATCTCCATTATAAAGCATTTCCCATGATAAAGAATTCCCTTCCCGAGCCCGCTATTGAAGTATTTTGAGAATGCAATGAGAGGGGCTAAGTGGTAATCACTTAAGCAGCAGGATACTAAAAAGGGTAAAGAAAATGGAGACATACGCCATACATATGTATGGCATGATGATGACCTCCCCCCCATCCACACACACAATGTGATTCGAACCGTGTAGCATATATAATGAAAACCTCATAAAGTGGCACGTGAGAAATGCAATAATATGAAAATTAACCCACAGGAAAATGAAAAGATGAATCCAAGCACTTTTGAACTATATTTGCAAGTTCACTTTCGAGGAATAGCAGGAAAATGGAGAAGACAACCTTATATGGGATACAAAGATACGAAGGGAACGCCCATTACATAGTACAAACCAATGGAAAAACACAAAAACAAGACAGAAAAATACCAATAAAAAGAACAATAGACAACTAATAACAGACATATGCATCCCTAAAACGATACACACACAACAACGCCATGTATATGAATGGAAATGGTGTGTGAAAAAACAAAAAAAAACATCTTAAAGGATTATCATTAGAACGAAAACATTTAGATCTAAGAGTTACTCCCCAGTCACAACAGAGACACGTAGTGGGGGAGGCAATGCGAATGATATTACACTAATAAAGAGTGACAACAGACTGAATTATGAAGTTATTTCATTTAGTACAAATTTCATAATGCAGCCTGTTGTCACTCTTTATTAGTGTAATATCATTCACATTGCCTCCCCCACCACGTGTCTCTGCTATGATCGTGGATTAACTCTTAGCCCTAAATGTTTTCGTTCTAATGATAATTCTTTAAAATGTTTTTTTTTTCATCCTGTGGGTTAATTTTCATATATAATATATATATATATATATATATATATATATATATATATATATATATATATATATATATATATATATATATATATATATATATATATATATATATATATATATATATATATATATATATATATATATATATATATATATGCTACAAGCGGTACTCCTTCTTATAGAAGAAACTTACGCTTCACAGACAGATCTTTGGTCTGTGGCCTACGGCCATGCTTAATTTCTAAGCCTAAAGGCAAGGAAAAGATTTTTATCGGAATTCTTTTAAAATACGGAAAAACATTCCGCAGGGCTGTTTGTTCCCATCTAAATTGGCTCTTATAAATTAATTTTTGTTTATTGGGATTTAGGGGCTAATAGCTAATTTCTCCTGCTAAAGATTAAAATGGAATATCTATTTTAGAAATAAGTCCGACCGATAAAACCTTTGATTATACGAAAAAAAAAAAACTGGCCTTAATTTTAATAAAATTTCTATTTTTTCAGAACTTTACCATTTGTAATTCTTTAGGTTTAAAAATTCCTAACTATGTATTCTAAAATCATTTTGATTTTCAAAAGTTTCATTTTCTTTAAATTTTCAAAAAATATAATTGTCATTTTGAAACATTTAAAAGAAATCTTAGGAAATAACCCGAACATTTCACAAGTTAAAATATTGGGTAATAATTCAAAACAACTATGGATTTGATTTCAGATACAATAATATATTTGTCACAGATTCAAAATATCTTTTCACAGATAAATTCACATTTTATTATAAAATATCTATAAAAAATCCAATCAAATAAATATATTGATCATTTTTTAAAATGTAATTCAAATACATTAATTAAAATTATCTATTGGCCTAACTAATGGATTCTATGGCACCTCTAAATCTTGAAATCTTTGTGTGACCGCTTCAAATGCCCTGGAACCTATGGAGTTATATGGCTCTCGGTTGGGAAGCATTGTTCTAGAGAGTAGTTTGAAATTTAATAGTAGAGATGTTACGGAACTTTCTTGGTAGCCATCCTTCAGGTATGACTTACCATTTCCGTATTTCTTGCGAAGAGAGAAAAGGTTTCCACCCATTTAGGCGTCGCCTTAAGCCGTGGGCCTCTCCTCAGAGTGAAGGGAGAGAAGGCTTAAATTAACTTAACTATGACGCCCTCTCTTCTCACTTTGCCTTTATACACGTGCTGCTTGAGCCTACAAGTTCAGTTACTACCACGTAGAATTCTCTACACTTCAACTTAAATTACACATTTCATCGCATCAAAGTTTAGCATGCGCGAACAGCTTATTGTTTTGTTTACACAAAGTAAAATACAGTAAACTTTAGAATTTTATCAAAGCCACTTTCTCTCTTGCTCAATATTATAATCAAAAAGAAGGAATCTTATCTAGTTGTCTTTTGTTCATTGGCCCAAAATGACTGAGGGCATTACGATCTCGTACACTAAAACAGCCTTTATGTACAGGTTTCATAAGCATTTATTTCGTTCAATATCCCAACTTTAAGGAGAGTTGGGTAGAGATTATTCTTCTACTCGAAATTGGGCTAATTACTTAATCGATTGACAAAATTGCAATGCACGCAAGGTTTCTTGTAGACAACTTTGCGTCTGCAACGATTGCAAGCACGCGAATAACGCGTAAAAACACGATTTGTAAACAAAACCTTGACATACTCATGTGCTGTATACTTTTTCCAGTCATGTGATTCTTGGGTTTGGATTCGGCTAAATACAGGAATTAGTCATTATTCTTGATTTGTCATTAAAATGGACTCAGACCTAAATTATGAGTCGATAATGTCCTTGCTGTGAGGAAAGGTTAAGAACCGTGTTTAAGTGTACTCCTAATTACAAAGGACATCGAAAAAATTGCATACATTACAGAAGTTATGTACGTGTTTAATACTCGTAGATGTAATTACCCTCCTTTTTAGGGTTTTTCCACCTGTCCACAGATACAAAACTTCCAATCTTACGATATTCTTATTCTCAGTTCCTGTTACTTTACAAAACTAGAGAACTAAAACACAAAATCTACATTTTCTTGAAAATACTTATTTGTTTATCATGAAAACTGCACAAAATATTGTTTTTAAATTTGACTCTGTTAATTAATTATTTGTAAGTTTCATTTCTTAGAACTGCAGATAAAAATTTTATGAGGAAAGTAATGTATATTTGAAGAAATTTTGAGTCCAAAACGACAAATTGATATTTTTAAATGAGGCCATAACACGAAAACGACATAATTATATCATAAAGAATTGAACAAAATATTAAATAGAATTCCGTTGGCTTCTGTTCTGAATGACGTAAGCACATCCTCGGCAGCAAGGACCCCAATTTATCGCATTGTTTGGATGTGATTTTAGTCCATTCTATTGTACTTCTAATCTTTGCAGGAGATTTTCAACATTCCTCGTTTTCCAAACAATAACCTCGTTGAGTATTATTCATATGTATTATGTCCAATTAAATCAGGGCTGTGTGCAGGCTAGTTTATCACGTCAATAGTTTCATCATCCCCAAACTGCTTAATTATCTTTGTGGTGTAGCAAAGATCATTATCCTGCATAAAAACAGGTTCACATAATCACGATGTTCGGAGAAGGGGGATCACATGCTTCTGAAGCAGAATTTTGAATACCGGAGCGTTTACTTTGCCGCCTAAACGGACGAGCAGACTTACTGCACCGTTTGAAAACGTTCCCTACACCAAAACGATACCACGTCTAAATTTAACTTGCTTTTTAATTTGTGATTCAATCTTTCTCTTACCTATACGAGGCATTACATGCTAATTCCTTTCCGATCTGAACAAATTAAATTTGCTTACCTCTCTGACAAGCACTTTTTCCCCACTTTAAGCACTTCACTGGATACGTGCAGTAGCAAAGGCCAAATTAGCCGATTTATTCTTTTTACTGATAAGTGATTTCTTAGTATCGGAGCGTGCTATTAGTTCCACATTCTACAGACAAATTGGGAAGGTCGGGGAGAGACATTCAGGTTCATCAGATTCTCGGCAACTTGACGCGAAATACCGGCTTCTGTCTTAAATCGATCCTTCGTTGACATCCATTGAATCCTGCAACTTTCCCTGTAACTTTATTTCCGAGGGTGACCCGTTTTCCTTGATTCGCAGGACATTATATAATCATGGAGCTTTATTATGCGTGAAACTGCACATTTTTAACGATTACAATGTTTCTAAAAATATCATTTTCTAGTTTGAGAAACATCATTTCTTCAATAAATGTCAATTTCCTAATAACCTTTTTATCGGCAATTCTAGGAAATGAAATTTGGACACTATCAGAGGGAAATTTCAAATAATATTCTCTTCTCTTTTCATTAAAGTTAAAGTGGTATTTTTTAATTAGATGATAGTATTTTGTTCTTCAGTTTTGGCCGGTACTGCATTGATTTTCTTCCTGAGTTCTTTTAGGTATTAAATACTTTTACTAAATGTTTTCTCCCAAATTCTAGCACTTATTTTTAAAGCTTGCCTGTTATATTTCCAGATCCTTTTCTAAATTCTATCCTCCAGTTTTTATGATTGCCTTTTCTATCTTTTTATTTTCTATGTTCTATCTCCTAGCTTTTAGGATTCCCTTTCTAACTCTAGCTCTTGTTTTTAAAATGTATTTCACCTTTTTTTAGCGTTCCGATTTTTATCTCTTGTTCTTTTGCCAAATTCCATATACCATTTTTTTAAGATTACTTTTCTAGTACCATCTTTTCCGATTCTCTCTCGTTTATTTTTCAGGTTAATCTATTCTTCTCCAATTTCTTTCCAAATTTTAGCGTCCATTTATTTAAGGTTGCCTTTTCTTTCTCGACTTCCTTCGCAATTCTTTTCTTTACCTTACCTTTCTATCACAAGTTCTCTCGTGTGCAAATTCTATTTTCTAATTTCTAAGGTTGCATTTTCTACCTACAATTTCTTTTCGACATTCTATCTACTATTTTCTAAGGTTGTCTATTCCATCTTTAGTTCATTTTCAAAATTCAATCTTGTGTTTTTGATGTTGCCTTTCCTATTTCCATTTAATTTCCAAATTGTTTCCTATATTTAAGTTTGTCTTTTTTATCATCTATTACTTCTAAATTATCTCATATATTTACATGAAAAATCCACTTCTTTCTTTCCGAATTCTCCTCCCTACTTTTATTAAGTTTTTTTCTGCACATAATTATTTTCAAAATGGTCTCTTCTATTTTCGTAAGGCTTCTTTTCTTGACCCAATCTTCCTTTCTATTCCCTAATTTCTTTTCCATTGATCCAAGCGACCGCTCTATCTGGGCAAGGTAGAAACGAAGTTACCTTTGTCTCAATTAATGGTACTTCGACCGATGCGGCTCAAATACTCAACAAACAAGGTCAACCAACCTAAGTCGCGTGCTCCCAATTATTCTTAATTAGGAACTGATGACCATATGACCTTTAACGACCTTCAAAACCTTCGGTAAAATTGAAATAGTGACCCTCCAACCAAATGACCTACGGACCGACATAGTAAAAATGTGGTGTCGGCAAAGAAAGATTTAGGATAAAGAATTGGCCAAAAGGTTTCATAATAAATAAAAGATGAAATAAAAGAATTGAATAAATGACCCAAAGAATTTCTTAACCTGAAAAACGTGAGGCAGGATGACGTATTTTCAGTACCCTCATCCCATTACAACGATCTACGGGTACCTAAGCTAAATAGGAGTAGATGATGTAGCGCAGGTAACCACTCTGCTACAGCTGAAACTTTGTAGAATGATACACCCTTACAGTGTGTACCCCGCAAGGGGTGGTCAGGTAAAGCATAATCCAGCCTGATGTACCTGACAACAAACTTGCCCTCCCGTGTCCAATGCCCGCATGAGAATCTCTGGCTTTATATATATCTTCCACTCATTTTCCATTCCCCATCTTTGTCACATTCTTTACTAAAAAGGGCTAACTGAATAATAGGGATTGTACTGGTAAAATAACAATCAGTAGCCACCTTTACACTTACAACTTGGAGGACGCTCTTCATCTACGCTAGGCAAGTAACTGCATGCAATAGAGCAATCTAACAGTCACTTGTTTAGTATGGATGAGGAGCGATCCAAAGGTGTACTAAACGCAGGGTGAAGGTTTCTCTTCATTGATGTACTAGGATCGAACCATCATTGCGTACATTGCGGTTTAGTGAACCTGGAACTGTGCATATTGGATAATCGCAGCCAATTTAATACTTAGTTAATTTGATTCTAAACGCAAAACATGAAATAGCTAAATATTTAAATATTTTGCGATTTTTAAATATTTCCGGATTTTTAATATTTCCCGTTTTTTTAAATATTTCTCGATTTTTTAATATTTTCTGATTTTTTTAATATTTCCAGATTTTTCCCAATGTTTTTCGGATATGTGAAATCAAGACATCCTACATCGTTCATTTCCAGGCAGAAATTATGGAATGCGTATGCAAGAGATGCGATTGATTTCAACATGACGAAGTAAGGAGTTAACAAAATATTCATGTAATCTGTTTAAATTTACAATATGATTTAGGTACTTATTTAGCTTACTTTTAGAAACAAGTTTCTAAATAATTTAAGTTATAAATAGTAAATTAAATTCGGTAAATGTTTGCAAAAGTGACCAGCGTCTATGTTGTAGATAATTCATATTTAATTTTGTTAAAAGCATTGTTTTTTTAATTTATAGACCGTTTTTTCTTGCAAGAATACAAACAAGTGTTTTTTAATTAAAATACCTTCATTAAAAATATAGGGGCAACCAGCACAAGTTTATTATCTAATTATTATCTAATTTTGCTTAAAAAGTTGGGGATTTTAATTTAGATACTATGTTTTTTCTTTGGTCAAACTGGATCATGAAGGGATTGTGACGAGAAAAACGTGATTACAACTTGGAACGATATTTTCTTCCCTTTTGATTGACGTTTCGTTCAGGCAGCGATCATGGCGGACTCCAAGAATGACTGGTAAGAAGATTTACCTACAACATTATAGCGTGAAGAAGCATTTGCCCTATGCTTAGGAGCTTCTCTCAAGCTGATTTGAGGTTGGTGATTAACAATATAAAACTAAAAATTGCGTTTGGTTGGTCGGTCATTTAACGAACATTTACCACATTATTTGTTAAACCATTTAATCATTTAAAATTAATAACGTTAAGATTTGAATTCTTGATTATCTTTTTTTAAAGCAAAAAGGCGATTCAATCCACAATGGGCTTTCAGCCGTGCTTGAAATATGACGTGCAGCTAAAATTGGAGGACGGAGAATTAGTGATTAGATATAGAGGAGAAAAATAAATTTAGGGATACAAAATGGAGAAGAAATTATCAATAAATACCATAACATATCTCCTCAAAAGTGAAGTTACAAAAAACACGTTTGTACCTGGTCCCCTCCAAGTACTTCAAACCCTGCGTGAAAACATATAACCAAGATTTTATAACTACAAGAAGAGTTGTATACAGTTATGTCTAAATTAAAGATACACCTATATTTTTAGATAATATATGTAACAAGGAATTAGAATAACTAAATTTACTTACTCTCCATCATATAAAGTCACTCAACATAGTCATTTAGACTTAACTCAGTCAGTAGGAACTGGTACAGGGAGACATCATCTCCCACAGTGTTTACAACAGTGTTTGAGATGATTTTGCCGATTTTGGACGAATCAAATGAGAATAAGTAATGATGACATTAATTATTTTCTTATAGTTCATAAAAATTAAATCAAGGATAACCGAATTACAACAAGCCAAACACAAATTCGAATTGAAAATAGAAGTTTAAAGACGAATATAACTAAGAAAAATTATGATGAGAATGTATTAGAATTTATGATAAAAATTAGAGCAAATAGAACAATATTTAAGACACCATGTAACTCCTGATAGTAGCTTCGAAGATGAAGTCAGTAGACAAAATTAAGCTAAAGGTCAGTAGAAAGCAACAAGCCTTAAGGCTTAAAACACGTATTTAACGAATCCATCTAACCAGTTCAAGCATCTTATTAAATGGAAATTTGAACAGCGAACACTAAAAAAAAACAGATACTATCAAAATGAAGACATCTCAAAGACACAGGAAACATATATATGTTAGAAATAACCTGCAAAAATTATTAAATAAATACTTAAATAAGAACATGAACATGGGCGGCAGATAATAATAAAAGTTCTGATGTGGAAGTGGGCAAGACACATAGTTAGAAGAAACAATTAAAGAGAGACTAAATTTTTCATAAAGAAACCCGGATGACACCCTTGCAGAAGATGGGAAGATGAAATTGATTCAATGGCAAAAATAAATTAACAGAATTTAGAACAGGGCCGTAATCAGGGACAACTTCTTGAGAAGGTATTTGCTTAGTAGTGGGATAAGATGGGCTGATGATTTAATTTTCCAATCGTAAAACATTCCTATCATGCAGAAGTGACCCAAATTCTCTAATTGAGGTGATCGGAGTGTTGATTCATCTCAGTGACGAGACTGTCTCTGATATACAGAAAATTCAACGTACACTTTTTTATTTTCAACATAATGATATTTACACTATAAGGCAAATCATCAAGTGACTAACAACCTGAAAATTGTCAACTTTTTACATGGTTTCTTATGTTCAAACCTAATATAAATGCCTGTTAATCAGCATAAAAACTCAAAATTACCCAATTACACCGATAAAGCTCGAAGTAGCCCCAAATTGGGATTGCGAGGTGATAGGATTGTTACTTCATCTCAGTGACGGAGACTGGTTCAGCCTTAAATAGATAGGAAATTCAATGTACACATTTTTACCTTCAATAATTTTTACCCTCGAAACTTTTACTTTAAGAATTATACCCACCACAAGAATTATACCTTCAAGAATTATACCCTCAACATTTTTACCTTCGACACTTTTACCCTCGACATTTTACCTTAAACACAGTTTTACCCTCGATATTCTTACCTTCAACACTTTGATCTCAGCATTTTTACCTTTGACAGTTTTACTCTCAACATTTTTACTCTGAAAATTTTACCCTTACCCATTATACCCTGAACATTTTTACCTTTAAAGATTTTACCCTCAACATTTTTACCTCCAACAATTTTACCCTCAATAATTTTACCTGCAAATTTTTTAACTGCAACATAATATTTAATTTAAACTAAAGACAAATCTTCAAATGACACGACCTGAATGTTATCAGCTTTTCACAAAGTTTCGTAAGTTCGAAGATATGTTGACAAACCTCATACACAAGCATTCAAAGCGGCATAGAAACTCAAAATTACCCGAGTACACCAATAAAGAACTATACATCAACTTAATATAATGTAAGAGCAATTAGTATAAGGTTCATTTGACTTATATATATATATATATATATATATATATATATATGTATATATAATATATATATATATATATATATATATATATATATATATATATATATATATATATATAAGAAGAAGACGTGATAAAAGTAGTCTTAGAGTAAACAAAGTAAACAAGCAAGCCCCCAACCCATCAAAACTACAGTGATAAGTTCGTATGTAGGAGCACAAATACTCAAAAGTGCAAATTCCACCCCTTCCTTCTGTAGGGGAAACATGGTTGCTTGGAGTTTAATGTACACGTTGCAAAACTAGGGGAAATTAGAGGACGTGAAAAAGGAGGAATGTCCATAAGCCAAACGATGGAACTACTTGGGTCTACGGGAAAGAATTTTCCGCAACTCTTCTAAACTTACTCCACTCTTGTCTGTAGTTGTACTTATGTATGCTTTGGATAGCGCTTTTATTTAGAATTTTTTTTAGAAATGAAAACTTAAGATTTAGAATTTATTTGTAAATTGTCCTTCAGGTATTCGTCAATAATTTGTTCTGAAATTATATATTTTATAGTTATGCTAAAGGTAAAAGATTTGATTGTTATGGCTGTGATCGTAATTTAGAGAGAAAGTTATGGTTGATATTGTTTGTTTAGTATCACACACACACATGTTCATTAGGGTTCATGTCAGAAATTGAGTGGGTCAAAAAGTCGGTTATATCCGAGAAGTCATTGGTAGTTAGTTGCGACTTTATTTTCACTTTCTTCTCCTCAGTGACTTCTTTAATAAACGAGTCAAGGTCTTTTTCATTTCAAAATATTGACCTGAATCTGTCAAAGTTAAAAATTGTAATTCTTTCAAATAATGGTACTTACTCAAGGTTCCCTAGTAACTTAATGAAGTCACATCGCCCATTGCTCCAAATATATTCCTAATGGTAGTTACTAATGGTATCTACTACTTGAATAAATCTACATCTCACATTGCTCTAAACAGATCCTTAATGGTACCTACCTACGTAATAAATTCACATAGTCTATTGCTCCAAAGAGATTCATAATGGTACTTACAAGTGGTAGCTATTAACTGAATAAATTCACATCGCCCATCGCTCCCAACAGATTCCTAATGGTACTTACTAATGGTAGCTAATAACAAAATAAAGTGACATTGCCAATTGCTCCAAATAAATTCATAATGGTACTTACTATTTGTACCTACTACCTGAAAAAAGTTATATAATCCATTACTCCAAACAGCTTTCAATTGGTCCTGATAATGGTGCCTACTTTTAAATAAAGTCACAGCGCCCATTGCTCCAAACATATCCCAAATAGTACCTATTAACGATATCTATAAAGTTAATGAGGTTGCATCGCCCAATGTTGCAAGCATTCCTAAAGTAGTACAGTTCAATGGTCACTGGTTGGACACTCATGGCTAAAAGTTTTGAGACTAATATATATTTTTATTTTTTTCAATCATTTTGAAAAGTTAAGTGATAGGAATAATATTATTCTAATATTTAAATTATTGCAGGCTTATTAAAATTTCAGCATTAAAAAAAAATAATAAGAAAAAAACTGCATTCGTTCGTTAAATCCAAAATCGCAATCTGGTCCAATTGTTGTAGGAAGTGAGTTTCAGTCTCTGGAGCTTTGCTCTGTGATCAAAAGGATATGACAAATATGGGTAAAACGAATGGTGTGTAATTATAATCTATTTTGTATTTTTTTAACAATTTTTTGTTTTAATCATTTCAATTTCAGAAATGATTCTTTCCAATGAAAAGCATGCAACTATTTTTGCTCAGCACCAATGTATTCTGAAATGCAAGGACATAGTTGCTAACGGTATTGGACACAAAAGCACCATCTTTAGAATCATTACCGACTTTAAAAGATTGGGTACACTCGTGTGAAAAGGTCTTCTGGAGACCCAGGAGCTTCAAATTAACACCAAGAGATCGCCTTCTGGTAGGGTCTCAGCTTAAGAATCATTTTGCTTCTAGTGCCAAAACTTGCTCACGATTAGTAATAAACTGGTGTGAAAGCTTCAGTCGCACTGTGAAGAGGAGGCTTTTCGGCATAGATCTCAATTAGAGAAGAGCTGCGAAGAAGCCTCATATCACCGAAAATACCTCATGGATAGACTCCACATTTGTAAGAAATATAAATAATGGGCTGTTGAAGACTTGGGAAAAGGGATTTAATCTGATGAAGCACTCATTTGCCTGTTTGGCGCTTCTAGAAGAACCCTCGTTAAAAGGAGGGTTCTAAAGCTTCCTGTGTCTTGCCAACGGTGAAAGATCCAAAAACTATCCATGTCTAGGACTGCTTCCCATCTAAGGGAATTGGAGCGCTAACTATTTTGCCCAAGAACACTGCCCTGATTTCAAAATTGTACTAAACGTGATTAATCACCACCTTTTCTCAACAATTCAGGACCAATTTGGTGATGATAGCGTTATTCTTCAGCATGATTGCGCATTTTGTCACAAAACAAAAGCAATAACAAATTTCAGTGCTGAAAATGACATCGAATATTTGGACGTTGGCCAGGGAGTTGGCTTGATTTTAACCCATTAGAGAATTTGTGGGCGATGATCACACTAGCGGTTGATAAATAGAAGCCATCTAATTGGGGGTAGTTACGGGTTCTTATTCAACAAAAATGGAGCAATATCAGTCAAGATATCACAAATTTGGTCTCCAGTATGCCAAAATGATTTGAAGCAGTCCTAAAGAAAAAAGGACAATATTTCTAAATATAGAAAGATTCCATCAATTTATTGTATTTAATATTAAAAGGAGTTTGAGCTCTACAATATATATATATATAGATATATATATATATATATATATATATATATATATATATATATATATATATGAATTCATTAAACCACATAGAAACAGAAAACGGAATAATTTTTCCTTGCAGTAATATTTTTATTCCCTTTTTTTCGAAAAGATTCGTGCAGGGAAGCGATTCTAACCATGCACACTGAGGCAGCGAGCACCGCTTTGATCACAGTTAAAAGTATGCCGTTAGTACTCTTTGCTACGCAGAGAACTAAAAAAATTTCTGAATAGAATAGCTTTTAAGGAACACTTTCGCAAGCTCGAACGGGGACTATGAAAAAAATAGAAAATTAATTGTGAATTCAAAGAATAAATGAAGAATATATATATTTTTATCTTCAAATTATGATACAAATATATTAAAACAAAATGCAACATTTGATTAGTTCCAGTAATTTTCTTTGCAAAATATAGGTCTCATAAATTTTGGCCATGACTGTAGCATGTTTAAATGAAATTCTTGATTAAGTTATCTTCAGACCATTTCCCTTCCCCTCACTGTACGAAAACAGGGAATTTAACATGGGAGAAAATTTATGTTGCCAGCATGAAAGAGTTGTTGTTAATGGAGAGAAAATTAATTCTAGATATTAATTACTTGCAGGATAGACGGCGTTGATACGGGTTTTAAGGAAATTTGCAGCGTTTTCTAGGATGGATCCCTTTGCCGTCCTGGTTTTAAGGATTGTAATCTGTATGACCTATAGCGAAGGTTAGGTCAATTTGTTTGAGTTTGTTGGTTTTATTTGATGGTTGGCACTCGCTTACGGCGTTGGCTTTATGATGTAAAGGCAAGGGGTTCAAACCCAGTTAGCGAGGACAAAAGGCTGTCAGCGGCGTCACGAGCTGACCGCCCATTGGGAATACTCACCCTCACTACGGGGATGAGTACCTCCACACATATAGCCAATCACAACACTGCTATCAGTTCATTTTCCGCCTTCACAGGACAACATACCCATTCTCTCCTCTGTTCTAGAATCCTGTACATGGGTAGTAGTGTCCCGTATGGGATATTCATATTCACGTACTACTGACGCGGAACCACGAATGGTTCTATGGTCGTTGGTTGGTGACAAAAATCCAAACTACTCGACAGCTCTCCCCCCTAACTAGGATATGCCCCTAGTACCTTCGGGTTATAAATAGTCATTCAGATCTTTATGTGCAACTCAAATATCCGTTAAGGGACCTCGCCTAGGATGCGATGGACAGATGACACAAGATACTAGTTTTGAATCAGGTAGGTAAGGTTGTCTGGTAGTGATGGTTTTATTTGATATGTTGTGTTACGAAAGTTAGGTCAGTTTGGTTTGGCTCGTTGGTTTTTATTATCCAGTTGTGCGTTGGTTGTTTTAGTATGATTGTTAGGTTATATTTGGTTTGTCGACTTTCGCGCACCATCAGGTTCGCCAAGAAGGGGAGCAATACATGAATGCATTTCCCTATCTCTCAGCGATACCGTTTTCGTGCCTATACAAGACAGGCAAACAGAATGTCTGTGTTTTATCTAAAGAAATGTGCATTTCTTTCAATCAAAATCTGCAACTTAAAGTTAATATTTCACTGTCGCTGTCGACTCTAAGAGAACACCGCATGCGTACTACGCATGCGGTGTGGTCTTGCATTGTCTTGCAGAAACACATATCCTAAGCGGTTGAATACCGCTCAATCCTGCCGGATAAAGCTACCCTGAACTCATCGCTGTTATGCGGTGTATACGTCCCTATTCCTGCCTGCAGACAATTAGATTTAAGATTTATACTAAAAGATTCTTTGATAAGTACCCACTCGAAGAGAGACAAGGGCTTCTTTTAAGAGGTATAGATATACTTTTATTTTTAGTTGGAAAAGTCTCTGAAACGGAAACCATTTAATTAATTTCGTGAAAATTCATTCCTCTTTTGTTGGTTTCAAAAAAGTAGGAACCTTTTTAGTTATCTGATAGTAAATATTGTCTCTTATGATGTTTAAAAGAAATATTGCCAACCGCGATTAAAGCCGAAAGGTTTCTTATAGAAAATTGATTTGTTTACTATTTTTTTGTTATGAAATTCTCAAAAATTGAAGATATCTTTTTTTATATAAACTGAGTAAAGAAATTCTATGATTTCCTCATATATTTTCATTAGTATCCCTACCAGAAAATGAACCTGTCTTAATAATTTTACAATTATATATATATATATATATATATATATATATATATATATATATATATATTTGAAGATAGATTTTGAAGTGGATGAGCGCTAAAGTCTCTAAGTCGGAAGGTTTTTTTAAAGACAAGGAAAATGGACACTGCAGAAATAATTCTTACTTCTATGCCTGTTCTGGTCGTATGAAGTTATTTAGAGGTTTATAATATACCATATAAAAGCCACCAATATTAAAAAAGACAGAAATAACGTTACGGGAAAAATTAAATATTAAATATCTTTTTACGAGAGTCGAACCGGGGTCTCCCAAGTGCCGGTCGGTTGGTCTATCATTGAGCTAGCGACCACAACATTTCAATGTTATCCAAAGCATCATTTAATTAATTTCAATATCTCCCCAAACTAGAAGGTATTTCCGGAGTATTTTTATACCAAAGTTCTAAACCGCTTTCAATTTAAAGGCTCACTATCCATATAATATACAAAAAAAGAGCAAATCGATTGTCTCCGCGTATAACTACCACAAGGCTTTCGCCATTTTTCGTCTGTCTTTCAAAACTCTTTTGTAGACGGAACGAAATCGAGGACATTCTGTAGTTGCGCATAAGACTAAAATCCGAAATATTTTAAGGCATGAGAAAGAATAAGTTTTCTCAAAATGGAAACTACCAACATTATAAATTCGTCATATTAACCCTGATCGCAGAAATATTTAACTTTTAACAATTTTCAAATTAGACCTGCTCTTAGTGATCAACTTTAATACCTACCGAGCTTGATTTGAATAATGAATCCGATAGGTTGGAAAGACAATCTTAAATATATTCATATTTTGCATCCAAAGCACGAAAGCATACTGTGGGGAGACGTGCCTCTCCCTGGCATTGATATTAAAGGCTGATTTAATTGCCCTTTATTGGATATCATTTTTAAGAGGCACGTCATTCAATATCAGAGACTTATGCGATTAACACTACTCTACCCCGAAAATGGCCTATCATGAACTGAAACTATAATTTACCCCAATGTGACTCATACGCTATATTCCTCTCTTCACTACCTCTTCCAGACTAGATATAAAAAACTACAGAACTAGGAGCAACAGTAAAGACTGCACGGTCCACTCAAGGCCAGTCCGAGAGAAAAAAGGTTAATACCACCTCAAGCTAGAGAGTAAGGTATGTGCATATAATATATATATATATTGATACTCCAAATTATCTAAGGGTGTAATTGCATATTATGCAAGTTTCTAAGTACTTGCACACTTATCTACGAATATACTTGCATATCATTCAAGTTTATAAGTATGTACACACTTATCTACCAATATACCTGCATACGGAGCAGGTTTCTAAGCATATGCACACTTTTCGGAGAATATCCCTGCATATCATGCAATTTTCTAAGTACGTACACACATATATACGAATATAGCTACATACCATGCAGGTTTCTAAGTACGTACGCACTTATCTACGAATATAGCTGCATATCATGCAAGTTTCTAAGTACGTACACACTTATCTACGAATATAACTACATACCATGCAAGTTTCTAGGTACGTACACCCTTATCTACGAATATAGCTGCATATCATGCAAGTTTCTAAGTACGTACATACATATCTACAAGTGTACGTATCACCACACAAATTCTGAGTACGGGGCTGATAGGATAGCTATTTCTCCCCCAGAGGAGAAATTGAATAAGTGCTTTAGAGTGAATCAAGATTTTTAGATATTGGTAGAGGAACTAAAGTAATTAAATCCTATTCCAAATTATATATTTTCACGGCCTCATCATCACTGGTATGTTATGGTCGGGGGAAATCTTAAGGTTATGGCAGAAAAATCAACACTTTGTTTATTATTCTCTCTGGACTCGATAAATATCATCTATTAAATGGCTAGATGGATGCTTCAATGCGTTTATTCGTAAATGGCAAACTCGCTACGAATTAAATCTTAAATATGTTCATATTATATCTTTTTCCGGCTTCCGTACGTTAGGCGCATGCGTGCATGTCATGTAAGAGCATCAATTGAAATAAAAAATATTCCTATTGATATATATATACCCATACATATATTAATATATGTATACATATATTTCGTTTACTCAAGTTATGTTTTCATAGGTAATAGATTATTTGACAGCGCGACTCTGGGCAAACGTCATAACCACCTTGACGAATGAGGGCATCCCCAAGTTCCGCAAAATCCCCTTTCGATAATGACCCCCAAGAGCAAACTCGGAACTCACCTGAGTAAGAGCTCTTCGATAAGGGCCATGAGGATGGCAAATACCCACGAGTGTTCACGTCACTACCTTCTCACTCAAAGGCTAACGGCAAACTGAGTCTGCAGCAAGGAGGCAAGTCTGTGGATCGAACTAAGACACGAACCAGAAAACCGTAAAGTGCCACTAATGTACACATACTAAACCAACGTACACAAATGCATGAAAGCAAACAGATAAAAACGCGGCAAACTATATAAACGACAAATGAATAGCGAAATTTAACCCAAATTGGAGTCCATTTTTCATGACAAAAGGTGTAAAAGAGGTGGGGGGGTGGTGTGGGATGACGTCACGCTTGCTGTCATGACGACGGGAATTCAAAACATTACCCGGTTTTTTATTCACGGTATGGCGCTTTTCTACTACGAATCTCTATTTAAAGAGGTTAGGTAAAGCTTATTTATTTTCTTGAAATCTGTTTATCGAAA
Source organism: Ceratothoa steindachneri (assembly GCA_963969495.1). NCBI lineage: Eukaryota > Metazoa > Arthropoda > Malacostraca > Isopoda > Cymothoidae > Ceratothoa > Ceratothoa steindachneri. Next base: position 74,624,150 of record OZ018334.1, read on the forward strand.
ATAGAAAAAAGAAATAACAACTGTATATTGCAAATCAATAAAAAAAACAATAATTAAATATTAAAATTGATCAACGACGTCATCAACCGTTACAGTCCGGCAATCAGGTTCCTTGATGACTAGACCGTTAGGGTTCGCTCACACTAAAATCAGGGCTGAGTGGTTAGTAGCAACAGAAATTTCTAAATAGTTTTGAATGTACAGACGCTTAGCTATTTCTTTCACGAGCGGAGCAGCGCGACGCGGCGCGAATCGTAGCGTTATGCTCGAGAAATTCGACTGTATTTTTTACTGCTCGCAGCTAATGTTCTTTCGTTCAAACTGGCCTACGACAAGCTGTAGTCCTGTAAAAAGAGATAAAATACGTTACGTAAAGACGTTAATTTTGTTCAAACCACTATTAGATGTATACTCAATAAAAATTTCGTTCAAACCACTTTGTTTTAGATGTATCCTCAATAGAAATTTCATATTTTCTAAAAAAAAATTAATAAAAACTTTTCTTACCTTTTCGAAATTTTTCTTTCTATAAGGGTGTGCAGAAGATCAAAATTTGCAGTTTCATCCGTAAATACGCGAAGAATCGAAATTCATCCCTCGTCAGCTCGTGGAAGAGATTGTGGTATTCTCCATACCGATTTCTCCTTGCGTTAATGGGATGGACCAATGTTTACGTGTCTGTATTTTTGTTTTAAAGAAATAGGAACGCACACATGAAATCCTCCATAGAGAATGATTCGTTTGTGCATGTCGCCACGCCCTGATCTGCTTATATGCGAACACCTAACCACGCCACTCTGCCTTCTACTGTTCTGCTCTGCTTGTAGTGTGAACAAACCCTTACTTGCATCAAGAGGATTATAAGCTCTCTCTCTCTCTCTCACACACACACACACACACACTCTCTCTCTCTCTCCTCTCTCTCACCCTTGAGAGTGACATAAATCTATAAACCTGAATATTTCTAACATATATTTTATAGTTTCTCCCTGGTCATGGTTTTAGACTAGCATACCTCTTTTACACAGTTTCACTTCTCCTATGTTCAACAATTCTCTTACAAACCTGGTTTCAAAAGCTTTCTGGAGGTAAAGCACTCGTCGCTATTAGATATTTTATATTATAAAAATAGGTCAATGGGCTATCATGCGGAACCTAGAGCAGACAAGTCCTCCCTATTTATTTAAATTTCTTTAACAAAGTCATGAGCTTATTATACCTCAAAACGTAGTCTCAGTCGAGCTCTTCCCGTTATTTCACGCAAATCAATATTCGGCTGCCTTCTACGACAAGCAGTTGTCACCATAGTGATAGTGTTTTCTTATTTGCAACTTTGTGGATATATTATTTTGTATTTCTTAAATATCTTCTACTTTTTACTGCAAGAAGGTTTCACGTTCCTACTTCTGGGTCTGTTATGTTCGTACTAAACTATCAAGGGGTTTATAATTCCCCAGAGATCGCAGTAAATAAGAATAGAGTTATTATTAATTTTCCGACTCTCTACCTTCTAATTATTTTCCTCTTTCATTTATTTACTATTTTTATTATTTTTCCCTTCATTAAATATTTCCTTGATTGTCAGACTAGTTTTCATTTTTCCTATTAAAATAATCCCTATTTGCCTTTCAATGCACCTGAATGTTTTCTTTTAGGGGCCCAATATTTGTCTTAAAAATAGGATTTTAATGGTTTGATTTTTCTTTTTATTAGGTCGAGGAATAGGTTTTTGCGTTTTTTTTATGTTGTGTTGATTTAAGTTTTGTTGACGTGATTTGTGCACATATTAAGAAACAATAATAAATAATGAGAGCAAAATTTTCAAAGGTTAGGCTACGTCTCTTAACAGCGTAGACTATTAGGCTTTTGCTTAGGCTACGTCTTGAAGTTAAGTAATTAGTCATTGCGGTTTATTTAAAAGGTGTGTTAATTTAATTTTTGTTCTGTACCCTCAAAATGGAATGTCAAGTTTAAAGAAAGGCGCATTTTCGGCACTTGTTGCTATTCATTTTCAATCGAGACGGGAACAATGCCCACGCAGCCAAAGCTCGTCGCGATATTTGTGCTGTGTACGGAGCAAATGCTTTATAAGAAAGGACAGCTGAATGGTGGTTTTCAAAAGCGGTCATTTCAATCTTAATGAACAACGAGATTGTCAATGCAGAACTCTACGTTTAACAAATATATCGACTCACCGAAGCTATTCGTGAAAAGGGACCTCATCGGTGTTATGGAGTCCTTCTGCAACACGACAATGCTCGTCCTCACATTGCCAATATGACAAAAGACGCCATCCAAACGCTTAATTGGGAAATCTTGCCGCATCCTTCATATTCTCCAGACTTGGCTCCATGGGATTACCATCTGTTCGGATCGCTCTCAAACAATTTGCGCGGCGTTTTGTTCAATACTGATGGGGAATTAAGAACCTGGTTAGACGAATTCTTCGAGTCAAAATCCATAGAATTATATTGCAGAGGCATCGAAAAACTAGTTGAACGCTTGAAAGAAGTCGTACATAACAATACATTCTTGATTAAATTCCATATTGTTATCAATTAAAAATGAAGTTTTTCTAAAATTGTTAATGGCAATGAATAAATTTTATAAAACCGCAAGAACTTATCCCTCAACCCAATAAATTCGATTGTTTTCAATTGCTGATAGTGGGGTGATGGCAGCTCTGCTGTTATGAAAGTGGACCCGCCAACCAATAGACTCCACCAGCGAAACCCTCTTGTGAAAGATCAGTCTCGTTCCCCATACATAATTCAAATATTCGTGGCTTCTCTTACAACCTCTCTGCTGCTAAACAGTTGCATTAAATTCAAATTAAATAATTTTATAAAGTTTATTATAATTAAAAACTTTTTATTACACTATGTAGTACATTTTTGTTCTTTGTTTTTAGGTGTTATTTCTTATTTTTCCTCTTTAGAAGTAATAGAAAACAGCTTTTATACATTTGGAGCTTTTCTTTTGTAATCTGGTGCGAGCAAATTTTGGCATTTTTATTTTGATCATTTCATAATTAAAGAACATATGAATAGAAATTAACATATGTTTGTCTTGAAGTTATTGAAAAGTGAACACAATTGTTTATATGTGAGTAGTTTTTCTAGAGTTGCATGGTAATGTAAATCACATTTGTGTTTCAGCACACAGTCTACTATTATATTTTCCTTATACGTTGTGTGTAGCAGGGTTCAAAGTCCGTTATATTCTGGTGTAAGGTTTCACCTTACACCTGTTATGATTTAATTTATAAAAATGAACGGCAAGGATGTGGACTTTCAGGGAGATCTGGCAGCCTATTTTGCCGTAGGTCTTCACTAGTCTATACTAAATCTACATAGATTTGGGCCTTTTGAGTTCCCGAGAAGCCTGGCCTAGTGCGACGATACTGTCGCAAGGGCCATCGGCTTTGACATTTGCCTCAGACAGCTAAGGGGAAGAGTAATTAAAATACCACCTTCCGTTCATCCACCAGTGGTTCAGACGACGTTATCTCTTCCCATAGGGGAAGTTTGTGGTAATGCGATACAGTGTGTATTATGTTCCAAAGGTAAAAAAAAACATGGAAATTTGGTAAACACCATTTTGAAGTTTTTAATAACCTGTCAGCCAGAGTCAGCATATTTCAAGGCATCTAATAAGGTCTTATCGCTGTTGTATTCGTCTTTGAGGTGCACCGTGTTAAGCAAGAGAAGAGAGAGAAACCTTTTCTTGTGCTGGACTAGTATGGCTTTGAGCCTGGTTAAGCTGTCATTGAAAAAGCGCCACTAGTTTGGGTTTCAGGCGATTCTGATTGCCTCAAAAGGATTGGTTACATTGTTAATCTGGCAGAATCGGAGTTAATCTTGATGGGTACAGAAACTTGAAAATGATAAGTGAAGAAGAGTCTCTGATTTAAGACTTGCACACTTTCGTCTAATAGGTTCCACCTCTTGAGTCTAGGAGTCAAAGGCTCTGCATTGGACTCGGTGGGATCAAGATCTCTGAGCAATTTGTTTGGGTCTTTTTGAATAGGGTAGCAAGAGATATTCAACTCAACTGAGCATCTGAAATTGTAATCTGGTTTGCAATATCTGCTCTCTCTTCGGCAGACTAGGTAAGGCGGTCTCAGAAAAATGAAATACCGGGCCGATGGATGATAGAAAGTTTAGATAGATGGCCCCATCTACTACTACGTAAGCTGGACTTCGTCTTTAGCTCATCTTCATTGTATGTCGAGAACTCTCTGAGGCCTGTCACAAAGCCTCATCTGCTAATCCGGCCTGCCTGCGGCGCCACGAGTAGGATTTTGTCTGCGGTTCCCAAAGGAGTGGCGGTGATAGTGTATACTGTTCGTTTCAGCGGTAGCGTGGGAAGCTCCACTTCTTTTAAGGATGTTCCCCCTTCCCCTGTCCTATCTCAGAGTCGCATCCAAGATTCTCTTAGTGAAGAGTGTTTTTCTCCGCTCCGATTGCTACGCATTAGGCTGGTTTACCCTTATCACTTTTATAGTGGTGTTTCCCGGCGGCAATTTTCTAGCGGCAGTTCCCTCGTTTCTTTCTTAGTCCCCCACCCCAATAACATGACAAGACAGAAACGCGCTGCTTCCGTTTCCACCCCTACTAGTGGGTACAAGTGAACCACCGCAGCCTCTATATAGGAGTGGTAAGCATCATCGTCCTGTGTGTCATGCCAGACACATCGTAGACACCAGGGTCCTCCCTATGATAAATGCCTAACATACGAATCAACTTAGGCAACCACATATTAACGCAATTGATGAGCTCAGACCACTGCATATATTCTTATAAAGCCCAAATAATTCTGAATCTATCTTGAACGTTCAGAAAAATTGGAAAATTTCAAAATATCATTACTCATGTCACAAAGGCAAGTGTGAAGAGAATAATAATCATTCCCTATACATTTTAAACAGTATTATGGACAATTACGTTCAAGACCGTCCTAAAACTTTGATAAGAAAACTCTCGTTTTTAAGTTTTTTCAAACCTTTATAATATGTAGCGACAAATTAATTAATTCCAAAAATTATTTTAACTAATTCCCTTTAGTTTATTATATTTACCAACAAGCTGGCAACTAAACACATTTACCGGTAATCATTTATTCATGTACAACAGAAGTTTTCAGAACACTTCCCATACTATAGATGTGAGTAAATTACACGATAAGTAATTATATCGATCATGTTACACCATAATTTACTGTTTAAATGAGAGGACTTGTCATTAGGTCTCAACGTGTGAGGTATTGGTGATTGAGCCTACTCGATACTAAAGATCAGTAGCGTGATCTTCCTCTATCAGCTGTCTCTCTTGATTATTTCTCGTTCATTAAAGAGATAAAGAATAGGTTTTGTTCTTGTTCACTATATGAAAGGTTGATTTTGGAAGTTATCTTATTTCTCTTCAAAGCCATCAACCCAGTTACTATTATCTTTGCTTTTTTTCCCCCACCCCCGCATCCATTCTGCATAGTGTCAAACTATGCATGATATTTCTTCACATTTTTACTTATCGTCAAAAATGTTAGTAGATTTATGGTGTATCGATTAACTTATTTTCATTGTTTGTTTGTTCTTCTTTACCCTCTTCACGGATGAATTATAAAAGGCAAAGCTAAATTCTTAATAAACGAATGCATTTTATATAACGGATGTCCCTCAAACTTAGCCTTTTTTATTTTGTAATATATTTACAGATTGCCTTAGGTTATATGTATAATATTTTAGTTAAAATATTGATATAATATCCCAATATTTTAACTCGTCTAATATACCTATATATGTATAACATACATACATAAAAAGAACTTAAAATAAAAGTGAATGCACTGTTGAAAAAACTATAATTGCATAATTATTTACTGTTAAGAATTTTTATATTTGATTTCCTTTACGGCATTGCATTTCTTAATTCTCTCTTGAAACTTTTCAATAACACTATCAGTTTTGTGTTGAGAAAGGTTGTTTCATTCTAAAAAATCGCTACTCTCATTTTTCACCATTGTCAGTGTTTCGATTATAATTATCAAAAACCTTTTGCACAAACTCGCCCATATCTTGTAGTCCGAAGGACTAAGAGCAGAGGTTTTTGGTGAGAATATGTCACATTTTAACAACTCAGGAACATTTTTCAGGCATGTCATTGAAGCAGAAACAGTGTGAGCCTTAGCATTGTCCTGTTAAAATACATAATGGCGAATTCTGACCAGTGTGTTCATTTCAAGTATCATGTTACTAAGTATGTTATTGAGGTAAAATTCACCATCGCCTTTGATATTTCTTTCGAGGGACTAAATCATTAGACTAGATGGGAAATGTAGATTTCGTCGCCAATTTCCTCTGGAATTTTGACTTTTTGATGTTTTATTTTACTTGTTATTGACATCTCAATTGTGAATAATTATGCTATCGGTGAAAAATGTAACGTAAGTCTTAAAAATAGTTAGATTTCTGATCATTTTTTTGCAACATTTTAGCTAAAAATTCATATAACTTTCGCGAATTTTAGTTATCTGAACAATGCGATGGGCGATACTTTTCGACAGATATTCTCTTGATCTGGATATTTCCATATTTCCTTTGTGACTACTTAAACTATCCTCCTGACTTAAAATTAAATCTTCTAATTCTTTTGTATATTATTGATACGAGTTCTTCTTGAGCTTCCACTGCACGTATTTCTTTAGGTTGACCTAGTTGTAGTGATTATGTCCAATTAATTGTCTAAGCCTCATCTTGCCCATTTTGTGTGCGGAATTTTTCAGTATTTTCTTGCTTTTATACTTTTTATCAAGTCTATAATGCTCTCAAATAATTTTATTTTCCTTAGTAAAAATTACGTCAATTGAGCCTAATGATCTGTTAAAAAATAATTTGATGAAAAAATTCTTAAAAAATACAGTAGGAGGGCTTAGTTTTAGCAGTAACATCCTGTAGTAATTTATTATATCGCGTAGTTCCAAAATTTCTCTTTATATATAAACTCATATCTCAGTAACCTGTGAATCAATATTTAAGATATTTAAACACAACATACACCAAAGCTGTCTCAGTATGGGTCAAATTTTGAAAAGTATGATTATGTTTTTCTCAAACTTTACAACTATAAACTTGTGTCAAAATATCAAATATTACATATATTCTATACCTGATTTTGCTGGATTTTAGAGCAAACCCAGAAAGATTGCATCAGAAATATATCGTTCAATCCTTTAGTCGCAACCATGTGTATTGAAGAAAATCGTGATCTGATTATAGTCTGTTACATTGAAGAGACGCAAGCTATAAAAACTTAGAAAAGCTTTATAATACAGAAAACACTGCCAGGTAATCATAAATTGCTATGCAAAAAAATACAGAAACAATACAAGATTCCCTCAGATTACATGAATAATAAAATCTACTCTCAAGGGAATAAAACAGGTACTCATTTATTACAATAGAATATTTATAAAGATTTGGGGTATTATTTGAAGCGTGTCGAACAATCGCTAAACGGACAACCATCCAAAATGATTCACAGATCTAGGAAAAAGAAAAATGTAGAGGATAAAAGAGAAGAATGCTGCAGCAGGTTTCTTGCTAAATTTTAAGTCATGTTAAGAAGCTAGGGTTCACGGATATTTAGAATTTTATATTAGAATCTAGACGAAATTTTTTTTAATGACGAAGTTCAAAGACATACAATATTTTCAATGTGAAACTATGGTGGCTAGACTGTATCATGAGACATTGTGATTTTCAAAGGTGATGATGGTATATTTAAGGTTTCTTAGAACGGCAAACGTGATATATATTTTATTGATACTAAAACAATAAAGATGAATCAAGTAAATAACAAGGAACTTTTAAACACCTTTTTGGGGGCCAGACTACTGTCTTCTTTATCCAAGTAATGTGTTTTGGTCACGTAGGGTTTCTGAATGCTAATACTCGAGAATTAATCAGTAAATATTAGTGAACGCCTCAAGGCCAGGACTGCAACTCAATGGATTATTCAATTTTGGAATCGCAGAAAGAATAATTTATGATGAAAAGCGGGGAAAATTTTCTTAATGTGAGTTAAAGGATAGAATATTGAAATCTTGGCAGAAAATTAAAAATAACGAGGTGCAACGAAGCATATCTATGAAAAAAGAAACTCCGTTTAGTTTGTCAACAAAAAGAAGTCTGCTTGATCATTTAATTAATTTAACTAAATAAAATATTCATGATATTTATTTGTTTTTTACACAAATGCTCTTTTAATTATGAGAAAAACTTGAATAATGATTAAACTTCCTAAAACTATATTGAGGCGTGACTTTGAAGTAAATTTTGTTTTTAGGGCGTAAGATTTTTATAAATTGTGACTAAAGAATAAATGATATTGTTTTTTAAGTTCTAATACTAGTTATAAGAGTTATGTGTGAAAACTTTTTAAAGATTACAGTCTATATAGGTCTAAAATTTGCTGAGATATGCCTATATACAAGGACTAACAAGAAAGCCAAAAGTGGGTAAATAGGAATTTGACGTGGAACTCTATGGGGATGTCGATGTGTGTTTCATTTAACAGCATATCATACATGCGTCAGTGTAGCTTATTTAAATATTTAAATATATATATATATATATATATATATATATATATATATATATATATATATATATATATATATTGAGTCTTCTCAACTCTTGTGAAGGATTAAGTTGATAAGTATCACCGATAAACTTACGAACTTATTTATGTGCTCTTCTTTCATTCATCACATCATCCCTGGAGTTCATTAATTAAGTATTGGAAACGTCATTTTAAAGCGTATCTGCTTCTACTTCATTCAGCCACATTTGGTCATTCACTAAATTGAGTCCCAATTCAGTTTGGCTTTTCTACGTTTGCGATACATCAGCTCGTGGTAAAGATCTCAGGTGAAACTGTAAATCCCCAATGAAAATAGCAACAATGTGTAAATATTTGGTGAAATCGTTTTAAAAAAAAGCAAACACCCTTTTCTTACCTATGTACACCAAAAGGGGACCATTTTTCACTAACAAACTTCCTAAACTTTCACCTATGTCAACACAAAAGTATTTTTCCTTGTATAAGTATCAAAATTATAACGGCCTTCAATGCTTTCCTCTCCTTAGCGTTCAAATTTAAATACAAACTAATTGAATTCCAAAGTTTCGCTCCTTAGACGGATCAATTTGCAGACTAAGGAAAGGATCTTAAATGGATTTAAGGCATTAAACATGATACCTACTTTTTCAACTTCATACATATGCATTTACATGGCAATGTGGCGAGATTGCATACATGTATAGCCGGAGGTTTATGCTAAACTCAACACACCCACATTCCGTTAGACTTTAGACAAAGGAATCATCAATATTTATATACAGGATTTGAGGAACTTATATTTCAACCTTCACCTTCTACCTCCTCATCCTCCTTTTCTCTCCCATATAAAGCAAATTTTTGATCATATATTTGGTTAATTTGTTTTAAAATATGGAACGCAATATCGATTTCTTTATTATTTGCTTTTGTGTGGAACTTTGTAAAAAGGAGGTTTTCCGAAATTGATTTGTGGAGAAACTCAAATATAACAGAAGAGTTACAATTGCCCAAATTAGTCATATCACATTTTTCAGAATGTTTCGGACAAAAGTAAGTTAGCCAGGTTATAATATCTTTCTTCTCACGTTAAATTGGGAAATTAATTATAGCGATAAAATTGGGTGGTGAACTAAACAGCGCTTTATTTTCATATTTATCTGAAAATAACCACCCCATTAAATAGAACTCTGCAAAATTCCTTTATCATTCGACCCTGTTTTAAAAAAACTTGTATTAAATGAAATAACCTTATAATGCAGCCTGTTGTCACTCTTTATTAGTGTAATATCATTCTCATTCCCTCTCCCATCCATCACGTGCCTCTGCTATGATCGTAGATTAACTCTTAGCCCTAAATGTTTTCGCTCTAATGATAATCCTTTAAAATGTTCTTTTTTACCCACTATATTCCCTTCATATACACGGCGTTGTTGTGTGTATAACGTTTTAGGGATGCATATGTCTGTTATTAGTTGCCTATTGTTCTTTTTCCTGGTATTCTTCTGTCTTAATTTTGTGTTTTTGCCATTGGTTTATACTATGTGATGGAAGTTCCTTTAGTGTCTTCTCCATTTTCATGCTATTCCTTGAAAATGAACAAGCAAATATAGTTCGAAAGTTCTTGGATTCATCTTTTAATTTTCCTCTGGGTTAATTTTCATATATATATATATATATATATATATATATATATATATATATATATATCACAATCACTTCATCTCTCAGATTAGAGTATATGCAAACAGTTCTAAACATCAGACCTGTATATCTTCCGGGATTTCTGGACGAAATTATTAGGACAAATTGATTCAATATTTTATAAATCCAATTCATAAAAATAGTACAAAGTGTAGTTTTAGCTGTAAAGTTTGTCTCATATCGTTGATTAACATTTCATGGTGATGCAGACATATTCTTTTCTCAACTGAAAAGCAACCACGTGTTTATTAACCCCCCTAAATCACTTCATTAACATATATCATCTACTAGTAATTAAAATTTGATGTGGCAGCTTAACAATATTCCTGTTTATCTGCATAAATTGGTTCACATAACATAGATTCTTTAAAATTAAAGTACATTGAATACGTGACATTTTTTGTTTGTGGATTACATAGTACAAGAATAATATTTTATTATTTATTAAAGTTTCATATGATGTATAGCAACATTTTTATTGATTTTTGAACATTGATACTCTGTGATTCAGAAGATTGAAAGGATATCTTACCTACCCTAAAATAGAGGATAAAACGGATGATGTCTGTCAATGGGAGAATAAAATAGTGGTTATTGTGATTGACAACAGTTCTAAACTTTTAAATGCATTCAAGAAGTACGGTATCAAAATAGATGAAGAAAAGTGGCAAAGGAAACGCTTCTCAAGGGGATGAAAAATAAATGCAAGAGTTTTTAAAGAAATTATTATATATATATATTAGAAATTAAAAAAACAGATTATAATAAGTTAAATTACGTTAAATTAGGCAAGGTTGAACTTGAGTTGAAAATAACTTCACGTGACAAAATAAAGTGTGAGGTATAATTTTGTAAATGGATGCTAAATGTGGAAATGATTTTGATGTAGCGAATGTAATCATTTTGCTGTAGCAACTATAATTAGTGAATTGGGAATGTAATGAAAGTGTGAATGGGAATTAGGATCTCTCTTTAGTATGCGGTGATTTCAGAAAATAAGTGAAGATGGAAGTTTTTAACATACCTTAATATGACGGCGACAAGAACACGAGTGAGAGAGTCATTTCGCGTTATTTCACAAGTGGTGAATTGCGTGTGTTTATATGTGCATGAAATTCTAAGAGATGTTTGTATCCGTGCGTTAAATGAAATCAGTTTCTCGTCACGTAATGATTGAATTATTAAAGGTTACATAAAATAAATGAATGAACGAATGGCAAAAAGTTATGCATAAAAGAATTGAATGATTGAATTGACAAAAGTTAAGTAAAATAAATGAATCAATTATTAATTTATGGATAAATTACATGAATGATCTAATTGGCAAAAGTTAAGTAAAATAAATTAATAATTTGAATTTTATACATAATATATATATTTAAGTTTCCCAGGAGGACTTTATTATAGCAATGCTCAGAGGGCATTCCTATAGCCCTGTAGGAAGCACTCCATCTCTGATTGCCGATACAATTCTATAGCCGTAGTGTTGATCAGTTGAAAGATCTTGCATCACTTCCTGAGGTATCTGGGTAAAAGTAGGACCTAAAGATATTTGAGTGAAATTTGGTCTGGAATATCTGTTGCCAGATAGTGTTGGGCCATCCAGGTTAATAATTAGATGGCGGAGAGGGAGTTCCCCAGTGTGCAGGTTACAGACCAACCAAACAAGCTTTCGCCCAAATGGAGCTCTATCTTTCGCATTACTCCAGCATTTACACCTGTGTTTACATTCGTTGAGTCTCCTTCAATGTCCATTAAGCTTTTATCCAAATCCCTTTCCTTCAGCCATCCAAACATAGCCTTAGTGATCTTCTTTGCATGTGATTCTTCTTTTGTAGCCTTTTCTGGGACAAAGTGGAAGAGATAATTGCTCACAGGCTAACTGATGACAGTGTATTTCTCCTCTTTTTTTTGCTAAAAACAATTTTTCACTTCCCTCTGTTTCCATCATAAAATTTGTCACATCAATTCGTCCATCAAAGAGAACACAATGAATTCCCCTATACTTCCTTAAGCTTTCCTCAAACTCATGTTCAATAACTGTCATTAGCTTTTCTTGTGCTCTCTTAACTTTATTCTTATCAATTACTTTACTTGTATCTTCTTTAGTAATGAATCTAGCATATTTTAAAGCTGCTGTTGCTATAGCTGTAGTTGGTCTCAATCCGACACCAAACCTTATACTAGCAAGAGCAATATTTAGGATTTCATCATAATTCTTTCTTTTCTTGGTAGAAGATTCCGGCTCTTGGACAGCTTCAAAAGTTACTTCATCACTCAAACTGCTGTCACCATCATAATTTTCTGCCTCCAGCTCTTCACCTTCTTCCAAAAAATGCTCGATTTCTTTTCTTGCTGCTTTTCCTGCTTAAACAGCGCTTTCCTCCTTACTTTTTCTATTTCTTTCTGTGATCCTTTCTTTTTCTTTCCTTTCTCAAGCTCTTAATTGGCTATTATTCTCTGAAATATCAGAACCTTCAATTTGAAAGGTACCTTTATTTCCAACCTTCTCCTTTTGTCCTTTAATAAAGGACAGTTCCCTAGTAGGTATTTTTTTATCTTTACTACAACGGCAGTTAATGTGGGCTTCAGTCTCATAGCCATTACAACCTACTTCCCCACAACTGGAAATTTGACATTTGCATGTCAATATATCAAATAACTTATCTAGTTTTGCAATGAACCTCTCTTTTACTTCAATTTTTCCTTTACCAAGGGAAAATTTTCCTGCCATTTCCACACTTCCTTAGGTTTTGATATTATTGTGACCTTTTGGTTTACAACAGGTGGTTTGAAGAGAGCATTTGCTTTGGTTCATTTATAGATTTTGCCCTGATACATGTCTTTTACCATCTGGTCCACTTCATAATTTTTCCGGTCATCTTCACTTTACTCTCTCAGGTATATGCCGTACCTCAAAATATCTCTTATTGTTGGTAACTCAGACACCATCAGCTTTTGCCTAGCCCCAACAAAATTAGCCAGATGAGAACTTTATTTGGACCTTGTCTTCATTTCCGCCATTGTCACACTAATCGCAGGTATATCTGCAAATGAAAAGATGGCACTTAGATTGAGAAATAATCTCTACACAATAATTATATGTTATTCTGAAATTATCCACAGCCTTTACTAGCATTCAAATAAAATGTAAATGCTCTATAAGCAGTTACCAGTTACAATAGTTACCAGAACTGGCAACACTACTGGAATATTGCCTTCCACTGAGTAATGAATACTGGCTACTTGCAATTTTAGAGTTAGACCAAACTAAATTAAGGGTCATTTTTAACAAGTTTCCTACTTCTCATGTCTCTCTAATACATTTTTACATTTTTGTAGACAAATATCTTTCAAACTACATAAATTTATTGATAATAGAAGACGGTAAGTTTTATCTTTTATAGGTAATTAAAATAATAGTAAAATATAGTAAATGGCCCAGAACTAACAATATTTCAACTTCAAATTGATATAGGTTAGATCAATTAGAATTTAACTTTTCTGCCAAAAGTATGTTCTTTTCACGAATATTCATCATTCAAATACCCCTCATCACCAGTTTCATAAAATTCTAGAGTATGACCCGCCCTACTAGTAAATCTGGATGGAATCAAAAGAACTAATGAAATAAATCTGTCCTCTCATTTGAGATGCTATTCTCACAATCAGAACTTGGTATACACAACCGATACTAAAAATAAGCTCGAAAATTCACAATACCTTAATAAGGAAGTGTTTTTCAATATGAAATTCATCGTGAAGGACAAAAAGCTACTATTCATTAAGAAATGGAATCCATTATTTTACAGCTTATCCATACTTTTTTTAAGAACAATGGTATTCTACATGAACTAACAAGGAATTTAGTATTCCCCTCATTGCGTTAAACGGATATTAAATATCTTAAAAATATGTTACTCCGTTTTCTTTGTTGGGTCGAATGGCAAGAGTAGGGGGAAACTTAACTAGAAAAGTAAAATAGGTTCGTGTAGCGGGATATTTGAAAAATGTGGAGCAAACCAAGCGATATTTGTGGAAGAATATGGAAGGAATTATAGAGAACCAAATGAATCGATCACAATGATAGAACTTACCATTGATTCAGAATAAAACTTTCTTAAATCTATTTTCTCGTTATTAAATTGAGGTCATCAACTTTTTGAAATATTGCAGCCCAAAATTTTACTTACCAAAATAGAATGAAAGGACTTTAATCTTCTGCCTTCTTTCAGGGGACAATAGGTTCGTAAACAGAGTTATGAAGCTACGGGAAGTGAAAATGATTTGAACATACCCCGAGTACCCAAAAATAGAGAATACTTGGAGCTAGGGACTAAGAGGTCTTCTAAGGAAAACGTTCCGTATTCCTACTCTCGAATGCCACTGGACAGGCTTCAAGGGGACAAAAGCTGTTACTATGGAGTCCTTCTGCCAACACTTCTAGCCATTGACAAAAATTTAAGAGACCTAAATAATACCCCTTGGCCATTTTCCCAACAACTGTAGTAGTATTTCGCTAACCTGCTTTTATCAAGGCGGCTCACACCAGATGATAAAATAGATATAAAGGTCAGTATGACAATCGCTGGTGAGCCCAAGGGCATCAGGGATCGGTCCTCTTTGGGAAGGGGTGCCAGGAAGTATTGTATTTTGACACAAAACAGCGTTCAGGTGGAACCTTCATTGCCCCTGGGCAGAGGTACCTGTTCCGCGTCAGAGATATAGTTATCCATCGGTAGGATTCCTTATAACAGATAGAGTGTGTGTGGTGATGCGAATATGGAAAAGGAAAGAAGCAGTGTTGTACTTGGCTATGTGTGTGGTGAAAAGTGTAGGATCTACCCACCCGAATACCGGGGTGAGCACAGCGCGTCCACCAGTCGGTAGCCAGATCTCTGCATGCGCTGATGTTTGTGTCCGCTCTTGACGGGATCGAACCAGATACGGCGACGTTGGTAGCCAACGCCGTATCTACTCGGCTAGCAAGAGCTTGCCAACCACTGTGAATGTGGTATTGAATGATTATCTACCAGTTTTGCCATGTTCCTCAATATGGATAGATGTGATCAAACGAAAATATCAATAATGATGTTTGTATCAAATCTAAGATTGAAAATGAAATGGATGACGATTTAAAGGGACATGATGACAATCGCTATAACAAAGAAGCGCAAGAGATGTCAGTTAATTCTATTAAAGCTGAAATTCTTGCAAGAGTATCCGTAACTTCTAAGTGTTTTTTGTGAAATATAACACACCTCTGCCATCACTAAGGGAGAGATTATTCAGTTTATCTGGGCGCATTTATTCTCCTAAAAGAAAAAGTCTCTCAAATGGAAAGTTTTTTAACATTACTTTTGAAAGTAAATTAAAAAATATGGAAATTACAAGATGTCCAATAAATGTGTATTATTCTCACATTTATACCTTTTTGCTGACTCGGAACTTATAGCCTATAAGGGTGCTTATATAAAAAGCTTACTAAATTCAAGTATAATTGATCTTAGTAGGCTTTTACCATCAAAAAAGTTGGTGGTTTTAAGGTTTTAATTATTATCGCCTAAGTAGGTGTCAGGTATCGAAGTATCGGTATCGCCTAAGCATTTTTCATGTATCAAGGCCCATCACTGCTTAACCCTCATAAACCGATTTTTATTAATGATGGAAGAATATGAATTAAGAAATACTTATAAAAAGATTATCAAAAACCCATTTTTTTTATTCTTCTATGTGTATCCCTCTCTCTTTGAAAGCATCATTTCTATCTATGTTTGTTTGCGTATTCAAATTATGCTGTTTTTCTTTTATAAATAACCACCGACAGCTAATTATATTATAAACCATATTAATAAAAGCAAAACAGCCCAAATTAAATACGCAAACCAACATACAATTCACTCTGCCTTCCCCATGTGCCTGCATTGCGTCATAATAATCCCTGCCCATGTTAATCCTGTCTATTATAGATTAACCATTTTAAGCAGTCTCAGCGCTCATTTCAATGTATCTTTTTTAGTTTAGGAATTTCCATTCCCTATATGTATGTATGTTCATATATTTATTAACATCTAAATAATCATGTATATAAAGCTGTCTTCAATTCCTTAAGTTACAAATATCAACCTTCAATTATGATACAGGTGTGTATCGAAACGTGTAAGGTCAATAAATATTTTGTTTTGTTTTGGGAAATAGTTTTCTGCCATCGTTTGTTGCTATTTTTCTAATAAATGTTGGCGAATTTATGCACTGGTAAATCACCACCAAAAGAAGAGTATAAGATAAATAGAGACTCGAAAAGAAAATAATTAACATTAAAATATATTACAAAGTGAATCTACTGCACAACTATACGCATAGATAGATAGATATTATTTTCACACATCTGTAGACTGCCAGCAATGGCATAAGTTAGATATGCCCTTGATAAATAAAACATATTGAGCGATCGATGTTATTAATATTATATTACAGTTTGAAATTTCATATATTTTTCTAAATTTATCATTCTTTCGTCACATTGTAGAAATATTTTAAACCGAGATGTTTTCCGTCACATTTCTTCCATTCATCAATGTTTATAATTTGAAGGCTTCGCGTGACGACTTGTTTTGATTGTGAAATGTATTTTTCAGACTTCGTAAAAGAGGTTCAGAGTGACCCTAAGCGTCACTATTATATACTAGCAAAGATACCCTGCGTTGCCCGGGCATAAAAAACTAGCTTTAACAAGGAACGATAATAATGTAATATATAGTATACCTTGTTTAGATTGTAATTTATTCTAAGTAGGTCAAATTTCTAATAATATATCTGTAATAATTAAGCAACATAAAAATGCAGTATCTAAGGGATATACAAATAATGCTTTGTCTGTCCACAGGCTTAAGATGGGTCACCAGATTAACTGGTCAAAAGCAGATACCATAATGCATATAAATGATTTTATTAGGAGAAATATCTTTGAATCGTTCCTAATCTCCAGCACAAAGGAGATAAATGTAAATATTAGCCCCGGTTTGTTTTCTTTAGATCCAGTCTTATCTTTCTTCCTTAAATCAAACTTATCAGAAGTCATAAAAAAATTTGACCATGTGATTTTATAGGAAAAGCATTGCTTTGTATAAATACAGTGTCTCTCTATTTCATGTAATAGTGTGAGTTTGAAAATGCTATTAAGATAACGAAAGTGCTAGCTCCAATCAATCTTTCTTTTTTCCTACGTGGTACAACCAAATATATATATATATATATATATATATATATATATATATATATATATATATATATATGATTGTAATAAACCACATTGAAAGAGAAAACGGAATAGTTTTCCTACAGTAATATTTATTACCTTTTTTCGAAATAATCCGTGCAGGGAAGCGATTCGAACCAGGCACACTGAGGCAGCAAGCAGCGCTTTGATCACAGTTAAAAGTATACCGTTAGTACACTACGCTACGCAGAGAACCAAAAAATTATCTGTGATTAAAGCGCTGCTCACTGCCTCAGTGTGCATGGTTCAAATCGTTTCCCTGCACGGATTTTTTCGAAAAGAGGTAATAAATATTACTTTTGGAAAAACTATTCCGTTTTTTCTTTCAATGTGGCTTATTGCAATCATTTTCATCATTCTTCTCGCGCCACTTTGAGAGATAGGGATAAAACTACAGTAATAGGCCTAAATTTATATGCGAAACCAGGTTTCGACGGAGAATGAATGAACATAAATGCAATATGCGGTGATAGGTTATAGTTTCTGGTACTTTCCGCTACCCTCCTTGCATTACTATGCAAATGGTGTGTTATCTCCGTTGGCAATATTTCAAGAACGAGTGAGCTCAAATTAGGTAAAAAGGTATATTTATCAATGTTGAGGGTTATAAGTTACTTTAGGTTCAACGACTGGCTAAAGCTTTCCCCCGAAAGGCAGGATCATCTGTAGTGGCAACATTTCTGGACCGATTAAATTTATAGCAGGTACAAGTACTCCTCTGTCTTCAGGTGGTTACTGGTTGTTATATTCTGCCATCTGCCATAAACAGACAACTAAAGCAATGAAAGATTCGAAGGCCACATTTTTGGACAGAATGAGCAGAATTTTATACAGTGGTACAAATTTTTAGACCAATGTTACTATGAATGTTAAGTTCCATCACTCGTACATCATTGCTCCTCCCTTAAGGTGGATCATTTGCTTCGGTCGCACTTTTCAATCAATTGAGTTAAAATTCGCTAGAGGTATATCTCCTTTGGGTAAAGGTTATAGGACATGTGACTTTCGGCCAACCGCCATACATTGCTAACTAAGGGTTGATAGGCTGCGGTGGCCATATTTCTGAGGTACAACTTCTTAGAAAGACGGTTAGGGGCTATGTCAGTTTCCTAAGCTCTCATGCATTGCCTCCCCAAAGGTATCAAATGAGGCAGTCACTTTTCTAGACCAATTGAGATCAATTTTGCTACAGAGTTACTGCTCTTTAGTTAGATTGTTACTTGCTATCTTAGGTTCCATCACCAGCCATATATTTTCCACCCGATGGAGGACGTCATATAGAGATACGTTTTTGAGGTTCAATGTATGGCGAGTAGCGGAGCCTAAAAATAGTCAGTTATTATCTCCCTAAAGATATGTAATGTTGAACCAAAATTGAGACCAAACGGTCTAGAAATGTAGCCGTTTAAGTTTACCCCCTTAGTAATAAAGCATCTCCAAACAGAGATGTATCTCTGCATCAATTTCACTTCAGTATGTCCAGAAATGTTACCATCACCGATTAACAGTTAGGGGTCAATGTAAGTATAACTAGAGACTGAAACTAAAGCTTATCAGTATCTATCTCACTACAGTAATGTATCTCCGTACCAGATTTCAATTCATTCAGTCTAAAAATGTAGCTGCCACAGTTGACACCTACTTTGGAGACGAATCTTTGCAGGGTGCAACCTACGTGGTTATTAACCATCTCCCTACAGATATGTACCGCTGTACTAAATGGTAACTAAATCGGTCCAGAAAAGTGTTGGGCAACGAGTGCCTCCTGTGGAAAGCATTTTATGGAAGATGTCGACGCCGTTGTGGCCGCTTCCTGCTGGACCACTCAAATGGGTCGAATGAAAGATGCAAAGATGCGTAATTGCGAAAAGAATTATAAGTTTTTTCCTTCTAAAGGAATCGCAAGTTCTGTGTTTTGCCTTGGGGGGCTCAAGGAGAAGCTTGGCACCCATTTGTCCGGGTAACTACTTTGAGCTGCCATCGAGGATGCCCGAGGACCTTCAATTTCGGCTGGTGCAGCCTCAAGAGAGAGCGAGAGAATTCCTGCCAGTCACACATTCTGCAGTCGATGCGACGCCTTCACTCCGATTCACCGGGAAGCTTCACCGAGACAGCCAAAGTCAACATTACCAGTAGTAATAAGCTTTCACTTTTAGGATTTGAGTAGGATAAAGATGAAGTTGAGACTTGTCTTGTCTGAAATGCTATTACGAAGTCAAATGAAAGAATTATCCGAGGGGAAGCCAACACGACGGGAGAGATACTACTATCTAGGAGAAAGAGTTGAGGATTTGGTCAATTCAGTGAACGATTTCACGAACGGATCTAGCTGAGGAAGATAGTTTTCATTATGCATGTCGATTTTAAGCACTAATGTTGTCCTTTCCACATGGTCCAAGGAACTCCTGGCAAGGTACCGCCAACTAACGAAAAAGCTGGAAGATAAGAGGAGGAATGTAGCGTTTACAAGTATTCTTCCAAGAATAAGTTTTGAGAATGTCTTCTTTCGAATAGGTTCATACATTAACAAGTCTCTCAGAGTCCCCTGCCAGGAAGAAAGAATGCACTTACATCTATTCTACCAGCTTTACATTGACAACGAGCTATTCTAGAAAGAAGGGCTGCACCTGAACGGGATAGGCTCCGCGAAACTTGAAATACTTTTAAATAGTTTTTTATGGATTTTTCGACATAACCTAATCGGAAACTGGAGAGAACATAGGAGAATAAAGTTTGCCAAATCATAATGATCATGCACATCATGCATGTCAACAATTTCTAGAAATCTACGATGAAATTCTTCGTTTTTACACAGCTCGCAGTTTGAGAAAAAAGATCGATGAATTAGGGGATTATTTGCCGAGACATAGATAAAAATTAAGAAAAGGGACCTTAGGTGGTATTTAAAATATTTGGTTCTATTTTCTTTAATAAATGTATCTCTAGAAGACGAGCTGGAGGCGTTATTTTGTATATAAAACACCAGCTAGTCACGATTAATAAAGACATCAATATAGATATTATGTCTGAGATTTTAGCCATCTAGCTTGTAATAAATATTGATAAAATATATTTCTTCATAGTCTATAAGCCAATATTATTGTTTTTGAAACACTTGGGTTTTAATAAGGTAAAAGTAACGGTTATATGCAGTGACTTAAAATTTCCACACTAGAATTTTCTAAATAAAACGACGGATGATGCAGAAAATTGACTTCTGTCAACCACCAAAAGATTGCCCCAAAAAGTGGCATCATCCGAGGCAGCCACATTTCTAGATCGATTGAGATAAATTTTAGTTCATAAATATAGCTCTGTAGTTAGATGATTAATAGTTATCTTAAGTTCCACCACCATCCTTACATTTTCCACCATTGTGAGGTCATTTAATGTTGCCGTAGATGGTCCCTCTTTTGCAAGTAAATGTATGGTAGAAGGTGAAACCTAACATATCTAGTTTTTTATATCCCAAGAAAGATAGACATCTCTACCAAATGTAAGATCAATCGCTCTGGACAAAATGTAGCCACTGGAGATGAGCCACCTCTCTAGTGACCAATGTATAAGCGGACGCGGAACCTAACATAGCGGATAACCATCTGTCTAGAAAGTTGTACCTCTTACCTAAAGTTCCTTTTAATCGCTCAAGGAATTTGGTCGAGGCAAATAGGTTCCTTTTGAGGGGTAATGTATGAAGAGTATCGGAGCTTGCCCTAGCCACTAACAATCTCCCTACAGATATGTAACGCTCTACCAAATTTCAACTTAATCAGTCCATAAATTTGGTTGCCACGTACGCCCCCGCTCTCTTTCTTAATTACCACCATACCCATGCATTGCCTCCCAAAAGAGAGGTCGTCTATGGTGCCAATATTTCTGGACCAATTGAGATGTAGGAATATATTTATATTCAATGTTAGTTTCTTCACACTGTTATATAGTGCCCTCCCCCCCCACAAACTTAAAGGAGTGGGATTCATTGCGGTTGCACATTTTCATCATCTCCAAAGCGCTTCTACAGAAACTTTAAAAAATCCTTCTTACATAACCTCTCAAAATAACTTTTAGAGTTTTTAAGCCCTTAAATATTTTGCCAATAGCAATAAACCTCCACAAAATAGCATATTTGCTTTAACTCCGCTATTCTTTAAGGTGATAGTAAAAAGATTAAACAAGTTGAGCACATTAATTTCAGCTGCAATTTCCAGTCTGGTTGTAGCAAAATTGGTTGCCTTATGTAAATATTTGCTACATAATTTATATAAATAGCATTATTTTGAACCACCTTTAGTTTTTAATAAAAACTTGTCATTTTGATAGTTTAAACCTGCATTTTAGCAGTGTATGTATACACTTTATTCAGGTCCACCCTTGACATCTCTAGTTTAAATGTTGACCTATTCGTTATGACATATGATTATTATTTGTAATCGATGTAAAAGCTAAGGAACATATGGTGCACTTCCTTCTCCAAATATAAGTATCTCATAAGTATTGAAAGTTTACAACGGTTTCGCACGTAAGTTGCCAATGGCAACTAAACAAAATTCCAACATAAAAACGCTATTAATCATTGCTATTTCAGTCTCGGCTCTTTTAGTATGTGTATGTTAATTTATATTGGGAGAATCTAATTTACCATGATTACATTTAGGTTACCACAAAAGATTTGTATGAAAAAGAAAGAAATTCTGCCCTATAAAAAATATTTACCGTCAGAAATAGTTAGTTATTTAAAGAGGCAAACTGAATGGGCAAATGAAGTAAGAGTGAATAATGTTTCAAGGCAATTATTTGTCTTGTCAAAATATAATTTCATATAATCATATATTGGACTAAACGAAATTGGATAGAAATAAAATTTGTAATAATTGAAGTTTGGATAAAAAGGAAATTAATAAAAGCAAACTATGATGGACGACGGCTGGAAATAAATTAATTGACTCACTCTTCTTATGGTTTCAAAAACAATAATTTACTTTACATTCGCAATTGCAAGCACAACCACACATTTCTTTACTGGTCAGCGCCAAGAACCAAATACGACCACATTTGGTAATGTTTAAAAATTATACATATAAATATTATCAGCCATCATA
The DNA here is from genome assembly GCA_963969495.1 of Ceratothoa steindachneri. Taxonomy (NCBI): domain Eukaryota; kingdom Metazoa; phylum Arthropoda; class Malacostraca; order Isopoda; family Cymothoidae; genus Ceratothoa; species Ceratothoa steindachneri. The sequence continues at coordinate 74,646,850 of OZ018334.1, forward strand.
TATACTAAATTATGCATAGCGTTATAGAAAAATTCCGCAACCATAATAAAATTAGTTATACAACATATTAGTTGATAATATAGCAGGTGACTTGTATATTACTCCCACAAGAAGATTACTAAGAACTTTTTAGTTACATTTGCTCATTTCTAAATATATCTCCCCTGGTCCAGGAATGGACTGGGTTTTCTAAGGTGACGACTAGTGCTAATATCTACCAGGTAGCTGAATAAAAGCCGAGAGAGGGGAATGATATAATAACAAATATTCATTCTTTTCTTTGTTTGCAGAGGTCATCCTTGGCCTTGTCATTCCTATGCCATTTAAGTTACAGTCATTGCATTTGCATTACTTGCATTGCATTCGCCTTAATTGTATTACATTTGTATTATTTATTTCTAATATTTAGTTTTTACCACATTTATTTACCACTAGCGTTTACCACATATATTTAACACTGGTATTTTCCCCATGTATTTGTCATAACGATTTTCCATCTTCACACGCTATTCCACTTTTTTTTAATATTCATTCTCAAGTAACTATTACTAATTTGTATTTTAATAGAGATATCTTTATTTTCCTTTCTCGATCAATATTTGTAGTAACAACGACAAAATGTTTGTCTAGGCTACGTTACTATACATTAGTGGTCAGGCTTGTTTAATTAAAAATTTAATTCGTCCAGTTAAATATTTGATTGTTCATTTTGTTTCGCTCAGCCGAACCACACCTTGCCTAGTTTTTAAAATTCTTCGCTCGGTGAGGGCTCCTTTTGTTTCGCTCAGCCATGGTGACCCGTGCGCTTTTACTCTTTTCATTTTGATTTCCGGAGCGTGCGGCGAGTTACGAATCCCTCTCCCTCATTGATGGGACTCAACCAAGCAGAGCTTCTAAGCCGCCCGTTAGCATCTCGACCAGCTATAACCATACGTATTCGGCTCTTTCCTCTGCTCTCAGTCCATACGAAGCAACATATCCCATTGAAGGGCTGGACTTGTGCGATGTTTTCATGAATTCCAGCAACATCGGTGATAAGCAAAATACCTCCCCCTTAGCACTTGAGTATCCTTCTAAGTATTTTTAAATTATTTAAGGGGAAAAAATTAATTATGATTGGGTACGTGTGGAGGGTAAATTGCAAGGCGCCCTTTTTAATGAATTCCAAATTTCTGAGGTGGATAAAATGCGAGAGCTATTATCCACTCGTGTCATGTAAGGAAGACACCAGACACGTTTTCTGGCTCACCTACAGGTTCCAACTTCATATTAGTCGAATTTCTTTTGAAAGAGATATTTATGAGGGTTATGTCTGAACACGTTCGTCCCCTATTGACGGTTTAAGGGCCACATGGTTTATGTAAAATAGCTAAAGGAGCTGAAAAACATTACATCAGTCCCTACGTAAATTGGAGAACGCCCCTATAATTCCTTCCACAAGTATTTCTAAATTAACAACCGGCAAGGATACGATAGAGTTTAAGTTCATACTTTGTCAAACTTTAGCTATGTCTTAGAAGGGATATTTCATGAGCTTGGTTGCGTTAAGCATACCGGTGAGGGATTTTCATACATCCGGTTGTAGGCAAATGCGCGTCACGCAGTGGGAGCAGGTACTAGGTGACCTTCGACAGACCGAGGACTCGGCAGCCCCCAACAACCCTCCTGCTGCCTTGTAGGGCTACGTCTTTAGGTAAAGGCTAAAGGAAGGATAACCTCGATAATAAAACCAGGACTGGGGGCAACTATAGGCGAGCACCAGCAGACCGGTGTCTCGGTAGCCCCCTGCAGCCGAAGATGAAGCCTGATCGTCTTGAGTCCTCTCATGCCCCTAGGAATCTTCTCCCTTTGGTCAAGATACGGGTCTGAAGTGAGCACGCCTTCTTACTCGTTTAAATCTAATGCAGGTTTGATGTCCTCAGCAAACCGACCCTGACCAAGGTCGGAGACCGCCCTGAGGACATCCCTCATCATCGACCTCGATGGACTTCCCTAAGCTAACCGGCGAGAGCATGGGCACAATCGAATTAGGCATCGTCGAAGGCACGGTTCGTCCTCTCGACGACGTTCAGATTCTCCTACTATTAGTCCTATGGTAAAGGTAATAACGTGAGGTTTGGTCCCTAAAAACGTTACAATAAAAATGAAATATAAAGAGAGTTAAAGTGAAAATGCAGTGACAAGTTTATTTCGGGTAAACTGACAATAACAAAGAACAAGGGCGCAGGAAAGTAGATGATAATCGCAAATTTGGTCGTATAAAATTAACCATGATAATAATAATAATGAGACAAATATATCTAGAATAAATATACAAAGGTAATATTATTAAATGTCTGAAAAGTTATTTCATTCAGTTTTTTTTATTTCCGTGGAATAATTTAATTATGTTCGGTAATTTTAGTCGTTTTGGTATGTTTATTCCTTTTCCTTTTTTCTTATTGTTGTATTATAATTGTTGATTTTTTCTATTCTTTTTGATTTCATGACGTAAATACCGGTCCCTCTTCTCTCCTCAACTGATGCCTTGAGTTTTGGAAATGAATTCGAGCGTGTTGTTTGTTGGGGATATCTATTTTCGCCCATATATTATCTTCAACCCTTTTCTTGGGGATCTTATTTCTTGGCTTCAATTTGCCCTCTTCCTGTAGGTCTCTCATTTTTTTCATTTCTTTTCTCCTGGTATTAATTATTAATCGTAGGGCTTTATTTTGTACTATTTGCATATTCTTTTTCCTTGTTTATAACATCATACGCAATCGTATTGGGGAAAATGCTAATGTTGCCCTGCCCAATGGCTTATATATTTTTATCTTATTTTTCATAGAGATTTCTTGGAGTGAAAGAAGTACTTGTATAGTTCGACCTGTTCTTCGTATCCCTTCTTATTAATGGCTTATGTATCCTCTTGATGTTATTTTTGCACCAAAACTTTACCTTCAGGTCTATAATTGTACCCGTTTCCTTCATGTGTCATATCAGTAATTTTCTTCTTGCAATAGGAATTACGGTAAATTTCTGGATGTTTGCCCGTATTTTCCTTTTTTTCAAATCTATTTATGTTTCCAATTTCCACTGCCGTTAATCCTGCTTAGCCTCTTCCAATTCTTCTGTTTATAGCTATAGCCGCCCCATCATTTCTTGATCCTGGTGGCTTATTTGTCCTTTTTCTTTTTTTTCTATTTTAGAAGATGATAAGTGTATCAGCCATCGGCTTCCCCGCCCCCTGCATGGTAAGGAAAGAGGTGAGCAGACCCCAGTTGACATTTCCAGGTTCCCATGGCCATCCTCCTCTCGTTCCTACCCAGTTCGGTGTGATCAGGGGGTAAAGGAACGGTGGAGGCCGTGGACGGATGATAGTAGTAAAAGATGTAAAAGGGTGAAAAGGAAAGTTTAGTAGGAGATCAGATGTTGATCTCACTTGACCGACTACTGATATCTTGGGATTGAAAGATTAAATGGAATAACTCCATATGATTTGAACCTTTTGATTAACGTGGAATCCAAACCACGCCATGTTATACCTTTTCTATTCTATCTGTCGTAGAATAGGCTCCCGACGATATACTATATATATATTCTTTGTGGGGATTATTCTATATTCGAGTGCGTGGTGATCAAATGGCCGAGATTGGTTCAAAAGGGGGGGCCTGGAGAGGGCTTATTTATCTTCAATAACTTAAGAAGTGGAACGGAGCCCAAGGATAAATAATATTGCAAACATTAATAAAATAGAATTTTATTAATTAATCTAATAAAAAAACACACGGAAAATATTTACATGACCGGGGATTAAAATGGGAGATACACAGGAAACGAAAAAGGTCATGGAAATATTTGACTAAGCGGAGGATTAAGATTTGGAGGGATTTAAAACGACAAAACAAACAAGAAGGGAAATGGTTGGCTAAAATCCGTTTAAAGCACAGAGTTGCGTTGACACAAAGTTAAATAGATAAATGTAATGCGTAGCTTACGTAATTATAAGGTTGTCGTGGCAGAGGAAGGCGATGGGAAGGAATCTTCGGTCCAACTGGCGATTTCTTTTCCATGAGAAGGAGTTCTTCGGGGGGTTTGTCCTTAACGAAGGGGAAGGACTGACTTCGAGGAGTGAGAGCGAAGTGGGGCTTGGAAGTACGAGCGATCCTTGAGACAGGATATCGGAGATGTTCTAGATGAACAATGGAGGTTATTGGTGTAACCAAGCGTTCTCTTGAAGAACGTTAAAAAGAGGGGGAATTAAATTACCACTGACGTGATTTCTTGGGAACAAAAACCGTTTCTTGACGAGCGTGCTCGAAAAACAATGACTGTTCTAATGTTGGTCTCTTTATGATCAACAAGGAGGATGAGAACCGTTTTTTGTCGAACGGGCTTGAAGAACAATGAATGTTCTAAAGTTGTTCTCTTTCTGAACAAACGGGGGGGCCCTGTTGATTTGGCGTCTCGAGGGGCACGAACCTTGGCACTCAAGGGATATTGTCCTCTTCTGGACAATAAGGGGTTTCTCGGGGTAGAGTTCCTAGGTGCACAAGGGAGACCGGATTGGCGTGATGCCTCGCGAAGATAATCGGGATCTGGTTCAAACGCGAAATGCTATTGCATAAATAGCCGGAGCCAGCCCCTCGGCGTAGGTGACAATGGGGGGGGGGAACTTCGATTGAATGTCTCGGTGGCGCTTGGGAAAATACCTTATCTTCCCATAAGCCTAATTAAATCTGGCGAGATCAATGCATGGAGTCAAACGGGAAAATGAACCTCCTTGATTAAACTTGGGAATGGTGGTCGATAAGGCGCCTTCTACTCTCTGTCGCAGGATGCACGTGGGAAGCATGCGTTTCGACATGTGATAGGGGCTAAAGCATGGCAGCCTCAGACGGTTTTATCCCACTATCCTTTACTTGTTCCTCTACTGGTAAGAAATTGCGACTTCTATAAAGTTATCGGGTAAAGCGATTAATCGCTGTTTTCTTGTATTCATTCTTTCACTCTAGTTTTTATTGTAGCATTCATGTTGTTATGTGTACGAGGTGTTTTGCTACTCCGTATGTGTAAGTTCGTTTTTTTTCAAGTTTTACACGTAAGCACTTCTTTTTTTCTTTCATCTCTTTCTCTTCATGTTCACTTTATTCTCTCGCTTCACTATACTTAAGCGCTATTTGTCTCAGCTCACTATAGTAAAACAAATTTTATATAATTGATTACACTTTAGTTGTCACTTCACTGATTTTTACTGTAGTTTACAGATAGTAATCTAGTGACTTTGGGTGTCAATTTGGTTAATCTTTTGGGGGGGTCACTTATCCTGGGAGTCTTGTTTGGTGATTTTATTATCTTGTTGGTTTATGGTTTATCTCGATCAGGTGAGCTCCATCGGAGCCTGTTTCTTGATCCGTTAGTTTTCATGGTTCTGTGTACAATAGTGCTTCCACTTCTCCCTGTTGAGTTCTTCAACTAGTTAATCTGAAGTTGAAACGAATGTTGAGTCTGGCATCGATGTTTTCTGCAAAGATTGAAGGAAGGTTGTTAATTTTCCTCCAGATTTTTTCCGCTCTGCTTTTTACAGCGATGTTAAGTGATTCAATCTCAGTCTCTGTATATAAGGCTCTCTGAGTCCTCCTGTCTATTGTTTTGGTGTTTGCGATTAGATAGAGGGCTTTATTTTGAAGTTTCTTGGTTCTCTTTCTATCCTTTCTGATACGCACTTTATGTAGTCTTTTGAAGTTATTTTTAGCCCCTGGTACGCTCCCTTCTGGATCATATCTGTAGAGCTGTCCTTTTAATTTGATAACTGCTATCTTTCGTCTCGAGATAACGACTCCGACGAATTTTCTTCTGTTCGTTCTTATTTTCCAGTCCCTCTCGAACTGGTTGATGTTTTCAATCTTTACATGTGCTGTCTGTTCCTGAGCTCTCACATTCTTTAATTAGCATACAACTAGTGGATGGATGTCGTCTGCGAAATGGATATTGCGTTATTCAGGCATTAAAGATGTTATCGGGTCCGCTGTGTAAATAGAGTACAGTGTAGGGCTGATACCCCCCCCCCTTCTCCCTCTCTCTCTCACCCTGCATGTGTTCAGCATCCAATTCTTTGTGGGATCTCGAAGATTGGTCCATCATAATCCCCCACCGCAATATAAGCTGAACGATCCATTATATAATCGCAAAGGCACGTTGTGAGAATTTGGGGTAGTCCTAATCTCCTAATCTTGTATTTTAGACCGATTCTTCACAATTTTCCAAACGCTCTTTGCACATCCCTTAGCACTACATCCGTGAATTTTTTTAGCGTATTTTGCTCTTCCTATGGTTTTGACTAGGACGGCTAAGGCCATTTCTGTGGTTCTGTTGTTTCGGAAGCCGTGCTGATGTTTGGTATAAGCATTCGTTCTTCTAGTTGTTTATTTAGTATATTATCTAACGCCCTTTCTAGAGGTTTGGCCAGAGTTTCCTTCCAATAGGGTTATAGGCCGGAAGTTTCAAGGTTTGTTCGGGGGCTTGCCCAGATGAATATTTTTAGTGTGTTCGGGAAATATCCTGTAGTGATCATAGAGTTGAATATTTTACTATTTGTTCCAGGAAGGTGTCAGGTCAATGACTAGATTCTCCCTTCTAAGTCCAGATTTTCCTGGCGCTCTATTTGGTGGCATAGAGAGTTTCATTTTGTTCAGTTAGCTATTGGTTCTAAACCCTGTTGGGGATGCAGTGTTGTCCGAGACTATCTTTAGTCGATTTTGTTCCACTTCTTCAACTACTCTCATTTCATGTTTCCAGTCGAAATCCTCGTTCTTATCTGTTGAGATATCGAATACCTCTCTCTAGTGTTCCCGAAAGGCTATTTCTATTTCCCGACGTTCATTTGCATCTTTTTGGTTGTGTTGGATTTCGATTTTGGATCTGGACTGGCTTTCCCTTTAGCGATGTTTACTCTTTTAGGAATTTGGTAGGGTTTAGTTCTTCGTACAGCAACTCTACAAACTGATCCCACCTCGCAGTTTTTTCTATTGTATAGCCTCAATCAGTTCGTCTTTTAGTTGTTGTGAGCGGGCTCTATCGCCCCGTTTGGGTCCGATTTGTTCTATAACTTCTCTCAGCGCTATATATTTTTGTTCAAGTACAACTCCTGGCGCTGTTCTGAGAGGATGCGGTGGGTTTATATGTGTTGTTCGAGGAACATACTTCTTATCTACTTCTACTAATGACTTTATGATGTTCTCAATTCCCAAATCGATTTCCTCGAGAGTTGCCTCTTTTCGGCCGCTATGCTGTTTTGCGGCCAGTTCTTCAGAGTATCCATTCCAGTTGGCGTTCTTGTAGTGTTTTCTTTGTGGGCACTTCATCTGGATCGGGTGCAATGATAGTTTTAAATGATCATATCATGGTCGCTGATCGAGGGTGGCCCTTTCTCTATTAGATAGGTGCACTAGAGATCTGGAGTTGTTAAAACGATATCTGGCCCTGTGGCACTATTTGGTATGTAGTAAGTAGGAAACTCTGGGCCGATACGATCCGCTATACTTCTCTCTATTAAAATATTAGGGTTTCTATCTGCTTTATTAAAGTGGCAGTTATAGACCGAAGTTGTGCTTCGGCCGTTAAAATCTCTCATAAAGATAGCCTGGTCTTTGTACCGAAGATCTTCACAAAGTTATTTAATGGCAAGAAGTCCCTCCTTGGGGCTTGGTAGCCTGCCATTTCGATTAAGTTTCCTGTAGAGGTCTTTATACTGATTGACGGATAGGCTTCATCCAGTTCACAACGTTTGTTGAATCTTCTTTCGTTCCTAACGGCTATTGCAACGCCGTCGAAATTAATATTGTTTGTGGTCTTTATTAGTATAGTGTAGTCGAAAAGATTTATCGGGTTTGTTTCAGGGTCTATGTCAATTTCGTTAAGTAGCACTATTTCCGAGTTTTCTTTCAGGTGGGTATTGCTTAACCAGTGCTTTTTTTGCGTTCCAGGCCGTAACGTTGTGGCTGATTAGTTTTAGCTTTCTGAAGTGCTTCATTATTTCGTTGTGATTGCTTATTTCGTTGATCTCCTTTTTGCCTCAGTTACTTTGCGTTCGATGAATGGTTTTGCCCTTCAGCTTTGATTTTGTTTAAACCCTTTTTTTATACTGTGTAACACAAGTCCTGGGGGATGTGTAGGTTATCTCTGGTTATAATCTTGTATACCTCAAGGTCTGAGTATGGCCCTTCGTATTCGTAATTGCAATAACCTTTTTTGATACCTTGCATTAATTCATTATTGTTGTTGTTGGGAAAGGTCTTTCTTCAGATGAATAGAACCTTAGGTTGAACTCTTGGGGTTCTTAATCTTATCTCTTACTTTGCTTGTTTGTGGCCTCGTGGCCTAATTCTTCGCAAGCTACAGGTTTCTCTTCTACAATGACGCGAAAGAATGATGAAATGAATCCAGCAAACTACAAGAAACAGAAAAGGCAGGATAATTTTCTTCGGAAATTTTATTTCCTAATTCGCAAAAATTCCGTACAGGGGTGGGATTCGAACCATGCACACGAACCGTGAACACGTAGGCCGAATCTAAAAATTAAACCTTCATTTCTATCAATCTAATTCATGTGTACAGGATATTGTATTTATATGCTATCAAGGTAAACAATATAATTACGTAAACATGGGACCTTCCTAACCATGCCAGTTTCCCGAAAGATCACTTTGAAAACATGGGAGTATTCCGTGTTGTTGCTTCAGTTTGTGAATTTGATGACTTCTTTTATATTTGCCCAACTTTGTTCTCTTTCGATTTCGTCCCTTATTTAGCTGGCTATGATCACCGATCATAAGCAATAAATTGCTTTTTGTGCTTCTATTTGTACGGGTGCTTCCCAGCATTTAGTTCATCAGTGGATGTTTCCGAGTAGTTTAACCACATCTTTGTTATTCTGGGAAATAGCGATATATCAGTTAGAGTAGTAAAGCATTCTGAATAGCACCATTCTATGTTCGCTGTAAATAATTTTAAGGACTTTCGTTCTCACGGACTTTGCGCGCTCATTCGGATGCGCAAAGGAGCCTGTTTAGTTGAGTTCATGGGTGGTCTATTGATTTTCGTTCTTTCTAGTCTTCTTCATTGGAACAAAATGAGAGAAAAGGGGGCTGAATATAAGTAAAAGTTGTGGTTATGTCTAGTTATATGCCTGGCTCATTCCGCTAGCGAGTCGGTTCCCTATCCTACCTGCCGATCGCCTAGCCCTATCAGTGTTTGCTCCCAGCCACACAGGTCCGACGCTCACACGGGTCTAAAACTTCCCTTGCTAACTACGGCCTTCGCCGATTAAGCCACAAGGTTCAGATAAAGCTCCTGCTTGTGGGGTATCTATGGAGACTTGAGCTTTCCTAACTGACTTGCCGTCAAGAGGGCGGATAGGATAGGAAAGATCGTCTTTGTCTAGGTGTCAAGCCTCAGTCCTGTCTTGGAGTTATGCATCTTTTCTAGATCTTCATCTTGTAGTAATTCTTACTTCAGAGAGTCGGTTACTTATGTTTTTTTCCGTTCGCAAAAACGTTATTTTTTTTTCTTTATAGTTCGCCAATATGAGCATTATTCAATCCTTATATTTTTTTCTCATCTGATTATTACGAATTAATGTAAGTGTGTGTGTGTGTGTGTGTTTGCAGGGGACAAAAACATGTGTATACAAAGAAGTAATGAAAAGAGAAGGTAGTATGAGAGATTTTCAAAGGGATTCAAGGTGCCTGGTAATCAGGCCTATCGCTTTCATTATATTTTTGTTTTGGGAGTTTTTGAGTTGTTATTTTTTCGATTTAGTTATTTTTATGGCGTTTAAGCCATTTGTCTTAAAAATCTTAATATTCTTTGTATATGTAGTGAGCATTTGCTGTTGTTGTTATGATTTTATTAACCATTATTTATTTTTACTTAGTGTATACTGTTTTTCATTTATCTTGTTCTTCTTTTTTCTTCATTCTTCTTTTTTCTTGTAATCCGGTATTTCAAGTCATATTCAGTATGTTTTTGTCGCATTTGGATAAATCGTAATTGGGTATTTCTAGTCATATTCGGTATGTTTTTGTCATATTTGGATAAAGATTCTTTTAGTTCGTGTGAGTTTATTCACCGTTATTGAACACGTTTCTCATCCGTGGAACGGCACTTCGTCTCCGCCAGCCGCTAGGCTCGTAGAGCTTGGAAATATGGATAGCTTCTAGCTCTTCTGTTCTGATTAATCATATTAATGATTTCACCATTCATTTTTGATTAACCAGTTCTTGTATTTTCCTAGTGACTTAACCCCGCCTCACTGAGCAGCTCTTCTTGGCGTCTTCTTTCTCTCTTGCGTGTACCCGTAATTTGGTACATTTATTCTGCACGACCTGTTTTCTCCTATTTTGTGTCCTTGGGGCATAAGAGAGGGAAGAAGATGGGTAGAGCAGTTTAGATGTTACACTTACATTGTAGATCTTCTTTTTATTGCTCGCTCGGAGATTTCTGAACATGTATAGAGTTCTGACTGCGGCCCAGGCCTTAGAAATTCGCTTTAAGACGTGTTTCAGGTACTCGAATGAAGTAATCTTCTTCCGAGTACATTGCACTCCATGGTGTAGGGATAGCGCCTATCCTACACCTTGACATCACAGAGTAGTCTCTTTCCAATGGAGACTAACTTCAATTTCTCCTGGTTTCTTCTTATCTTCTAGTTGGCTTCGTAGATGCTTAATCTTTCGATCTGTGCCACAGTCATACGAGCTTCTATAGAAGCATTATGCCAAGGACACTGGATTATTTGGCTGAAATAATCAGCGTATTAACTTTTGAGGCAAGTGGGGCTTGCAGGGGCTGGGACATCTGCGGTTTATATCAAGTGGAGAGTGAGGGACAGAAAACCCCCTTGCGTGAGGCCCGCATTGAGCTAAAGCTTCGGTCTGTGCACGCACCCTAAACTGAAATACGCCGCTTTCTTCATGACGTATTTACGGAGAGTTCTTTCTGAGTTTTCATTTAGTCCAATCTACAGGAGCTTGTACTCTATTCCCCTTTGCGACACTTTATCAAACGCCTTTGATACATCCCGACAAACAATGTCAACGTAACTCCCTTCCCTTTTGGCTTGGCGAGCTTTCCGTGATGACATTTACCGCCATCTCCGTACTTCACCTTTTTCGAAAGCCAAATTGGTACGGATTGCACATGGAGTTCTTCTCCAGGTCAGACACCAGTCATAGGTTAAAGATCTTCTCGAAGAGTTTCCCGCCAAATTCCAATAGTGAAATTGGCCGGTAGCTCTCTCTCAGCAATGGATCCTTTTCATGCTTCGGCAAGAAAATCATCTTCGCTGTTTTGTAAGCATTTGGACGGTATCATGTATTAAGACAGGCGTTAAAAATTCTATTCACTCCTTCGACAAAATTTTCTGGTACCTTGTCAAAGTTTAACTTTGTAAGCCCAGATTGTCCTGGGGCCTTTTGGCGTAATACGGGGAGCGCGCCGATTAGTTCCTCTTCAGTTATCTTGGCGTCTGGGTCGCTTTGTTTATTCACCTAGTGGTGTGGGTGCATACTATGGATTTGGTATTTAGCCCATCTATAATTTCGCTTTCGAACTCTATATCATAATATTCGTTCTCCTCTTCGGTTATACTGAAGACTTTTCCCCAATAACTGCGAAATATTGCTTCAATTTTCTCTTATTCTATTTTGATGTTTCCATCATCGTTAATTATTTCTATATTGTTAGTTCTTCCAGTCTAACCTTTGAGTATCTCCTTGGCGGCTGATATCAGGTGGCTATGACCATCTTATCAATGTCGAGTTCGACCTCTATCGGGAGATAGGATTCTTCCAGATTTCTGATTTGCTTGTATTTTATCCCTTTTTTAATCCCAATAGCAGCTCCGTTGTACCGCTCATGCGAGTAATTTGTGATCAGCACATCGTAATTACAAATATTCATTTCTTCATTACGAGTGTCGATTTCGTGTTCTGAAATCAAGATGACATCTTCATCAATCTCCCTAAAACCTTTTCCTTAAGGAGTCATTTTCGTCGTCCAGCCGTTGGTGTTGATTTCCAGTATCTACAATGCGTTTCTTTACATGATGTAATGTTAATTACCGGTGTTCCTTCTTATTTTTATTATTAACCTGGATGACATCTTTCGCGTGTCCAGGCTTTACGTTCTTCGGAGGACTACTTGGAGTTTTCGACTTAGTCTTTGTCACCCGGGTACGAGTGCATGGGTCCTCATACCTTTCTGAAGAGGTGTTGTAATCATCTTCGTCTCTTTCCTTTTCTTCCTCTTCCTCTTCGGATTCTTCCGGAGAGTGTTTTATTAGTTACTCCAAGTCCAGCTTTTCTGAATTCATGGTTTTGGATTGCCTTTAGGAGAGAGTTGAGAACTTCATTGTAGCAACCGGGTTCAACCGCGTTTGCTACGTTTGCATGTGTTATGCAAATGAGGATACGGGCTCTGAGGTCGGTGTGATGCGAGCTTCTGTCGGAGATTCCTTCGTTGGTCGCATCTCGTGATTTTTTATCGGGGCACTCGCGTATTTTTTTTTTCCTTCACTCTTTTCTGTTATTCTTCTTTTTTCTTCATAATATCCTTTCTCTTAGAGCAGTTCTGGGCCATAGACCTATGTGCACCTTTACAAATAATGCACTTTTTCTTGGTGCTCTCGCATTTATCATATTTATGGCCAGCTTTGGCACATTCACCTCACCACAGTTTTTCCTTCTCGGGGCATGTCGCAGAAGTGTGGTGTTCCAGCTTATAGCATACAAAGCACATTTGTATGCTGTGTAGCCGCTCTTGCTCGATATTCTCTCCTGACATCCTCATACTAAAGATCAGGAGTCCTTCGTTGGGCGTTTTTCATGCCATTTCAGTACAAGCAAATGTGTCTTTAAACACATGCGTGTACTCGCGGAATTTTATCAACTCGAGAACATTCGCCCAGGCACGCTGCTTCTCGATTTCTGTTTTTAGTTCATCAGCCGAGTGTCCATTGACCCAACTTTCCTCTTTGCGGACCCGTAAGGGGCGCGGCGATTTGCCTTCCTGGCTACTGGGCTGACGGGAGTCAGCGCCCCGTCCGGCCTCAGCTTAGCCTTTTTTCCTTCTTTCTGACAGCCTGTGCTTTTACCCTACTTCGTCACTTTCCCTACAACCTCTCCCACAAATTTGTATGGTCGGCCTCTAAGTTCACAGGGTAGACACAGACCAGCTTCCTTTTACCCAACAATCCCAGATCGGGGCTGAGGAGGGAAGGGACAACGGTCCCTCACCCATGGGCTCCGGCCTCAGGTGGTGGGTTTTTAAGAACCTGCTTCATCTCCATCCACACCCTCCTCAAATCCCCTTTCATTCTCCCTTCTATCTCTATCAATCTTTACGCCGTGCGCAAGGTGTAGCCGCCATGCTGATGAGCTTCCAGTTCACTAGGTGGGAGAAGTGGCCTCACATGGCGGCAGCCGGTTCTGCCGGCCCGGTTTCACCACTCGCAGAGCGGGCTACTGCGTGGGGTGATGACCGTTTGATTTGAAAAAAAATAATACTCTCTCTCTACTTTCCCCCCGACCATCATCGGAGCCACCCTCAAGCAGCTCCACAAAAAAAATGGAGATCTTTCCCTCTGTGCTTGCACAGTGGACCTGTAGGGGTGCAAACATGTGTAAGAGAAAACTTCCTTCCAAAAGCGAGAATATAAATAGCCCATTAAATTACCAAGTCAAGACGGACTTCGCCGTAGCGTGACAGCAGAGTGCTGGCCTCTGGATTCAAAAGACCCGCGATCGATCCTCAAGTCCACAATTTTTACGCAGAAAATTCTCGAAGAAAACGGAGACCACGAAAAACGCTTTAAGGACAACTCAAGAAGACTCTAGATTAAATGGATTGCCTCAAGAAGAAAACGGAACTCAAGGAAAATGACTTCAAGGGCTAACTCATCTCAACTCATCAAGAAATCATCACATCATCAAGAGAAGGCATCATCACATCAAGATAAATGCAAGTTAATATGAAGATTACATCAAGAAAACAAGATCAAGAATCAACCAAGCCAAATTAATGAAGAAGGAATCTCCGCCAACAAGAATACCAAGTCAGAAAATGAAAGCCAAATGTACCAAGATGGATAATGATAATAAGAAAAAATAATAAAAGATGCCCCCCCCCCATAGACCCTCCAAAATTCTTGTAACAGAGAGGAGGTTTACTCCTCTCTTTTGAATACGGGTGCAGGATAGTCGCCCTCATCCTCTTCTCTGGAGTCGCCCTTGAGCGGCTCGCTTCTCCTAGGGGAAGTTTCCCCTTTGCTTTCCAAGTGGACTGCCAAGAAGGCAGGTAAGCGGTCCATAATTGATCGCTCCCGGTGGGAGCGGCGCGATAGGACCAACCCCCCTTGTGGAGCGAGGAAAGGCAGGGCCCTTAGGCCGATGCCTTACAAAGACCTGCGGGCACGCATAGTGAGCTTAGATGGGGTCACCGTACGTGCCTTCCTCTTCCCCAAAGGATGCAGATTCGCTGGCCAAATACAAGATGAACAAAGCTACTTCGAATGGGAACTGTGATGTCTCGGGGGGCACATGGAGGCCCCCTATGAGATAGACATGGTCCCTGAGGTCACCCAGCCCCAAAGGATAGGATCTTCCATGGGGTCGAACCAAAGTTCACCCCTATGCAAGCTTCTCCTAAGACCGGCTCGGGTCCCCGAGTCTTCACAAGGAGAGGAGGTGTCTTTTCCCCCGGCTGGTGCTTCTGTAACGGGCAGGACCTTTTCCATTTCAGAGAAAGATCTTGCCGAGGCTGGCCCATCTGGCCTAGTGGCTCCTACCAGCAGAGGAGAGAAGGATTCATTCCCCGCCCTCTTCTCCTAAAAAAAAAACTGAGGCCTCCTCTCCCCCTGCAGAATCCGTGGGGGCGGATGGGTCTGCTGCCGTTTCAGTAAGCGACCAAACCAAGATCGGCACGTCCGGCCCCTTTGTCATCCGGGTGGGGAGTACAAGACGAAAACCAGAACTGCGCAGAGCGGAGCTTCGATTACGTCGGGCCCCACATTCAGATGCTACCTGATGTTTTCGAGCCCGCTGGCTTCAAGCGTTTCCTTGTTTTTCGCTCCACTGATGGCATCATGTTGGCTAAGGGCAATATGCTCCATCAGAAGAGAGCTCTAGCTAGTGTGATTGGTAGAGAGCCGAAGGTGGCCCGTTTCTCTGACGGGAGCCATCGAATCCCTCCGAGGCGGCCATGATTAGTGCCATTCGGACACTTGATGGCACCTCTGTGAGTGTGGCGCCGCACTCTACTATGAACTTCGTTAAAGGAGTAGCTTATGCGAGAGAACTCGTGGACTAATCCAAAGATGAGATCAACTCTGAGCTAGCCGACCATGGGGCGGTCAAAGTCGAGCATGTGATGAGAAAACAGTGAGGAGAGGGGGGGGGGCTCGAGAGCCACCCCTACACTCTTCGTCACTTTCGAATGTGACAAGCTCCCTGATTCAGTGCGTGCCGGTTGGTATCGCTACCGCGTAAAGGCATCCGTACCCCTGCTGTCGAGGTTATGCAACAGTCACCGCTTCGACCATACGAATCGCTCCTGTAGACGCGTAAATTCGGGATTACCCGAAATCTGTGTAAGTTGCTCCAAGGCCTCACACGATAAGTCCAAATCGTGTGTGGCCATGTGTGTCAATTTCGGAGAGCTGCACCCCGCTTCTTCTAAACAATGTGGTGCGTATCTCCTGGAGAGAGAAATCATGGCTGTTCAGGTTGACGATCAACCTTCATATCACGAGGCTTAAGTACTTGGTCCTGCCGTGCTCGGCGCTGCCTGGGACGTTCTATGACTCAATGTTTAGAAAGACACACTCTGCTGCTAGTCCCTCCAGGCCTGCGAGCAGGGTCGTTTTCGCGCCCATTCAGAACACTTATTTAGGGTCGAACCACCCCGGTCGCAACCCTAGTAAAACTGGAGGCATAAAGCGTTTACACCCAACCCCGGCTAAAACCAAGGCTCCCCTCCCTTCCCCCAGCGTGACCGTTTCGCGTAAGGCGAAACGACCGCGCGCATCCATAGAGTTGTTAAACTCACAGGAGGCCACAGCTCTGAGGTAGGTCGGGATTCAACCTTTCTGGGTTACTAAGGCTGCCCCCCGAAATTAGGGGAGCACTAAAAGAGCTTCTGCTCCTTCGCACACACCCAGTGGTAGGCTGAGTGGCTCAGGGATGGTGGATCCTACAAAAGAGGGACCCCCTCATCCGAAGCTTCCCAGCTCGCCTAAGGTTCCCATGGATCCCACCCCCCCTCCCCAATGCCACGAAGGTTTCAGGTTGCTTTCCGTCGTCTCCGAAGGGACACACTCGCGGGATGCACCGCCATTTGATGGAGCGCTTGCTTGTTCCATACTGTGAAGACTGCTTCGTCCCCCAGCCTGTCCGGCAAATTCTTGCTGAATGTCCCAGTCTGGTTGATCTCTGCGTATGTTATCTGTCTCGGTACCGGGACGAGCGGGGTCGCTTCCGCTTGTCCCTTGTATTCGATACGGGTTCGTGCACACCGACTTGTGGACTTTACGACTTTTTGGAGGAGTCTGGCCTCCTCCACTCTATTTGATTGTTTTTGTAGGTCGCATGTTTCTTCGCCGGCGGAATGTGGGTCTACTCCGAAGCCGAAGCCCGCTTCCTTGTTGCCTTTTTGCTCTGTCTCCCTTTTTTGTCGTTATTTTTATTTTAGCCTTTGTTTTTTTCATCGTTGTTATTTATTTATATATCGTTATTTATTTTTTAATATAGCCTACTAGTAGGCTCTGGTAAGTACGGTGACTTATGACCTAAGTAGGCAGTCGCCAGATGGGATCCTAAATTAAAAAAACCTTTTTGCAGCAGATCCCTCTTATGTTGGCTGCCACTTGTTGGGGGGGGGGGTTCTTCAACTCGAGCCCGATTGTCTTCAGTAGACTCGCTCTTCTTTATAATAGGAGCTTGCCTACGTCCTTTGTCTCCGCGCGTATTGCAATATATCCAGATGACACTTCAATTAGATTTACAAGTGCCACCTTTAATTTGGCATACAATGTCTCACAGATTCGGCTCTCCTGGGGCTGGTTTTGGCTGGGTATTGTCCTCAAGGGGACCCTCTTAGTGAGGGTCTCCATGATCCTTTTGATTCCTCTTGGTACTCTTTGTATTTTATTCTTTCTTCTTTGGGATAAAAGGGTGTAAATGAATGTTTAAACATGTGTGATGAAAGGGTGGAAAGTATGAGTGATGATAAGTTTGTTCGAATCGATTGGTTGCAACGCTCCCGCTCATTACATAATTAGTTCTCCGTTCAAACGCTGACGAGATAGAATATGATGGTAGATGAATGGATCCGATTGCTCCCGCCCATCTACTAACGTGAAAACCTGTCTCAGATGTCTGCCATTCATTAATTTAACCTTAATTATGCCGGCTACTTGGATCTGGCATAATTAGGAACTCATGTGGAAACTAGTTTGAGGAATAGCCCACAGCGGAATCATGATTCAAAAGTTTTTCCGATACGGAACTTAACTACAACCTTCGGGTAGGTGATTAATCTTTATGCCCGAGGGTCCGGCCAGAAAGTAACCCCCGTCTCTGTGTATGTTGGAAGCATTTATGGCGCAAGTACCCGAGGAGTGGTGGCAAAAAGGGTAAAGGGTAGCGGTAGTTGATTCAGCCGCTACTTTCATCAAGGGAACCATGATTCATTTCCCTCGAGGAGTCCAATCAGATCTATCCATCCATCATTATCCCTCATCATGGCAACATTTGAGCGGGGAACCAATTTGAAAATGGGTGGGAGCGTTCAATTCCAGTTGTTGACAATCCACCGTTTTTCGCCCATACCTCCTTTACCCAGTATCATCTCACACAAAAGAAACATATAAAATACGCATTTTTTTTACAGAAGGAAGCAAAATAAAACAAGTGGGAGCAAGGCGACGCAAGAGGATAATGGAGACCCTCACTAAGAGGGTACCCTTGAGGACAACACCCGGACAAACACCGCCCCAGATGAGCAAGACCCCATACGCTGAACTTAAAGTCGCCCTCGTAAATCTAATCAAGGTACTTTCAAGCTACATCGCGTCGTGTGTCGAAACGAGAGATGTAGACGAGTTCCTTTTAGAAGAGGAAGCGCGTCTGCTGAAAACGAGTGTATTCGAGGAGAAGACTCCACCGCAAGTAGCAGCTAACTGGAGTGTGATCTACCGCAATTCGAGAATTGGGTGGGCAGGAACGTCATTTGGAACGCCATTTGGAATTTCTCCGATTATAATCTATCTCCGTGTTAAAAATTTCCTACTTGCACTTGGCCTTAAATTTAAACTACCGATATTTAACCTTAATAAATCCTCCCTCCTTCTCTTCGCCTTTTGAAAAGATATGCAACTATTTACACTCTCTTCCATGTTTCGGTAATTTTGATCAATTTAAATTAAATTTTCTAAAATGACCCATGATATTTACAACAAAGTTAAGAATGTGAAGTTTAAATCTATAATTTTCCGTAAGGAAGATCTTACGATACTAGCGAGGTTATCGCGCGTCAGTCGTATTATTCTAACTTGACTAGACAAAGGAAATGGTGTCGTTATTATGAATCGTAATGATATTTTTTTACAAAACGTTCAATCCATTTTAACAGATACTTCTAAATTTACTGAGATTTTTGAGCCTATAAATAAAGTAGTCTTGAAAGTTGAATATCAGTTAAAACGCTTTTTATCAAGTCTAAAGAAAGATAAAATATTAACCGAAACCCAATATTTACAAATATTTGCTAGTGGCTCATTTCTTGTTCAGCTATATTGTTTACCTAAGATCCACAAACCTAAAATTTCGTTTATACCCGTTTTGGCCTCTTATAACCTACCTTCATATAAATTAGCTAAATATATTGCCTCTTTGCTTTCTCCGTATTCTACTAATCAAATTTCCATTTCAAATTCCTATTAGTTCCAAAAAGAACTTTTAAATCATTATTTCACCTCAGATAAGTTTTTTATCAGCTTTGATGTTAAATCCCTCTTCACAAACATTCCCATAAAAGAAACGATAAACATAATTTTAGATAGAATTTTTACTGACAGAGACAACTTTGCAGGATTTACCAGAAATAGAGTTAAATCTTTACTAAACCTAATATTCAATGGTACATATTTTAGATTCAACAATAAAATTTACAAACAAACTGATGGTGTCGCTATAGTATCACCGATATGTCCTCTATCGGCAGATAATTTCATGACCCATCTGGAGTCTAAAATGTTTCGAGATTCTCCATCTGACTGTCGTCCTCTGTTTTTTTTTTTTACGTTTTATTGTTGACACGTTTGCAGTATTTCAAAATTCAACTCAAGCTGAAAGCATTCTTCCAATACCTAAATACAATTCATCCAAATATCACATATACAATGGAAATGGAAACAAACTTGACCTTACTATTTTTAGAACTTATTATTCGTAAGACGCAAGATTCCATTGTCACAACAGTTATTTGGAAAACTACGTTCATTTGGTTGGGAATAAACTTTTTCAGTTCGTGTGACTTTAAATACAAAATTTCATCCATAAAATCCTTGTTATTCTGTAGTTAAGATCTCTCCTCCACTTACGACTCTATGCTTCATGAATTCCTAAAGTTAAAAACATACTTTACTAATAATAGCTGTCCATCGTTATACATTGGTAAAATGATTCGAATATTTCTAAACAATATTTATTCACCCAAAATAAATATACCTACAGTCCCTAAGCAGATCCATTAATTTAAGTTTCCCGAAATGAGATCTATAAATAAATTGTGCAGACGAAAATTTTCATTACTTGTTAAACAATATTTCTCTCAAATTGAATGTAGATTCGTATTGGTAAATAATAAATAAATACAATTTTTTTCCCCAAGGATCGAGTACCCAATTGTCGTGCAGTGGTGATGTCTACAAATATATTAGTTCAGTTGTTCCTCGGCTTCATATATGCGCAGCACTGTGCGATCATTGGAGGCTCGTTATTCTTCGCATATGGGAATTAGCCATCGAACAGGGTCTGTTCTTTCGAGAAAGGAGCATTCGCCTATAAGAGGCCACATAATAAATTGTAAAACGTGAATAACAATAAATAACTTTAAAATCATAGCCAGCAATAAATGTCCGAGCACACTCAGGATCGCAGAATACATATACATGTAATCTAAAACCAACTCTTAATTCAGATAATTCATCATTTCCTCTTCATGTTCTGCAAAAACCACAACCTAGCAAACCATATTAAAAATTATTGTTCAAATATTTCACTGCTTAGTGTTAAGGTGTGTTCTTCACTATAGTAACCAAAACCTTTGTATTCCATATAACTTTGTAGTATTATTTATTTAAAGAGTTTAATTGTTGCATACAGTGAATTAAGCATTTACCCTAATTTAAATAGTGATTACAATCCATTCATGTAAGTAATCTAAAGCTATATTTCTTATTCTTATTAAATTGCTAATGAATTGTTCTATATTCCTAGGAACCAGAAGAAGAGCGCAGAAGCAAGAAACGTTGTTAATTTGAATAAATATATTTAAAAAAAATGCTTGGATTATTTTTCGTCATTGGCTTCATCTCAAAAATTAAATTGCGCCCCAGCAACTCACCCCATCGCCAAATCTCTCTCTCTCTCTCTCTCTCTCTCTCTCTCTCTATATATATATATATATATATATATATATATATATATATATATATATATATATATATATATATATATATATATATATATATATATATATATATTGATTTATTTATATATATGGTGGAGGAATAAGTTCTTGCGGTTTTATCAAATTTATTCATTACCATTAACAATTTTAGAAAAACTTCATTTTTAATTGATGACAATATGCAATTTAATCAATAATGTATTCTCTGTTGTTATTTACACTTCTTCCCAAAGTTTAACTAGTTTTTCGATGCCTCTGCCATAAATATCTCTGGATTTTGACTCGAAAAATTCGTCTAACCAGGTTCTTAATTCCACATCAGTAGTGAACGAAACGCCGTGCAAATTGTTGGAGAGCGATCGGAACAGATGGAAATCCGATGGAGCCAGTCTGGCGAATATGGAGGATGCGGCAGGATTTCCAAATTAAGCGTTTGGATAGCGTCTTTTGTCATATTAGCAATGTAAGAACGAGCATTGTTGTGATGCAGAAGGGCTCCATAACGTCGATGAGGTCGCTTTTCACGAATAGCTTCGGCGAGTCGATACATTTGTTGAATGTAGAGTTCTGCATTGACAATCTCGTTGTTCGCAAGGAGCTCATAAAGAATGATGCTTTCACAATCTCACGACACACACAGCATCGTCTTTCGTGGATGAAGTCCTTGCTTTAATCGCGGAAGTGGTTTTTTAATGGGGCCAAGCCATTGTTTTCGATGGTTCATGTTGACATAAACACACCACTTTTCGTCGCCAGTGATAATGCGGTGAAGAAATATGTCCTCATATCCACGAGTAGCCTTGTGATGAGCAAGCAAACCTGCGGCAATCGTGGAGCGTTGAAGTTTGTTGCTTTCGCTCAAATTGTGCGGAACCCATGCACCAAGTTTTTTAACTTTCCCCATCGAATGAAGGTGATTCACTACAGTTTTCTGATCACACGTTAATTGTACAGCAATTCTCTAGTCGATTGACGAGGATTTTCATGAAGAAGGTCGTTCAATCGATCTTCATTCAATTTAATGGGGCGATACGAATATTCTTCGACTCTCTAGTCGATTGACGAGGATTTTCATGAAGAAGGTCGTTCAATCGATCTTCATCCAACTTAATGGGGCGTCCAGAGTATTCTTCCACTCTCTAGTCGATTGACGAAGATTTTCATGAAGAAGGTCGTTCAATCGATCTTCATCCAACTTAATGGGGCGACCAGAATATTCTTCGTTATTAAGATTGAAATGACCGTTTTTAAAACGTGAAAACCACCGTTGAGCTGTCCTTTCTGATAGAGTATTTTCTCCGTACACAGTACAAATATCGCGACGAGCTTTGGCTGCGTCTGCATTGTTCCAGTCTCGATTGAAAATGAATAACAACAAGTGTCGAAAATGCCCCTCTCTTTCAACTTGACATTCCATTTTGAGGGTTCAGAACAAAAATTAAATTAACACAACTTTTAAATAAACCGCAATGACTTATTATTTAACTTCAAGACGTAGCCTAAGCAAAAGCCTAATAGTCTACGCTGTTAAGAGACGTAGCCTAACCTTGGCAAATTTTGCTCTCAATATTTATTATTGTTTCTTAATATTTGCACAAATCACGTCAACAAAACTTAAATCCACACAACATTAAAAAAACTGCAAGAACTTATTCCTCAAAGTCTTTTGAATTTACCTGATTTAATGATCTTAGTTTGTATTTATCTTCGCTCTATTGTGGGCGTTCCCTCTCCTCTGTATCATCCTTATATATATATATATATATATATATATATATATATATATATATATGAACTGAATAAAGACATTGGACATTGCTAGAATTTAAGAAGGGGATTTTTGTTGAGTATTTGAATAATAATTTCATCTTAGTTTGGTTATGACTTATGTTTTTATCAAAGTTATTTCTAATAATTATTTCATAATATAAAAAATTAAAATTTAGAAGTTCAGAAATAAATATAAGTATATATATATATATATATATATATATATATATATATATATATATATATATATATATATATATATATATATATATATATATATATATATATATATATATATATATATATATATATATATATATATATACATATATATATATATATATATATATATATATATATATATATATATATATATATATATATATATATATATATATATATATATATATATATGAAATGAATAACATAAGATCATCGGTGATTATACACCAGGATATCTGTATGGCAATGTAAAAATTCATAAGCCACACAACACATTGAGGCCTATCATCTCTCAAGTCACGACACATACGTACTGTTTAGCTAAAACCCTAAATGCATTAATAAAACCGTACATCCCTTCGAAATATACCATAAAATCGACGGAGGAATTCATTGATATACTCCACTCTACAAGACCGGCAGGACTAATATCATCCCTTGACGTAGAAAGCCTGTTTACGAACTCGCCTATCGCTCAGACCATCTAGATCATTATAAAAAAGGTCTACCACCATCCTGCAATGTTTCCTTCAAATCTTGACCCAAACATCTTAAGGGGCACTTTACGTTCATGCACATCAGAGGCGTCGTTCAGGACACCGGACGGTAATCTATACACGCAAGTGGGTCAACTTGAAGAGAGATTATTGGACATCATGGAAAATCAGCCACACACATATTGCCGATACGTAGACGATATCTACATCAACGTCCAAAACGAAGAATATCTGGTTAACATTAAGCAGCAATTTGAGAAGAACGTGTTAAAATTCACTTATGAATTGAGCACGGCCAATAAACTCCTTTTCTTGGGCGTTGAGGTTCAAATCATTAATGGTCGCTACATCACTAAAGTACATAGAAAAGGTACGGACATAGGAAGATGCCTCAATGCGGAGAGTGAATGCCCTGAAAGGTATAAAATAAGCGTAATCAGCTCATACATCCTCCGAGCATATAAATGCTGCTCTACGTGGGAACTTTTCCACCAAGAGATAACACGAGTAAAACAAACACTCGTGACTAACCGTTTCTCAAACAGCATGATTGACAAACAACTCCAATCATTTTTAAATAATCATTGCAAAGATACGGATAAAACTGAAAGTAATTAGGGAGAAGTCAACAACATCAAAGTGTATTACAGAAATCAGATGTTCACGGCCTATAAAATAGATGAAAAAAGCATCAAGGTGATTATTAACCGTAACATCAAGGTTAAAAAGCAAATGGATAAAATTCAACTAATCATTTATTATAAAACAACAAAAGCCAGCAATCTCCTCATGAAAAACAACACCTGCCTAAACTCGAATCTCAATTCAACCAACATAGTTTACGAGTTCATCTACCCCGATAAAGACTGTAAGCTTTATAACAACTCAAAATATATTGGCATAACAACCACTACACTTTCGAGACGTTTAACTATGCATCTACAAAGCGGAGGGCCTAAAAATCATATGGAAAGTGCTCATAATATTAACCTAACGAGATATAGGCTTGTTGATAACACCGTTATTAAAATAAAAGAGGTTAATAAAGCTAGGCTGAACATCTTAGAAGCCATATTAATAAACGAAGATAAGGCGTCCATCAACAGTCAAGCGACAAGCTGTAATCCCACATCAAAATTATTTTAAAATTCCACTCACTGGACTGGCCCATTTCCTCTAACGTTATGCTCAACCTAGGTGCAATAAATACCCCTTAAAAATCATTTTCTTTCATTTGACCGCTCAGTTCATTTGACAACTCACAGCGATCTACGTACCGCTAAGTTACATCAATCTTTTGACTTGAAATAACTTTGCGAAGAGAGCATTTTCTATATACGTTTAAGTATATACCAAAGAGAAGAAAGAAGAAATATATGCGCGAATCGGACTGATTGGAGAGACCTCCTGTTTCTGATTAGCGGGGAATCACCTTAAAGCGGTGATCTTCTTATTTTTTTCCTATTCCATACTATACCTTTTTATATTTGAAACTATCCTACTTTATTTCCATCTAGCACAATATAACCTGAGTTCCAGATCACCAGCAAGGTCTCAGAAGCAATCAGTAGTAGAGTGTAGTAAACTCCCGAAGGAGACACCGTTAGGGGTCCAGAAAAGGAGCCCGGTTATCGGTGACGAGCCCGAATCTGACTACAGGACCGCTTATAGAGCTAGGCCTAATTACGTAGGGTGGTGAGAGAGTGTGCGCTCCAGAGCAGGCAGGCGAGATAGCATTAGGAACAGATAGGGGGCTTCTCACACTAGCAGAGGGGGGTAAATAATCTACTACTTTATTTTTACAGAGAACCCGGACATGAAAAATTGAACATGGACCCACAGGACCTCACCAAAAAGCTTCCACTTCAGCTAATTCAGAACGGGATAAAACGGATACCACAGGATGTAGCACAAAGCATTTTCAAGGATTTACAAATCGCCCTTATCAAATGCATAGAAACAGCTAATGGATTTGTTGTCATCTGTGCGAAAAACAACGATGTCGAACTGCTTCTTTCATCGGCAGGAACCATCACTTTAAGGAAAATCGACTTAGAGGGTAAAGTACCACCCCAGATTATTGCCAACCGAAGCACCGTATGCCGTAAGGTAGAATCATGGGTGCGGGAACACTCTTCAAACGAAATAAAACATGAAATAATAGAACAACAACCCTGGATGAAGATACATGACATAATCACATTTAAGGAACACACACATCTGTTCAAAATAGTGTGCGAGTCAACCGAGATTGCAACAAAGGCACTACAGAAGGGAATCCTCGCATAAAGTATAAGAATCCCAGCTTGTAACATTCAAAGGGACCAGTATCACAATATACAAATCTGTTTTAGCTGCTACAAAATGGAATCGGTAGGGCAAAACAGAGGAAGGGGAATGTCTGTTTGTGGGGTTGTTACGATAAGTTATGACAAGTCAGGACCTGCAGCCGGACTCTCTTGCCTCGTCTATTTAAGAAGCAGTAGCTGATCGCAGATCGTCAGTCACAAATTTTTCAACAATAGAGAAGTTGAGCACCGCGCAGTGATCCAATTTTTGGCCAAGGAAGGCAAGAATGCAAAAGAGATCCATGAAGGCATGGTTGCAGTGTACACCGACACTGCCCCTTCCTGTGCAACCATTGCTCGCTGGAATAGGGAGTTCCGCTATGGTCTTGAGTCCCTTGAAGATGACCCCTGTCCAGGACGCCCTTCAGATGTGACCAACGAGGACAATGTGGCCCATGTGGAGAGGAGGATCCTCGAAAATCGACGAGTGAAGGTCGAAGAAATCGAGCGACAACTTGGAATATCACATGGAAATGTTATCAACATCATATACGCCAATTAGGCCATGACCAAGGTATCTGCCCTTTGGGTCCCTAGAAACCTCACGCCCCATGATCGACTTCAACGTCGTCAAAGTCCACAAGGCCAGAGTTGCACAAGCTGCCCTGCACGAGTGCGGATTCGAGGAGCTCAACCATCCCCCCCTACAGTCCAGATCTGGCCCCTAGCGACTACTTTTTATTCCGCCAGCTCAAGGCTGCACTGCGTGGACGCCGGTTTGGGGACGATGAAGATGTCCAGCTCGCCGTCCAGGAGTGGATTGAACAGCAGTCGGGAGATTTCTGGTTGTCGGGAATTCAAAGCCTCAGGGACAAGTGGCGCAAGTGCATTGAAGTCGAGGGTAGTTATATTGAAAAATAATAAAACCCTTTTCCTCATATCTCGTTTCCTTATATCCGAATTGCAAAACTTATTCACTGCCCCTCGTATTGAGGATACGATCTGTCTATTCCTACCAGACTTGGAACTTTCACATATTCCCTTCTCTTTTCTATTTTCCCCTTCTTTTATCACTACTGGCTCAGTATAGCCTCCTTTATGGAGTCGTAAATCTTCGGGTCAGCATCAGATAATTGAGGTACACCTTTTCCATCTTTTCCTTCGAACCACGTTCAACCAATTTTTATTCAGGGGCCCTTATGCCAGTTAAATCCCCATTTGCAGCATCCAGGGCTGCAAATCCTGACACTAAGCTAACTTGCCTAGAAGAATTGTCGCTACCGCCTAGCACCACCAAAATCGTCTGCTGACGATGATTGTGACTGAAATTCTCTTTCTATTTCTTTCAACCTAATTTCAAGTCTCAACTGTTCCAAAGAATCTTTCCACGCAGAATACAAAATAAAAATAAAAATTATAAAGGCAAAAAAGTAAAAGATACAACCAACTGTAACTACGATTCCGAGATCCTCATTTAATTCTCAAATTAGCAGCCACTCGGTTTCACTTATGCTTCGTTTAACATTTCAAAGCAATTAAGAACACAACAACAACGGAAAAATTACTAGCCTCGGCCTCGCGACGAAAAGCCATTTGCAACAAATAAGGCAAACAATCCCAAATTAGTTGTAACCTAATCATCCTCTTCTCTCACGAACAGGTCCACATGCAATACTATGGAGACGATGAGGAGTTCATAATGGGCCTCATTAAATCTCCACTCTCTTGCTTAGGCCCGTTCTTAACTATCCACTCTTAATTAGGCCAGCTGTTCTAGGGGTCACAACTTACCTCTCCCGAATGGTAGCACGAATTATTATCCCCCACTGGTTAATTTTACCCTACCTGACGCGAAATTAAAGAGAAATGAGAAATGTAAAATACTTTTAGAAAAAGAATGAATTCTGCTACGAAAGAAACCCAAACATTTTCCAAAAAACAAATAGTTTAAAAAATGAAAATATTCCAAGAAAGACTATGTTAAGAAAGACAAATATTTTAAGTTCAGTAAAAGTGGATGTCGCTCTATCCACGTTAATAAAAGACTACAATTAATGAGAGTGCTTAAGCCAGTCCCTGTTCACCATAAATAAGCTACACACAGGGTAATACAAAATTTATTGACACTTTTGATGGAGGCGGGGGTGGGGGGGCTTAAGACTGGGCGGGGTTGTAGGGTGCTGACTTAGAGAGATCCTTCCCAAAGGTCGGTAAATTTCCAAGTGTCGATATTTTCGAAAGTTTTTCCAAGGAAAGTTCCCAGTCAAGGGAGAACAGGAAAGCAAATCAGCTCCTTGCTCAATTCGCCCCTATAAGAGCTTCTAAGACCCCTTGATTCACTTGAAGTACTTCATTACCCCTTGGCGCAAGGTGGAGCATGTTCCCTCTCCCATAAGTGTTAATCCACATCCCTCCATCTCAGAAAGAATCACAAATTTTGAGCTTGTCACAATAAATCATTAACAACCTATTGCTGACAAAACGTTCCAGTGGGCAAATCCACGAGAATAAAATTTATTTCATCCATGAAATTATTCTGGCCCTTTCATAACAAATTACTCGACGAGAAAGAAATGAGCAGTGATCTAATGTTGGGAACATGCACTCCCAAGAATATTGCCAAACGTAAAATACAATATATATATATATATATATATATATATATATATATATATATATAATATTGAGGATAAATCCCAGAGCCACGAGAAACGGATGTAGCATCTTTTAATTTTTCACTACGTTTCGAAAACTACAAGTTTTCATCTTCAGGCTAGAATAAGTTTACAAAGTTAATATGCATAAAGAAAACTTGAAAAGGCCAACAAGACATTATTTTACAGGTGACCAATTACAGAATATCAGTAGAAAGTACTACAAGTTAAATTAAATATGACTTGGCAACAGTTAAATTTGCTTTAAGACTGACTCAAAAATTAGTTCATAAATTTAAAGATTATTGCAGAAATTAATTACAAACTAAGAGAAATTGACTTGGCATTATTTAAAGATAATAAATTTAAACTTTTTTTTTTTATTATTAAATTTTGTAAAGACTAACAGTTAAAAACATTTAATATAAAAACGGAAAATTTGGGTACTTACTAAACTATTGCCAAGTCATATTAAATTTAACTTGTAGTACTTTCTACTGATATTCTGTAATTGGTCACCTGTAAAATAATGTCTTGTTGGCCTTTTCAAGTTTTCTTTATGCATATTAACTTTGTAAACTTATTCTAGCCTGAAGATGAAAACTTGTAGTTTTCGAAACGTAGTGAAAAATTAAAAGATGCTACATCCGTTTCTCGTGGCTCTGGGATTTATCCTCAATATTAAATGCAGGCTTCACGGCCGAGCTCCATATGGATATATATATATATATATATATATATATATATATATATATATATATATATATATATATATATATATATATATATATATATATATATATATATATATATATATATATATATATCTATATATATATTTATATATATATATATATATATATATATATATATATATATATATATATATATATATATATTTATATATATATATATATATATATATATATATATATATATATATATATATATATATATATATATATATATATATATATATGTGTGTGTGTGAGTGTGTGTGTGTAAATGGGTAGCAGTCTTTCTTGGATGCAGATTTTGTTAAAGACCATAATATATTTCGCCTTGATTAATTTCTATGGAAACTTTCCATTTTTCTTATTGTCTTTAGTCCATCTTGTAGATGGTAGATAACTTCTACGTTCATCTCTCTTTTTTAAAGCTGCAAGGATATGATAAAATTTTATGTCTTCTCGAGTTATCCTTGAAATGTGGAATTGTGCTTCAATTTTTTTTAAACATCCCATTACAGCTGCTTCCTTGAAGACAGGAGGGTTGATGGTGATCGAATTGGCAAGTTCCACTTCAAGGTGTGCAAAGTGAGCAGTTTGTTACTCGGTTCGTGAATCCATTTATGTTTGATCACTCTTATGTTGAACGTAAGAGGCTCAACAGTTATAGGTAGGTTGTGTAGGCTGGGTAAGCCTCTTCGAGAGTGGCGCAATTACCAAGGATGATTTGTCACCGATTTTTTTTACCACTCTTAGGGCAGCTAAATGGGGTTTTTTTTTATTTGGCTTGGCGGCTGCCAGTTTGGTTCTACTGTGAATGCCTACTATTCACAAGGCACAGAAACCAAAAGAATAGAAAGCTCTCTTCTTGCTTGATTGTAGGTTGGGTCAAGATGATCAGAGATTTCCTCAAAGTAAAAGGAATCTTGGAGCTGGATTCAATATTCTTTATTCGGCGGGAACTGGGAAGGTCGTCAGATCTCTTTTCTTGATAAGAGAATTCATCTTTAAACGCAGTTTAGCTCTCGTTTTACATACACGACCTGCATACATGAATGCGTTATTTTAACATTCACTTATATTTGATTTATATATTTAATTAGTTCCCATAATATTAAATGTATTCTCTCTCCTTGCATTAACTTATTTTATCAATTCTTACACAATTAGCAATTTTTACAATTGCTATGTAATAATATATGTACAAGGATTTAACACAACACTTTCCCTAAAATTAGGAGGAAAGAATGACACTCTTTAGGGCCCTTAAATAAGCAAACCGAGCTCATACCAGACCGCTCAATACATTCAATATAACTTCAGCATAATAATATAGCTCCTCAATTTAGTTCATTAATTCATTTGCAATTTATTCAATTGTACAATTGTTGGATCATTGATCATAAACAATTCAATAAGATTTTTTAGCCCTTTAACATATTCCTATGATAGAGGTGGCCTAAATATAGAGCGTTTTATAGTATTAAAATAGAATTTTTAGAGCTTAATTTATAGTAAAAATTCTTCTTTTTTTTAGCAAAGTTATTGTTATAATTTAGTTTGGGGTTAAGTTCATAACTAACCTGTGTTTCTTTCTTTATTAGGTTCAAATATTAAATAAAAGTAGGAAATAGATTTATTGTTATATGACTGATGATAATGTATGAAAATGAAGATTTTGCAGTTCATCTACTAACTGCACTCCTAGGTTTGAGAAACCAACATTATGCCACTTATACATATTGACATTAATAATCCTTTGTTTGTGAAATGTACATGTACCTATATTTGCGCGTGTGCTTATGTGAGAGTGTATTTGCTGTCTACATTATTATATGTATCTTTTTCTTTGTAGACTTATGCTCTGTAATTGTATATTTCATTGGAATAAAGCCAACGTTTGGAATCTTCTTTTACCTTTGGGTTACTTCAATTTATTTCACTAAGAATAATAGAACGCGGTCTTCGTCCCGATCGTTTGAATATTCTTCCAACTCCACCAGAAGCTGCACGTTTATTTAAACACTGGTTGTTTTTCTTTTCGAAGTACAAAGCGTCAATTGAAGGCACAAGCGATTGGTATTTAGGGCTCCTAGCCAATTCAGTTTCTCCTGAAAAGTTCGAAATAATTTCCGAATGTACTACTGTCGACGATGCTCTTGCTGCTCTCAAGAGCGCCCTCATTCAACCTGCGAATGAGGTCGTGGCGCGACACAAGCTCGCGACTCGTAAACAATCAGACAGTGAAACGATTCATGAATATGTATGTGCTCTTCAGTTACTCAGTATGGATTGCAATTTCAAAGCTGTGAATACCGAAACGTATAGAAATGAGGATATTCGAGATGCATTTATTACTGGACTTTTATCATCAAAAATCCGAACGAGACTTCTAGAAATCAAAACTCTTACATTATCTTCAGCTGTTGATAAAGAGAGAGCGTTAGAGGTTGCCACGAGGGATTCGGAGGACTCTGCATCATTTACTTCTGGTCCTGTAGCTTCAGCAGAATCGCATGAGCTTGATACTGAAGTCGACTGTTCTAATCCTAACCCTGAGAGTTCGAAGTGTGCTGCAGCTCCTTTACTTCGAAAACATAAAAAAACAAGTTATTGTTGCGGAAATTCTCGCACCAGAACCGTGCTTGTTGACCGGCAAGTGACGTTACTTGCTTTAAATTCAAGAAGAGAGGACATTTTTCGAAGGTATGCAAGTCATCTAAAAATGAAGTCTCAGCATTACCCTCCAACCCTATTCTCGCTAGTGTGCCATCAAAAGGTTATCTCTAGAAGTGGGGGTGAATGGCTGTGTTCTCGCGGCTCTTTTAGATACCGGCAGCTCCGAGTACTTTATTTTAAAAGATGTTGAGAACTCTTATAATTTCCATCTTAAACCTTATAAAGGCACTATATCTATGGCCTCTAAAAATTTAACATCTCTTACCAAGGAATGTTGTTAGGTTAGCATAAAAGTCGGAAGCCGTGAGTATCGGACAGTACATTTGCTGGTTTTATCTGAATGTTGCGCTGACATTATTTTTGGAATCCCCTTCCAAAGTAAACATATCTCCTTTAATCTAAACTTTGGAGGTCTTCAACTTGACCTTGAAGTGTGCGCTCTGGATTCTATGATTACGGATCCTCCAAGAGTTTTCACTAAATTATTATCTGATTGCAGACCAGTCGTTGCGAAGTCACACAAATTAAAAACGTCTGACTCTGAATTTATTCGTTCTGAAGTAGCATGCATTCTCAAGGAGTACATCATCGAACCGAGCACCTCTCCCTGGCGAGTTCAAGTTCATGTTATGTCGAATCAATCAAAGAAAAGGTTAGTAATTAACTGTTCTCAGACGATTAACAAATTTAATTATTTGGATGCGTATCCATCCCTTACCCAATATTAAAGAATTGGTCAATAAGATATCGACCCATAAGATATTTAGCACCATCAACCTATGTAGTGTTCCTCTTCACCCTGAAGATCAAATTTACACTGCTTTTAAGGAGGATGGGAGGTGTTGTCTGCTTCCAGAGAATTATGGACGATTTCATTCGTAAAAATAATCTTGAGGACACGTATGCTTACCTAAACGATGTTACTATTTGCGGTCGCGTGCAAGCCGAACATAATTTAAACTTAAGTTTCTCGAATCTATTGAGAAACATAATATGAACTTAAATAAAAACAAATGCATTTTTTCAACTAATACTATATGTATTCTAGGTTATCAGGTTCGCCAGAATTAACTTCGCCCAGATCCTTCACGCCTTGCTGCTCTCAAGGATATGCTCGTATCAACCAACCAAGAATCATTATCTCGATTACTCGGATTGCTTGCATACTACTGGCGGTATGTTCCAAGATTTTCTGAAAGAATCCATCCCTTAATTAATTGCCCGTATCCACTTTCTGAAGAAACTAAAAATACAATCGAGGAATTAAAATCAGTTATTATTAACGCTATTAGGGCAAAAATAGATGCAAAATTACCATTTACACTGGAAACTAATGCCTCAAATAACGCAATTTGGGCCACTCTGAACAAGAATGGACAACCTGTTGCCTTCTTTTTCGAGATCCTTAAATCCCTCCGAGAGAAATCACTGCACTGTCGAAAAAGAGGCCTATGCTATTGTTAAGGCGATCAAAAGGTGGCGTTATTTTGTTCTCAGTCGTAAGTTTACCTTAATTACAGATCAAAAATCTGTTTCTTACATGTTGATTCAGGTCATAAGAGTAAAATAAAGAACGAAAAGATTGCTAGATGGCGTTTAGAATTGGTGTCCTTCTGTTACGAAGTTATACATCGTCCTGGTTCGCTCAACAGAGATACTGACGCCCGCCCTATCACGCACTTTCTGCTCAAGCATGACTGACGAACGATAATCTTGTCGAGTTTCATAAAGCTCTCTGTCGTCCAGGCATTACACGATTTCGCCATTTTATTCGAGTACGAAACTTTCCTTATTCTGTCGATGACGTTAAGCGAGTGATGTCAGGGTGCAAAACGTGCCAAAGGTTAAAACTTCGATATTATCGCCTAGAGAGGCAAGAGCTTATCCGTGCAATGCGCCCTTTTGATCGAATCAGCCTGTGTTTCTTTCTTTATTAGGTTCAAATATTAAATAAAAGTATGAAATAGATTTAGCAAGTCCTCGCTTAACGACGAGGTTCCGTTCCAACGACCCCATCGTTAAGCGATTCCGTCGTTGAAAGAACCCCCCCATTGACCTACAACTTGGCCGACGCATAGCGTCAGGCCTATCAATGAATTCACGCATAGCACCAGGCCTATTAATGAAGTCACGTGTTATCGGCACTCGGCACTTATTCTCTTTATTTCGACTATTTTTTTTCTTCATGTTATTTTAGTGGCGTTTTTAAGAATAAATTTAAGCTTTTAAGAATAAATTTTAATTTTATTCTTTTCAGTTAGCTTTTGTATGTATGGTAGTAAAAAACAAACTTGAAAACATTGTTTTATTAACACAAAGTGACATAAGATGCAGAGCAAATAATAATAATAATGTAATAATAATAAACAATAACACATAATAATAAAATTTAAAAAAAAACAATTTATAATTCAAATCCTTCAAATATTTCGCTTTGTGGAGTAGAATCGAAAATTTCAGGTTATGTAATCAGGGTTTCATCGATAGACTCACGCACAGTAGAGGGTCTTGGTAAGAGAGAGGCTGTAGGGGAAGGGGTAGCAGTACTCTTGGTGGGGGTCTGGCTTGGGACGTCTGACTTGTTTGTCTTTTTTTCTCATCGTAGATCTCACGATAACATCGGAGTGCTTCATTTATGTTGCGTTCAACTTTTGCATAACGTTCTACGTTCGCTTCCATGGCTTCTATGTCCAACATAGCTTCATTTATCTTTGCGAATGCAGTTGCTATGCCCTTTGCAGTGAACTTCTTTTGTACCTCGTCTGATTTTTCACTTTCTTCTAAATCCTCTAATTTTCGCTGTTCTTCTAACTCTAACAAATCCTCATTACTCAACTCTCCTTTAACATAATCAACAAGTTCCTGAACGTCATCCGGTTCCACTTCTAACTGCAACAATCGTACAAGGTGAACAATTTTCCTATTTAACACTTCCGAGTTTTCTTCATGACTGAACCCTTCAAAATTATTTACATATCTTTTCAGGCATTTTTCCCATATGGTGTGCATGCACATTTTTGTCACTTGCTGCCAAGCTGCATCAATATGCTTGATACTATGCGAAATGTGGAACTCTTTCCAGAATTCCCGAAGAGTCATCTTGTCGTCCTCTGTCATTGCTACTGCCTTGGCAAATGTAATGCGCAAATAATGGGCCTTAAAAGCAGCGATGGTACCCTGGTCCATAGGCTACAGGATAGAAGTCGTATTTTCTGACAGATAGACTACTTTCACATCTGGATGTAGGTCACTAATATGCGGGATGTGTCCTAGAGCATTGTCAAGGAAAAGCAGGATCTTGAATGAGATGTCTTTTTCAAGGCGATATCGTCTGCTTCATGTACGAAGCAATTAATGAACCAATCTTCAAACAGAGCCTGGGTTATCCATGCCTTTGCATTTGCTCTTGATAATAGACTGGCAATGTGTGCTTATTAATATTCTTTAAAGAGCGTGGATTTAGAGACCGATAGATAAGAAGTGGCTTAAGCTTATACCCTGCAACATTCCCACCTAAAAGCAATGTCACTCGATCTTTTAATACCTTGAAACCAGGCATGCTTTTGGCCTCTTTGTGAAGGTATGTCCTTTCGGGCATTTTTTTCCAGTTACAGGCCCGTTTCATCGACATTGAAGACTTGTTCTCGACGATAGCCTCCTTCTTCAATTATCTTGTCTAGTTCTTCAATGAATGTTTTTGCCGCCTCTTCATCTGCACTTGCTGCTTCACCACAAACTGCGCGATTGTGCAAGTTGAATCGATGACGAAATCTTTGAAACCAATCTTTGCTTGCCGTGAAAGTTTCGGCGTTTCCTTCCCTCTCACGTGTCTTTAAGGTGTCGAAAATGTTCAGCGCCTTGCTATGAATTAAACTAAGACTCAACGGCATTTTTTTCGCGATTTGATCATCAAACCAAATAGAAAGCAATTTCACCATCTCGTGTACCAATACTTTTCGCTGCTTAGTTAACAACGCATTGTACCCCGTCGATGCTTTTGCCATTTCTTTTACTTTATGTATGTCCTTAATGATGGTTGAGATTGTCAAATGTGAGACGCCATAACTGGTAGCAATCGCTTAGACCTTCTTGCCTCCCTCATACTCCTTAATTATTTTCATTTTTATGTCTAGATCGATGACTTTCCTTTGCTTCTTAGGAGCGGATCCAGCAGAAGTTGTAGGCTTACGTTTTCCAGACATTATGAGGGATGAAATTTTTCTGTACTGTGTAATTACTTTGATAATTCAAGAGAACTCTTGCGTGAAAGTGGTCAGGAACGCGAGAGACTTGTGACTGAATACGTATGTGTCACAGTGTCTGAATGCCAGTGCCTTTATGTGCCAGTGCCTTGTGCCTGTTGTCGTACAGCGCTAAGCACCGTCTCCTTCAATGGTTTATTTTAATATTATATGTAGCTAAAATAATATTAATACTTTTATTTTGTTTAAAAATTAAAAATCTGAGCAAAATAAATTACAATTAAATAATTTATATCCTGAATTATTTTCTATTTAATGATTAAGATTATTTTTGATTTTGTAGATATCCTTCAAAAGCTGCATGGCGTCAGGCCTATTAATGAAGTCATGTGTTATCTGCAATCTCAGCACTTATTCTCTTTATTTCGACTAATACTGATTGGACTTATATAATAATTTGGACTCGTGTGGAAGACACAAAACATGTGCGCAAACAAGTCCGACACGGCAATCTCGGCACTAGGAAGGTTATGCGCGCGTCGTAACTTCGAGAGATTTTTGTTAAACGAATATCGGACCGGTCGTGACGGCCGTCGTAAATCCGAGTCGTCGTTAAACGAGTACGTCGTTAAGTGAGGACTTGCTGTATTGCTATATGACTGACAATAATTCATTGGTCAACACACTTTTTGCTGAATTGTGTTTTGTGGTTGTTTTTAACTAATTCTGACGTGCTGATTTCAAATAAACCTTCCATTTTTTTGTAACACATCAGGTTTCCATTCTAGAGCATATTCCTATTTTACGACGTACTACGTGTATTTACTCAGTAAGGATAGTTTCCTAAGTGTTATAGCTTCAAACCATAACTTAAAGTGTCAACATGATTTGAAAGGATAAATGCATTGTAAGATAACATCACCTATTATTAAATACATACAGGTTATTTTTCTAATATAATGGAGAAAACACAAGCAATCGTACACATACCTATACATTCCTAGAAGAAACTTTTGCTTGTGAAATTGGCTGGAGTGTTTGATGTCTACACAGTCTCGTTGAATACTCCAACAGTAGTCTGCCATCATGTTTGTGTTCCATTGGCCTCGATATCTCTCCTCCATAATCTTGATATCTTGATGAAAACGCTCTCCGTCTTCATCACTCACGTTGCCAAGATTAGCAGGAAATTCATTAAGATGGCTCTTGATGAAATGAACCTTTATGCTCATGTTGCAGCCTAAACGATGAAAGGTATCGAGTAATGTCTGTACCAAATCCTTGTAGTTAGCAGCCTTTATGTTACCAAGAGATCCTTTCACAACAGCCACAAATGAATCTCATGCTCCTCTTTCTATGTCAGTCATCGAACTCAATAAGTTATAGTTTTCCATTAACTTTCTGATTTGTGGCCCAACAAAAACTCCAGCCTTTATTTTATCATAACTTAAGCCAGGAAATATTGTACATATGAATTTGAAACAGTCACTCACAACATTAAGAGCTTTCACAAATTGTTTTATCATCCCTAGTTTAATATGAAGGGGTGTGAAGATGATTTTCTCTCGTTCAACAAGTGGCTGGTGATTCTCCCCAACAGTCAAACATTCTCAAACTGGCCAGAGTTTCTGTTCCCAATATTTGTCCTTGGCTCAGCTGTCCGATAAATAAAAGAAACACGGATATTTTGTATAGCTCCTTGTTGGTCAAGTAAAAAATTTACCATTTTCAGATCCACACATATGATCCATTTGTGCTCATCATATTTGATTAAATCTAATACAGATCTTATGTGTTTCCATTGTGGAGTAACACACATTTTAGACTCTTCTTTGAACTATCTATAAAAAGTCTCCATTCACTTAGGTCATACTCTGAAACACCCATCTCGTTTAACATTCCCGCCACGTCACAACGGCGAAGGAGGAGACGGGCAGCATAGTTTTGAACTAGTTGTAGGGGGCGAAGTGACGAAGAAGGGAGATTCACTATAAGAGAATTGAAGTAGTCTAAGCTTGAGGTGACAAAGGAATGAATAGCAGTCTCAAGACTTCGTCGATCAAAATTTGATTGAGCACGTGAGAAGTTGCGGAGGAAACCGAGGGAAGACGTACAGATATGATGGATGTGCGGTTTAAACGAGAGCTGCTCGTCGAATATAACATCAAGATTACTGACGGTATCAGAGAAGGCGACATTTTTTTCCCAAGGTTAAAGGAGGGAAGAGAGCTTTAGATTTCTCTACAATCGAAGTGGTACCAACAAGGCGAACCTCAGTTTTATCGTGGTTAAGTTTGAGAAAGTTGGCAGACAGCCATTCGTTTATGGAGGTGTATGCTGAAAGGAGATTGGTAATTGATTGAGAGAAGGGCACAGGGGATGAGGAAAGGTATATCTGAGTGTCATCAGCATAGAGGTGGAAGGACAGGCCCAAATCGCGAAGGAGAGAGCCAAGACGAAGTAAGCAGATGCGAAAGAGGAGGGGACCAAGGACTGAGCCCTGAGGCATCCCAAAATGAATGGGCGCGGGCTCGGAGGAAAGAGCATCGAGCGCGACCGACTAAGTGCGGGAGGAGAGGTATGAGCTGAACCAATCAAGTGCGGTGCCTGAGAGACCAAGGAAAGTATGGGGACGATCAAGGAGGACAGTGTGGTCAATGGTGTCGAAAGCAGAGAGGTTTAGGAGGACAAGAATGGACGTATAACCCCTATCGGCTGCTCTACGTAAACCGTCTGAAACATTAAGAAGAGCGGTTTCAGCAAAGTGCTTAGCTTTGAACCCTGAATGGTACATTTCATCAATATTGTAGTTAGAAATATAGTCATTGAGGCTAGAGATAACCACTCTCTCGAGGACCTTAGAGAGGAATGGAAGCTGTGAGATAGGGCGATAGCTACATGGTTCAGAGGGGTTAAGGTGTGTTTTTTCAAGGATAGGACGAATTGAGGCATGTTTGAAGGAAGAAGGAACCACCCATGTGGCAAGTGAAGTGTTAATGATATGAAAAATCAGTGGGAGGACAACAGGAAGAATTTTGGTGGAGAGGTTTGGGTGGAAAGACGTCATTAGGGGATCTAGATTTGTTAGGGCGTGAGATCAGGGCAGTTACTTTCTCAGGGGACACCTGAGTTAGGACGTTAAGCGGCAATGGAGTATGCTCAGGGAGAACAGCATGGGCTTGTTCAGACGACTGAGGTAGTACGGTGCGCATGTTAATTAATTAATAAATTTAGCAGAGAAAAAATTAGAAAGAGTAGAGGGGTTGAGGGGGGGAGAGGTGGGGGAAATAGGGCTAGGCGAGGAAAGACGAGAGAGGAGACAAAATATAGTCCGAGGGTCATTCTTGCTTTCAGACAAAAGTTTGCATGAATGAGCCTTGCGCGCTGATTTTAATTTGGAAGAATAAGTCGAAGTAGCAAGGCGATAGGCAAGTGAGAGGGAGGTCTTGTCCTGCCCACGGGAGCGTGCTTTACGAAGGGCTCGTTCATGAGCACGTAAGGATCTCCTTGAATGAAGGAGTTCCATAGTGAACCAAGGGGCGCGGTGATGGCGGTTTGAAGAAGGAGTGATAGGGGGTGCGTGCGCAGCAAGGCAGGTGAGTAATGATTGATGCAGAGAATTTAAGGTTTGGTCAGGTGAAACAGTAGTATCAATAGGAGGTAGGGCATAAACACTTCTGCTAACTCTTTTGACAGGCCTTGGTCTCTAAATAAATCATTCAGTTCTAATTGGCTGAAGCTTCCCTGTTCGTGGGTTGATATATGTACAAAGTCTGGATCACTGTCAAGTTCATTGTTTACATCAGATTCACGTATATCACTTACATCGTCCATTGAAGGAAGTTCGTTGAATACAGGTACTGGAATTTCATCTGAATGGTGCAATGGACGAATTGCTGAATCAAGATTTGGGTAACTTATTTTATGTCGCGTTTTCTTTCTATAACCAGAAGTCTTTGTGAGACAAAAGTAGCAATCGCTTACATGGTTTTTTGGCTCCCGCCACACCATAGGAATGCCAAATCCTAGTTGTTTCCTTGTGCCCTTTATCCATTGGCGTAGATTTTCGACACATGGTTTACAAATCTCCGAATTTAATCTTAAAGTAAGCCAAGTATGCTCTTTTCACAAAGATACTAATGTTCACTCTTTGACTTTGTGCAGTAAAACAACCACATATATAGCAAAACGAGTCAGGGGAATTCAAACATTTCCTTCGTAATGAGGCCATACAACTGAATGTTATTTCATAAAACAAATCGGAAAAAAAACAAAATTATATTATACACAATTGCTTTATATATCTAGATGTGCATAAAGAGAATTATCGTATACGTTGTACGATATATATATCAACCAATCCAAATCCTTAACTGACGTATTTTAAACCAGCTAATCAGCATCAACCTTCCTCGCCCCCAATGTTCGCTGACAATTTATTAACTATTGAAAATGTAATTCCCTCTTTTCTCTCCATTTCCAGTCCCCTTGAGATTACAATTCGAACAATTATTCTGTGTCCAAAACTATTCCCAAATCCATCCATCAATACATTAAATATATCATTCCATAATTTATAACTCAAATATATATAAATATTTACTCTACACCTACATTTATATTCGATCAAATTCATTATTCTCATTCTGAGTATTTCCCATTTTCTCCTTGCTCTTTGTTTGAATTCTATATCTTTATTGTTAATTTATAAATAAATATAGAAATATACCACTCTTAGTTTCCCCTAATATTGTTGGTTGCCTATTCCCATTTTTACTCTATTAGAATCTAACACATGACTCCTCTATTCTCATTCCTCATTCTTATAAAGCATTGGTTGGTGAGGATCTAAGCTTTACATTCCTTAGATCCTCACCAACCAATGCTTTATATATATATATATATATATATATATATATGTATAACTGAATCACGAAAATAAGGAACGTGAGGAATTTATGAATAACGTTATAGCCACGAGGAAAATGAAACAACGGAGAACTGCAAGGCCTTTCGACTAATGGTCCTTTACTGAGCAGACTCAGTAAAGGACCATTAGTCGAAAGGCCTTGCAGTTCTCCGTTGTTTCATTTTCCTCGTGGCTATAACGTTATTCATATATATATATATATATATATATATATATATATATATATATATATATATATATATATCACCTATCTCTCCATTTATACATATACATCTGCTTTATTGGTGCCCTCAGACCCGTTTCAAGATATATTTTGCCGTCCAGTTACGTGAAATATATTGTTTCCACGTGTTGGATACCCTCCCAAAGTGAATTCAACAGGCTTTGCCCTCCATTTCAGTCGCCTCGAGGAAAGTTTGAGTTGTCCCTTTTGATTTCACTCAAACCTTAAATTAATTTTTCTTTTCATTCTCCTTAGTACTCCATCTTTATTAAATCTCCTCTTAATTTATTTCCACAACTGGAATAATTTCAGACCACACACCTCTTAATAAAACACATACTCGTAAGATGGATAGATTCCATCGGACCAGTATGAATTTTGCTGTTTCAACCACTACAGACACACCTCCTTCGTCTGTGCAAGCATGCCTCTCTTTTCCGACTTCATCAACGAGTAGCTCGCAGGCGGTAATTAGCCATCCAGGGGTTACCAACCAGGATGTCAGGGCCCGAGGCACCAACCACCCTCCCATCATGCTTCTCGCTTTTGATGCGTCCAGCCCTATCACTTGGTTGAAAATTTATAAAGTTCTGATAGCTGATCAACCAATATCCGACCAAGAGCGCATAATGTACATCACGCAAAGTGTCCCGGTGAGTATTTTTACGTTGTTTCGGGGGATATTGCTCGAGAGTGGGAGGATGGGTGTATGGGAAGATTTGAAGCATGCACTTAAGGTGGAGTTCGGAAGATCCTAGGTTGAGGATTTACACGAGCTCTTAAAAACGCAAGAGATGGGTGACCGCCGCCCCATGCGTTTCCTCGAACACCTAAAAGAATTAATCAGAGCTAAAGGTGCAAACTGTGAGCATTTTGATCCTCTCATAACAGAGATCTTCATGGGTCGGATTCCCGACCACATTATTCCCCATATTATGATCGGGGAGCACAGCAATGTGGACCAATTGGCCGCATCTACCGAAATTATATATCTAAATACCTACGTTAATTGGGGGACTGTTCCCCTCACCCCGCGCTAATTTAAACATTTCGCAGGTCAGGTTATCTACGGAGTCTGCAGACAACCGGCCGGACTCGTGTAACGTCTCTTTCCCTCCGGCCCGGGACTTAGCTGCCACGTTGGAGAGAATCGAAGGGGAGCCAAAACATCTAAAACTCCAATGTGGGACCGCGCGAGAGCACATTCACAAGGGTGACTGGAACGACAGGCGCCGTTCGTCCTCTTGAAGACGAAACCAACGAGCACATTCCAGCACAAGAGGTGAGGCGCGGTATTCATTTACTCATCCTCCTTCCGCCTATCCCTCTCCACCTAATCTTCCCCACTCTCAACCAAAGAGTCTCTGCTGGTACCATGAGAAGTTTGGTGGTAATGCCCGTACACTGTATACAGCCTTGCCAATATTACCACTCATTCTATTTTCAATCACATGCTGGTTCTTCACAATTTCGTCCTTCTCACTGTCGTACTACTCCTAGTGTTACTTTCATCCAACTAACTAATTGTTGCTAGTACCACAACAAATATGGTGCACAAGCCGTAAAGTGTTTACAGCCCTGCACATATTTACTACCACTACCTCCTTTTTATAATGCTCATCAACCACTTTCATCTTCTCAACAACCAATTTACTCTTCTTAATCTGATGCTCCATTCCAACCTCAATCTTCTCATCCTAATAATTCCAATTCTACTTTAAACTGAAAACGCAAGTGATCAATGGGTCTATCACCTCTGCCCTTCCTTCACTTACTCAGGTTGATCCACCGTTTCACATTTACGACCCACTTTCTGGCTATATTTAATAGACACTGGTCTTCAATGTTGTGTTATTACAGCATCTCTGGACGATAAAGCTTGTTCCTCCTCTGATCTTGGCCTTAAAGCCGCTAATTCCTCGGATATAAGGACCTATGGAAGGCGTATCCTTCAATTGTCTCTCAGCCTCCGTAGTTTTTAGATGGACGTTTATTGTTGCTGAGGTTGACTGTCCTATTTTGGGGACTCGATTTTCTCTCTGCCCACGACCTTTTGGTCGATTCTC
Source organism: Ceratothoa steindachneri (assembly GCA_963969495.1). NCBI lineage: Eukaryota > Metazoa > Arthropoda > Malacostraca > Isopoda > Cymothoidae > Ceratothoa > Ceratothoa steindachneri. The sequence continues at coordinate 74,689,836 of OZ018334.1, forward strand.
GTAATTACAAGCTTATCGATCGCACTACCTCGCTCACAGTTTCGGGTTCATTTTTCCGTCACACAGTTCTCTCCTCTCTGACCGTTTTCCATCACCCGATCCTCAAATTCAGCACCTGGAATTTTCTGGCCTTAGTATTCCTTCCACAAAAGACAGGCCTATTAAACACAGCGTTGTCCATCGGATAGGGACGACTGGAGGGCCTGTATTCTCCCGCGCCCATCAACTAGTCCCAGATAAACTAACTTTGATGAAGCAAGAGTTCACCTTCATGGTCTAAGCTGGCATAGCTAGAACCTCTACTTCTCCTTAGGCTTCTCCGCTTCATATAGTACCCAAATCCACTCCGAGTGAGTACAGAACTGTAGGAGATTACAGGCAACTAAATGCCTGTACTATCCCCGATAGATATCATCTCCCTTACCTGTCTGACTTCAACTCTGCTCTCTTCGGTTGTTCAATCTTTTTTCGACTCGATCTGGTTCGTGCTGTCAACCAGATCCCTATTCACCCAGATGACATCCCAAAGACAGCTATCACAATTCCATTTAAGTCCTTTGTCATCCACTGAATGCCTTATGTTCTTTGAAACAGTGGTCAGACATTCCAACGTTTTATAGATCAGGTTCTGAGAGGTTTTCTTTTCGTATTTTGCTACATAGACGACCTCCTGATAGCATCTTTGTCTTTAGAGGAGCATTTATTTTACCTTCGTCAGGTTTTTGCTCGACTTGAAGAGTACGGTATCGTACTCAACACTTCTAAGTGCCTATTTAGTGTTGCACAACTCCCCTTTCTTGGGCATCATGTTTCCCCTGACGAAATTCGTCCTCTCGAGGATAAAGTTGTTGTTATTCGGGATTTCCCTCGACCTTCTTCACTAAAGCAACTTCGTCAGTACTGTGGGATGGTTAACTTTTACTATAGATTTTTTCCCGACGTTTCAAAAATAATGCAACCACCCTACACTCTCCCCTCAATCGCCAAGAAGAACTCTCCACTGCTATGGTTTTCCGAGGCGTGCGAATATTTTCCTTGCACCACAGAGACTATGAGCCCCGCTGTATCATTGGCCAATCCTTGCACAGGGGCCCATATAAGCGTTGCCTCAGATGCGTCAGCCACTCATGTAGGTGCAACCTTGCAATAAAAGGCTGGCGACTCATGGCAACCTCTCTCGTTCTTCTCAAAATCTTTAACTCAGAAACAGAAAATTATCGAGCACCTTTTCACGAGAGCTGCTCGGGATATATCTCTCCCTCCGTCACTTCTGGCAATACTTGGAAGGACGTGAATTTACTGTTTTCATGGCTCACAAACGATTTGTTGGTGCACTTTCATCTCATAGCATTTCTTCTGTGCACTCTGCAGTCGATGTTCGTCATCTAGACTTCATATTGCAGCTTGCAAGTGACATTCAATACGTTCCTGGCTCTTCAAACGTCGTAAGGGACACGCTTTCTCGCATTTCTTCTATTTCGGGCACGCAATTCTCTCATGCGCCCATTGACTATGCGACAATAACGTTGGCTCAGGAACAGGATGAAGACACGCAGACACTGAGTCACTCTTCTCATCTCGTCATTCGTGAGGTCGACTTAAGAGGCAGACCTTCCAGGCGTATCCTGGTCGATTATTCATTGCCTGACTCTCCTCGTCCTCTTATTCCTCTCGCTTACGGTCGGCACATATTTTACCAAACTCACGGTCTTTCCCATCCTGACATGCGTAGCGGGCAAGGAATTCAGGCGAGCGCCTTAACTGCTTTGCTTTAATGAGTTTTGGTGGGGACTCAGGAAGGCCGAGTGGTTTAAGGCTCTCGCCAACGGCTGTCCAGCGACGCGAGAAGCACGTTCAAAACTCATTTCGTTGCTTTCTTTATTTTCTTTGCGCCCCTTTCCTACACAAAGCTATCCACAATGGTGCTCAAGACGCGGGAGGGAAAACATTAGTCCTCGAATAACATTTCCTATCGCTGTTCTCCTCAATCCCTAAAAATATGCTCCGCTTCTAGGAGGGGGCCTGCGTAGCGTGCGAGAAGTTCAGGCGAGCGCCTTAACTGCTTTACTTGAATGAGTTTTGGGGGGACTCAAGCTGACCAAGTAGTTTAAGGCTCTCGCTAACGGCTGTCCAGCGACACTGGAAGCGCGTTCGAAACTCGTTTTTTTTACTTTCTTTATTTTTCTTTGCGCCCCTTTTGGATACAAAGCTATCCACGCATGCGAGCTACTGGCAAGCTCACTTCGCAACATTTTATGTGGCCAGGTATGAACGCCGACGTGGCCAAATGGCCCCTCTCTCGTGTGCCTTGTCAGCGTGCTAAGGTTCAGCGCCACACAAAGACTCCTTTGATTCCTTTTGCACTGCCTTCGCCCCACTTTAGCGCCATTCACGTCGATCTTGTAGGCACTCTGCCTTATTCTCGTGGTTGCACCTATCTTCTCAGCATGATCGATAGTTTCACTCGTTGGTCAGAAGTTGTCGCCATTCAAGACATCCAAGCATACACCGTCGCTCAAGCCTTTATCTCAGGCTGGGTTGCTCGTTTCGGTGTCCCTTACACAATCCTGACTGACCGTGGTAGTCAATTTGAGTCCCACCAATGGGATGGACTCATGGCAGTTATTGGTTTCTTTCGCCTTCGTACCACAAGCTACCATCCCCAAAGCAACTCGGCCGTTGAACGTTTGCCTCGGACGCTCAAAGCAAGCTTACGCTCCACCAATCCAAATATCACTTGGGTGGACAAGCTACCTTTGATAGTTTGGGCATTCATTCGTCCTTGAAAGATGATTTGGCTTGCTCTGCAGCAGAACTAGTTTACGGTACCCAACTCCGTCTTCCTGGTCAATTCTTTTCTTCTACTGACCACACTCGTATCTCGATCCTGCTTCATACGTACACAATTTGGTACGTGTGATGGCCGAAGTTAGGCCTACTGCCCTAAGAGTGCCTGCTTCCCAGAAACCTTTCGTGCCAAAAGAGATGTCAACCTGTTCCCACGTCTTTGTGCGTCGCGATTCAACTCGCTCCTCATCATCCCTAGGACGGCGAAATTCTTTGTCGTACAGTTTGGCACCAACCAGGATATTGTTTCTCTGGATCGCTTGAAACCCGCTTTTATTGATGCTGTACACTCCGAACAGCTATCGTTTTCTTCTACAACTATCTCTCAAAATAGTCCAGTGATTCCCCTAAACTCGCTATCATTTAACCTAACCCATAATCACCTCTAGCTCGCCCAAATCTCCTTCCTGATTGTTGCCGCCTCCCCTTTTGTCGCAGGAAACCTCATCGGCAGAGCTGGAAAGTCAGAAGTCCCTCTTTCCACCTCTGATCACCTTGCAAGCAGCAGGCCAGACTCAAAACGTCCTGAGATCACCGGACGACAGCTCAGAGAGGACAACCAGGCGGATTACCATCGATCCGTCCACCTTCGATTGGGACAGTGCCTCGCCCGCATTTGGTGGTATTTCCCCTAATCGTAGCCAGCCCAGTGGCGTCATAACACGGTCCAGTCGACTTGTAAGGAGGCCTCGGAGATATCCAAATTAACCTTTTTGTAACGGGAAAGGTAACTCTCTTAGGGGAGAGTATTGTAGCAGCTAACACCCTTGCTATCTCTTACAAAAGTACAATTCCACGTCTGAGAGATTACTCATCTCGTTTCCATTAATTCATATTCATGTACGACATTTTCAATCATATATAACTCGTAGGATTTCCAGCAAAATTTACCATACGTATCATCCGATAATAATTATCCTATACGTTGTACGATATATATTTCAACTAATCCAAATCCTTGTCTGATGTATGTTAAACCGACCAATCAGCATCAACCTTCCTCGCCCCCAATGTTCGCTGACAATTTTAGTTCACTTGTGTTCTCGTTATCGCCAGACAAAGGTCAGTAAATTAACGTTACCATTATTCGACTCAATCGAATATCTTAACTATTCAAAATATAATTCCCTCTTTTCTCCCAATTTCCAGTCCCCTTGAGATTACAATTCGAGCAATTATTCTGTGTCCAAAACTATTTACAAGTCCATCCATCCATACATTCAATATATCATTCCATAATTTATAACTCAAATTTATATAATGATTTACTCTAAACCTACATTTATATTCGATCAAATTCATTATTCTGATTCTGTGTATTTTCCATTTTCTCCTAGTTCTTTGTTTGACTTCTATATTTTTCTCGTTAATTTATAAATAAATATAGAAATATATCACTCTTAGTTTCCCCTGAAATTGCCGGTTGCCTATTCTCAATTTTACTCTATTAGAATCTAACACGTGACTCCTCTTTTCTCATTCCTCATTCTTATAAAGCATCAGTTGGTGAAGATCTAGGCTTTACATTCTCGTCACCCAGACGGGAATGTAAATGCAATGTCCTGCAGGAAAAAATGAAATGGTGTTTTCATGTAGTTCGAACTTTATTAAGTTCCTTATCAAGGGTAACTGCAAGAAATAATATTATATTAGAGGTATATATACGAAAGAAAAGTATGAAAGACCTCCTCAAAAACAAGAAATCACCAATGAGGAAGATGGAAGGGAGAAGGTAAAGATTCTATACCTCTAATATAATATTATTTCTTGTAGTTATCGTTGATAAGGAACTTAATTAAGTTCGAAAGTACTTGGAAACTCCATTTCATTTTTTCCTGCGGGACATTGCATTCATTTGCTACCCTCACGTGATACTTTGTGAGTTTTTCATTATTTATTTATTTATATATATATATATATATATATATATATATATATATATATATATATATATATATATATATATATATAAATATATGAATTCATTAAACCACATTGGAATTGAAAACGGAATATTTTTCCTTGCAGTAATATTTTTATTACCTTTTTTCGAAAAATCCGTGAAGGGAAGCGATTCGAAAAAGGCACACTGGGGCAGCGAGCATCGCTTTGATCACAGTTAAAAGTATGCCGTTAGTACACTACGCTACGCAGAGAACCAAACAATTCTCTGAATAGAATAGCTTTTAAGGAACACTTTCGCAAGCTCGAACGGAGACTATAAAAGAAATAGAATATTAATTGGGAATTCAAAGAATAAATGAGGAATAGTTAAACGCGTAGCAGATATACAAATGTATATTTCTCTCAAAGTAGCACGAGAGAATGATGAAAATGAATTCATTAAACCACATTGAAATGGAAAACGGAATATTTTTCCTTGCAGTAATATTTTTTTTGCCTTTTTTCGAAAAATCCGTGAAGGGAAGCGATTCTAACCAGGCACACTGAGGCAGCGAGCATCGCTTTGATCACAGTTAAAAGTATGCCGTTAGTACACTACGCTACGCAGAGAACCAAAAAATTCTCTGAATAGAATAGCTTTTAAGGAACACTTTCGCAAGCTCGAACGGAGACTATGAAAGAAATAGAATATTAATTGGGAATTCAAAGAATAAATGAGGAATAGTTAAACGCGTGGCAGATATACATATGTATATTTCTCTCAAAGTAGCACGAGAGAATGATAAAAATGTAATTCATTAAACCACATTGAAATAGAAAACAGAATATTTTTCCTTGCAGTAATATTTTTATTACCTTTTTTCGAAAAATCCGTGAAGGGAAGCGGTTCGAACCAGGCACACTGAGGCAGCGAGCATCGCTTTGATCACAGTTAAAAGTATATCGTTAGTACACCTCGCTACGCAGAGAACCAAAAAATTCTCTGAATAAAATAGCTTTTAAGGAACACTTTCGCAAGCTCGAACGGAGACTATGAAAGAAATAGAATATTAATTCGGAATTCAAAGAATAAATGAGGAATAGTTAAACGCGTGGCAGATATACAAATGTATATTTCTCTCAAAGTAGCACGAGAGAATGATGAAAATGAATTCATTAAACCACATTGAAATAGAAAACGGAATATTTTTCCTTGCAGTAATATTTTTATTACCTTTTTTCGAAAAATCCGTGAAGGGAAGCGATTCGAACCAGGCACACTGAAGAAGCGAGCATCGCTTTGATCACAGTTAAAAGTATGCCGTTAGTACACTACGCTACGAAGAGAACCAAAAAATTCTCTGAATAGAATAGCTTTTAAGGAACACTTTCGCAAGCTCGAACGGAGACTATGAAAGAAATAGAATATTAATTGGGAATTCAAAAAATAAATGAAGAATAGTTAAACGCGTGGCAGATATACAAATGTATATTTCTCTCAAAGTAGCACGAGAGAATGATGAAAATGAATTCATTAAACCACATTGAAATAGAAAACGGAATATTTTTCCTTGCAGTAATATTTTAATTACCTTTTTTTGAAAAATCCGTGAAGGGAAGCGATTCGAACCAGGCACACTGAGGCAGCGAGCATCGCTTTGATCACAGTTAAAAGTATGCCGTTAGTACACTACGCTACGCAAAGAACCAAAAAATTCTCTGAATAGAATAGCTTTTAAGGAACACTTTCGCAAGCTCGAACGGAGACTATGAAAGAAATAGAATATTAATTGGGAATTCAAAGAATAAATGAGGAATAGTTAAACGCGTGGCAGATATACAAATGTATATTTCTCTCAAAGTAGCACGAGAGAATGATAAAAATGTAATTCATTAAACCACATTGAAATAGAAAACAGAATATTTTTCCTTGCAGTAATATTTTTATTACCTTTTTTCGAAAAATCCGTGAAGGGAAGCGATTCGAACCCGGCACACTGAGGCAGCGAGCATCGCTTTGATCACAGTTAAAAGTATATCGTTATTACACCTCGCTACGCAGAAAACCAAAAAATTCTCTGAATAGAATAGCTTTTAAGGAACACTTTCGCAAGCTCGAACGGAGACTATGAAAGAAATAGAATATTAATTGGGAATTCAAAGAATAAATGAGGAATAGTTAAACGCGTGGCAGATATACAAATGTATATTTCTCTCAAAGTAGCACGAGAGAATGATGAAAATGAATTCATTAAACCACATTGAAGTAGAAAACGGAATATTTTTCCTTGCAGTAATATTTTTTTTTGCCTCTTATCGAAAAATCCGTGAAGGGAAGCGATTCTAACCAGGCACACTGAGGCAGCGAGCATCGCTTTGATCACAGTTAAAGTATGCCGTTAGTACACTACGCTACGCAGAGAACCAAAAAATTCTCTGAATAGAATAGCTTTTAAGGAACACTTTCGCAAGCTCGAACGGAGACTATGAAAGAAATAGAATATTAATTGGGTATTTAAAGAATAAATGAGGAATAGTTAAACGCGTGGCAGATATACAAATGTATATTTCTCTCAAAGTAGCACGAGAGAATGATGAAAATGAATTCATTAAACCACATTGAAATAGAAAACGGAATATTTTTCCTTGCAGTAATATTTTTATTACCTTTTTTCGAAAAATCCGTGAAGGGAAGCGATTCGAACCAGGCACACTGAGGCAGCGAGCATCGCTTTGATCACAGTTAAAAGTATGCCGTTAGTACACTACGCTACGAAGAGAACCAAAAAATTCTCTGAATAGAATAGCTTTTAAGGAACACTTTCGCAAGCTCGAACGGAGACTATGAAAGAAATAGAATATTAATTGGAAATTCAAAGAATAAATGAGGAATAGTTAAACGCGTGGCAGATATACAAATGTATATTTCTCTCAAAGTAGCACGAGAGAATGATGAAAATGAATTCATTAAACCACATTGAAGTAGAAAACGGAATATTTTTCCTTGCAGTAATATTTTTTTTTGCCTTTTTTCGAAAAATCCGTGAAGGGAAGCGATTATAACCAGGCACACTGAGGCAGCGAGCATCGCTTTGATCACAGTTAAAGTATGCCGTTAGTACACTACGCTACGCAGAGAACCAAAAAATTCTCTGAATAGAATAGCTTTTAAGGAACACTTTGTCAAGCTCGAACGGAGACTATGAAAGAAATAGAATATTAATTGGGAATTCAAAGAATAAATGAGGAATAGTTAAACGCGTGGCAGATATACGAATGTATATTTCTCGGTGCTACTTTAAGAGAAATATACATTTGTATAGCTGCCACGCGTTTAACTATTCCTCATTTATTCTTTGAATTCCCAATTAATATTCTATTTCTTTTATAGTCTCCGTTCGAGCTTGCCAAAGTGTTCCTTAAAAGCTATTCTATTCAGAGAATTTGGGGGTTCTCTGCGTAGCGTAGTGTACTAACGGCATACTTTTAACTGTGATCAAAGCGATGCTCGCTGCCTTAGTGTGCCTGGTTCGAATCGCTTCCCTTCACGGATTTTTCGAAAAAAGGTAATAAAAATATTACTGCAAGGAAAAATATTCCGTTTTCTATTTCAATGTGGTTTAATGAATTCATTTTCATCATTCTCTCGTGCTACTTTGAGAGTATATATATATATATATATATATATATATATATATATATATATATATATATATATATATATATATATATATATATATATATATATATGTATATATATATATATATATATATATATATATATATATATATATATATATATATATATATATATATATATATATATATATATATATCACCCATCTCTTTATATATACATATACATCCGCTTTAGCCTGCTACTATGCGTGGGACCAATATGGACCAGTCCATAAATAAAAAAAACTTGGCGTGATAGAGGAAACTATTGCCATTTTTAAACTGAGTGACCCCGAATTACCCAAAAACAGGTCTCAAACTTAAGTCAGCAGAAGAAAAGTTAAATTTTGTTGACCAGAGTAATTTATGAAAATGAAGATCTTCCAGTCACTCTACTAACTGGACTCCTAGGCCTGTGAAACCAACATTATGCCTCTTATACATATTGACATTAATGATTTTTTGTTTGTGAAATGTACATGTGCCTATATTTGTGTGTGCTTATGTGAGAGTATATTCATTGTCTACATTATGTGTGCTTCTTTGTGCGCGCGCTAATGTGTTTATTATATGTATTATTTTATTTGTATACTTATGTGCTTATATTGTTAATTTCAGTGAAATATAGCCAACGTTTGGAATCTTCTTTCACCTTTGGGCTATTTTAGGTATATAAAGTGATTCATTACATTATTATAGTAAAATTGTTTTTATTTTAATCGAAATTATATAACTATTACAAAAGCAAAAGAAATCAATGACATTGTTGTTTTCTTAAGTCATACCTTGCATGATTTCCAAATATCGCTATATCTCTTATTTCAGCGCTCTAAAACAAATACCCTCGCTTTTCGCCACTTAAACTCGATTTATATTAAATACATATAAAAAATAAGATTGTAATTATTATATATAGACTTTTACAATAATTTTATATTTATTAACACAAAATTACTATATTCCAGTTTTTCGTTTTTTTAAGTTCGTTTAAAGCACCTTCTAATAAGGGAAAGAAAAATTTATTTAGTTACTCGTACAAAGGTACCTTTATCAAGGAAAATGAGAGACTTTGGAAGTATTTTAACTGAAGTATTTAAATTATGTAACTTTAAGAGGTATTTTAATTTTACGTTGAAGGTATTTGCTCGTTTAATTTTATTAATTTCATTCTAGTTAGGGCATTGAAATTCAGGCACCGAGGAGCAAGGCCAGCCTGGTGCCCCTCACCGCCAGGGTGGATTGCATTGTGGCCTTTCGGTGACCAGAGTGCTCCAGCGCGACGTGGAGGGTGTTGCGCAGAGGAGACTCCGAATGGCCGTGGCGCAGGGCATCGAGTGCCTGCGTAACAACAGGTGGCTCGTAAACGTCGGCCTAGCTATCAACACCCTCAACCAGGCAGGGAACTGGCTGTGGCGCGACCCCGACACCCCTAACCCAGCCTACGTTCCACCACCACCATGGGAGCCCCCCGCCGCCGACTTCACCGCCACACAGCTGCCCGCCAGCAGAGCGAACTGCCTCACCGAGGAGCTGCGCCAGCACGCCCTCTGGGTCATGTCTGAGGTCACGGAGCCAGGCAGCGCAGTCTACTTCACCGACGGCTACGTCGACCCCGACAGCGAAAGGTCCGGCGCCGCCTTCGTTACGAGCGGCTTGACGCAGGCGTGGAGGACATGAGACCACTGCTCTATCCTCCAGACGGAGCTGGTAGCAATCCTGCACGCCCTCCAGCACGCTCTGCTCCACCCGGAGGCCACTTTGGTGACACACACGGACTCTCGGTCGGGACTGCAGGCGCTTCAGCACGCCCATGCCCACGCCCACATCAGGGACAACATCCACCTCACAAACACCATCTTGTGCACCCTGCAAGACCTGGCAGCTCAGGGCAGGCGTGTCCGGCTTCACTGGATTCCCAGCCACGTTGGCGTGCGCGGCAACGATGCTGCCGACGAGGCTTTCAAGCGAGCCGCCCACGGCCTCACCATCACCTGGATCGTGCGCCCCAACCTGCAGCAGTTCAAGGTGCAGTCAAAACGCAGGGCCGCCCACAACGCCCACCAGCAGCACCAAGAATGGGAAGCAACTAAGAGGCAAGCGGAGTGGTATGCTGCAGCCACAGCCTATTGCCCACGGAACTCATTCTTACAGCAGCCTAGAGTGAACGGCGTGCTGCTACAGCTTGTGAGGCTGGGCTACTCCACGTGGGAAGAGCTGCACGCCGACTTCATGGCAGGGAGGTGCGAACACTGCGGTGACCGCTCCCGGCACCCACTAGTGCACTACCTCTTCTCCTGCCCAGCCACCGCCCGCCTCAGGCCAGGGCGAGCGCCAGCCCCTCCCTCTGTAAGAGGCGCCCTACTGAGGGCGCGAGAGGCAAGAGCCGCCCAGGTGGTCCGCGACACCCCAACAAACGAACTGCTGGAGGTGCTGAGAACAGCACTCCCTCCGCGCTGATCGCCACTCGCGCCCAGCTTGGCGACGGGTGGTGAGGACCGCCGCCACGTACTGGCAGCAGATAAGACACGAGTGGGACGTTCCGCTGCGTCTTACTGCAGGCGAACACTGGTGGGCTCCCTGCTTTGTGTAATGTGTACGCTTATATTATGTGTATTCATATATTATTATATCATATTATTATTGTATTTGTATTAGATTATGTATAAATGTATGCTATTGCACAATAGACCTATACATACATACTTGAAATTCAGGAAACCAGACAGTACCTCGTTCTCAATCCGGCCTTCCATATTCCCAACAATCTGTCTCAGAAGGAACCTACAAGAAACTCTGAGTAGCAACAGTGATAATCAGCCAAAGACGTGGGCACACAAACGAACCACGGAAAACTGAACAATTTCACTTGCTTGAAACAATTTAGCCCTAATCCAAGATTAAAAGCCTACAAAACCGCCATTTTATCCATCCGAGTCCTTCCTTCTGCCAAGCAACAATCAGGTTACAATTCGAACCCAGCCTACAAGCGGATTTGCCAAAAGAAAACTTTGGAGTCGGTCGAAACTCGAATGTTAGGCCGCCTTACCTTCTCTACTAAATAAATATAATCATCAACTATAACCCCTATAACTGGTGACCCCTTCGACCGAACAAAAGGTAACCAAATATATATGGACGCATCGGACCGACAACAAGCAGAACAAGAATGATAAAAAAAATATGGATTCACAGAACGAACAACAAGCGGAGCTTAAGGAAGCAGAAGTCACCAGTATCAAGCTTACTTTCAGCTCAATAAGTAGAAGTCCTGGCGAACCCCATCCCCATCGGCCTATCCTTTCAACGAAAGCCGTTAGAATGGTAAGGAGCTCATTTCTACGCACCGGAGTACTGCACGCAGCTGGATGAGCTAAGATGAACCGTTATTGGTGGACGTAGGTATAGACCTAACCCGGCAAAAGTTTGCCGAGTCTCCATATACGAACACAGCGCCCATCATCGCAGCTCAAAAAGCCAATCCTGTACCAGAAAGAAATCAACATACGAACTCACGCCATTTTTTCGAACACAGCGTTCAAATATCAATAATGACAATATTAGAGCTTTAAAAAATGCCCGTGCATATCAGGTAAAAGTGTAAATTCACTTGTTCTTTAGTTAAAATGGCGTAATTTCAGTGATTATTTAATTTTAATAATGTGTAAATGGAGAGAAATCTAGTGTTCGGTGGTAAGAAGAATGACATTAATTTCATTAGAACAAATCAAGTGTACAAAGTCCATAAAATTATTAATTTAATGATCAGCCCATATTATGTGTACAAAGTTAATGTAAATATTATTTTAAAGTTAACTCCGTATTCTTAGGTTCCGTCAAGTTTAAAGAAAAGTGGTGTAGTGCAGACACACAAAGTAATGTACAAAAAAGGAGATTTTATTCGCGATGAAGAACTGCCGCTACTACATGTGGAAGCTCTAATCAATGTTATTAAACGCTTGGCATAGCATTAATTAAACAAGGGATCTCAAGATTGTTGACACCTTTGAATTTATATTTCCGACCAAGTATAACTAATATGAAATAAGAAGGTGTTGTGGTGCGCGTGCACAAAGCTGTAGGCATACATAGTGTATAAAATAAGGACCGCCTAGGAATTGAATTTTATGCCTAAGTAAAAGTTAGCAATGATAAAATTGTTGAACGCATACACACACGCACACAAAAGTTTTGTTCGCATTAAAGAGCAGCAGCTTCAACCTTCAAACGCGCCAGAGAACGACTAACTACCGTGCGTAATTATAGATATAAATAGAAAGTTTTATAAGACTCCGAGAGTCGAGGGAATTCAAACTGGATGTGAAGATGTATATAAAGATGCACATACCTCTCATTACTAAATAATATATTGTGAGACTCCGAAAGTCAACGGAACCCAAATTCTCGAAAGTATGTAAATTATTTTAGATTCGTCATAACTTGTAACACTCCGTGGTCTCGACGGGGAGTCTTTGTAGCGCCCAATTGTAAGGTGGAGTAGAGCTAACAAGTAACATCACAAATGAGCACCCCGTTGACACTATGAAATCTTGAAATTGGGCACACAAATCGAACATTGAAATAATATTCGATGTTGTAACAATTAATTAATGTCAGACAAAGCAAATACTTGTAAGTAATGTTAAATCGCAATTTACTAATTATGTATCAATGCAAAGCAGAATATTTTGTAATAATGCAAGTGAAATCGAGGTGTTTCCACGCGAATATAATACACACATTATAAAACTGGTGCGAGCTGACGCTCTGAACGCAAAAATAACAAAGACAGTGGAAACAGATGTGCGTACATGGAACGATATCTGATAGATAGGGAACCCAACCCACCAGCCTTACGTGAACCCGTGAAAGATGAAATCAACCTTGCTACGGATCTCCGCTTGATAAAGCACGGTCAGGTTTCCAAATTCGAATAATCTCTTGGTGCACACGTGCCTACACTGAGCATGCACACTCCCCTTTATCGAATAAGCTCCGCCCAGCGGTTAGGTCGGAGAACACATTTACATACGCTCTTATCAGATAAGCTCCTCCCCGCGCTCGAATTGGAAAAGCGGAGCCATGCACCTAAATTTACATTAGAATAAATAATCTAAGAGCTATATAGGATGTTGCCGCAATATTCATTTAAACCTATACAGTAGACGAGATTTTGATGGACAATGCTACAGTTTTCCGGTCAGAGTCACTGGAAAGGCTTCTCAGCAAGTGAATCTTCACAGGTTTTTCATAGCAGCATATCGATCAGGCGGCAATGGTATAGTAGAGAAGCATCATGGAACGATTAAGGTGATGGTAGAACGAGATGGTATTAGCCCGTTGCAGGCCCTCTTTTGGCATAACATGTCCCCTAGGTCTGGAAGAAATGAACAATCAGTGCCCCAAGGGTAGGTATTCTAATACGATTGGAGACATCCTGCAGCAGTGCCACCGTTACAGAAGGAGAGGTTTCTTCTGTAAGACTGGGAGAGGAAGATTGGATGAAACCGGTGCATGTTCGTTGAACATATCATTGTCAAAAAGGAGTAGTTACAGGAATTAACTCTGAGAACAATGTGTTGGTAGATGGCATGCCAAGACATGTTCTTGATGTGCGTAAAGCAGTTCATCCACACAAATTTGTACAAATAAATGAGGAGAGCAAAAAGAGAAGTTTGGGACACGACGGATTATACCCCCCCCCCCCCCGAAGATGCAGAGCAAAGTGTAAAAGAGACACTGCAAGCTGAGAATGTTGAAGAAGTGACCGATGCAGACAATGGTGAAGGGTGATATCCTCAGAGAGTAAGAAGAGCCCCTCTCTGGATGGAAGACTATGTTGCTTACGTGTCCCTTAATTCTGTTTTCTTAGTCAAAAGGTTTTGAGTTATTGTTGGTAAAGGTTATTCTTAAGTTAGTAATTAATTAAGAAATTTAGTCTGGGGCCTGAGTAATGATCTTAAGATCAAGGAGGGGGGGCGAGGTGTAGTTATAGGGAAGCACACCAAAGAATGTTGTGGTTTGGCAATGCTGAAATGAGCTGTCTGGCCCAGCTGAGAAGGGAGAAACGACGCTGGTTCGCCGGCAGTTGGCCAAAAGCGCATTGGGTCGTGAGGTCCTATATATGTACATTTACAAATCCCATCATATTTCTCATACAATATTGAATCTTTACATCATATATATATATATATATATATATATATATATATATATATATATATATATATATATATATATATATATATATGTATATATATATATATATATATATATATATATATATATATATATATATATATATATATATATATATATATATATATATATATATGTGTGTGTGTGTGTGTGTGTGTGTGTGTGAGAGAGAGAGAAAATGAGGAAAAGAGAGAGCGAGCGTGTGTGATCGAGTCCCGAGAAAGGGATTTCGAGCGAAGAAGCCCTACTTCCAGACCGTCGGCAAACTTCCGGAGCGATAGCGCGCCAGAATCCCGTCCTGTTTATGGTGTTACGACCCTCACCCCCAATTCCCGCCATCGAGGTTGTGGGACGGAACCGATAACGCTTCTTTCGGCGAACATTGGAACTTCCAGCGTAGTACTATATATCCACCATATCGAGAATAATCTTCGAAGTATTCTTAGAGCTTTCGGATCGCGAGCTCTCCCCACGTTGTTTCTAAGTAAGCAAACCCACGCAATAGAGAAGTTATTCACGCAGCATCATAAGAGGTCTTTGGAATCATTCATCGACGGTGCTATTCGGTCTCGTAGCAGGAATCCATATTCGGAACGACGAAGACTACATCTGGAATATCGCGCTCTACTTCGCTTCTTCGAAGAATACCTTCCCCCGAGTACCCATTCTCGTGGTCTTCTCCAGAAAATCGTAGTACTTACATTTTCTTTTATCGTCGAAGAGGCATTTCGCTCTCCGACATAGCGACTCGCCTCGTTATCTCCTCCGAGTCCCTCTCGGGTAATTATTGTAATGATTATTAAGCCTCGTCCTGCTGAAACTCACTTCGCAGTCGCCTCCCGCTTTCACTCGGGTAATTAGTGTAATTATTGAGCCTAGTACGGCTAAGACGATTTATACTTGTCATTTCAATTTTATTCATTTAGTAAACTATGTTACCTAAATTGCCTGTATATTATTCTCTGAATATCTATTGTTGTCTGTATACGATTAAAGGATGATTTTGGTATCTCCTGTTTAAATCATCCAACCACCAAAGCCTAATTAAATAGTAGCAATACTGGCCAACGATTAATTCACTCTCGCCATTTAAAATCCCTACGCACTACAAGAAGAAATCTTTTCCTAATTTGGGCTGTCGTCTTCTCTCTCCTGCATATTTAGAGTAAGGCCTGCTTGGATTAATAGGACCAATTCGCGTCCACTTTTCGGAGGTATCTTTTGGTCCTATTCAATCCAGCAATTTTGGTGCCAGAAGCCTACCTATTGCGTAGGCTGATTACTACGCACTACACTCCTATCGCCGTGGCAGATCCTGAGTTTGGCTAGGTGCTCCTGATTTGCTCCAAGGTCGATTAAGGTGTTGGTAAGCAGTGAGAACGATATTAACCTTCTCGAGTCAGTGCAACGAAGGGCAACAAAGATTATTCCTTCCCTGAGGCACCTTGAATATATAGATAACCTGAGGGTATTAAATATGTTCTCGTTCGAAAGGAGGTGTGTGAGAGGGGATATGATTGAGCTCTTTAAAAATTTTTCCAGGATAGATAAATTGGATGTTAGCAAGTTTTTTGAGTTAGATGATGGAAATCGGACTAGAGGTCACCACTTGAAAATTAAAAAGCAAGGGTGTAAGTTGGATTTAAGAAAATATTTTTTCACCAATCGAGTGGTGGACTTCTGGAATAAATTGCCACGGAGGGTAGTAGGTACACCAAATTTAAATGTATTTAAGAGTAGGTTGGATGAGTTTATGGGGAGGGAAGGTTGTGATGGTTCCTAAGTTTTGTATATATTAATATTGTTCGTACATATCTATAGCTGCATGATTTAGTTCTTGACAAGCATTGATTGGTGATACCCTTGTTTCTGGACGCAATCCTCTGGATATAGTTTTTCCTGGGAGTTTGGGTGCCTTAAAAAAGAGGCCGTTTGACTCGGATGACCTATGATGAGCCCTTGTGGCTTTTCAAAATCTTTTCTGGGATGGATAAATTGGATTTCAGCAAGTTATTTGAGTTAGAAGGTAGTAATAGAACTAGAGGCCACCCCTTAAGATTAAAAAACAGAGGTGCAGACTGGATGTTAGAAAATATTTTTTCACTAACAGAGTGGTGGATTATTGGAATTGTTTGCCACCTGAGACTGTAGACAGCCCAAACTTGAATGTTTTCAAGCGCAGATTGGATGATTATATGGGGATGGAGGGTTAATTTTTTACTTTATTAGGAGGTGGATATGTTTCTTGACTCATTTCTGTGGATGCAGTTTCTTTTTATTGTATATTTTGTGGGACTTTGATTTTGTTTTTGACAGACTCCTATGGAGGCTTTATATTATGTATTGTAGATGCATGGTTGGGCATTACTATGGATTGTTAAATTGTATATTGTAGATGCATGATCTGACAAAGTCCTGTGGATGCATTGTATGGGTGAGATTTGATGGATACGGATGACCTTTGATAGGCCCTTGTGGCTTTTGTCATCTGGAAAATTATATTATGTTATGTTATTGTGGGGGACTTTGATTTTGTCTCCTCCTGGTGATGGTGCTTTTTGTGTGTGGGTTTTGACGGATGCGGATGACCTTTGATAGGCCCTTGTGGCTTTTTTCATCCTTGAAATTATTTTATGTTATGTTATGGCACCGGTCAGTAGAGTTATTGTTTGAGAAAGGTTTATTTACGTCGACGCCTCGATCGTGTTCCACACTGCAATTCGATTAAGTAAGACTGTTTCTCCTGCGTATTACTACTTTGTATGATATGGCAACATACAATAATATTAAAAATATGCTTAATTTAGTTTGATTTCCTTGAATTTGTTCCTTTCTCCAATCCAAAACCTTTGGTTCGTGCCAGAAACAAATTTTGAAAATAGGTCATTGTAATAGATTTTATTATCTTTTATTTTTCATTATGCATTATTTATCTATTGTCAGACTCCTCTTTTATAATAAATAACCTATACAATTTGTTATTATCTATGGTATTTATAACATTTTTTAGCTTAATTCTACTTTTGCTTATAATGTTGTCCAGTTTTAGATCAAATATATTATTGGGGTAATCTTTAAATATTCTAGGGTAAAATGATTTCGTGTCAAATTTTTCATTGAATTGCCTCTTTTTCCCTGTCCATATGTATCTCTTTTCCCAACATTCTCTACTTTTATTCCCTATTTTTTCAGTTAGGACCAACCCCTTCAACCACTTCAAATATATGTTGTAGAGTCGTAATTTAGGGTGGTTGTCTAAGGAATAAATTTTATGATTATACATGTAAATAAGATTTAAAAAATAAAAGAATTTTAAACTTATGGTAAAACAATATTTTGCTGCAAATGGGGAAGAAAAATCACGTAAAAACTCAAGAGTAAGTGTTTTTATTTGTTTCTTTAATAAGTAAAACTATTATTCACTTTTTTGCTGTCTCTGTTTGGTGACCAGTGCCTTCTGCCCATCCCTTATTGAAACCCTCTAGAAGGCTGGTTGCTGGGCATCATACACAGTGTATTTGTATGTGTGAGCTCAGCATCTCGTTCATTTGTCAATGGCTCCTTGTATCTCTGGCCAATCTCATTGGTGTCTATGCTATCAGAAGATGCCAATCATATCCTAAGTTAGGCGCAACCGATGGGACACAAAATATTTTGCTAAATGTTGCGAGTATGGGCAGATGCGATTCTAGCTTATTTTGAGGGTAGGCTCGTCAGGGGGATGGGCCTACGATGATCCTGATAAGTCCCTATAAACTTCGTCCACATATATTTCAGCTCAGAAAAAGTAGCTAGGAAACAGCCAAAACAAGCTATGACTCAGATCTTGCCATACTCTACATAATTACCATGGTGTGAACGATGGGACGCAAAATATTTTGTCCCTGTAACAATATGTGGTAAACATGTAGACAAGTGGCTTGTCCGGAAAAAATTGGGTAACACTTCAGATTCGGGGTGCACGGTAGATGGTGCTGTTAGTTGGCTACAATTCTGGGCTACAGCATCTCTGATGACGTCAGACGGTAGCGTCAGATTTGAACAATATCGGCGTAATATTTTTTTGTATATGAGTATATACTGGGGGCTGCGCCCCCCAATTGATTGAAACTCAGGATCATCGCAGGGTGGTATCCCTGCAGTGATATCTCCCCCACGAGCAGTCCCCTTGAATTTACTGGGGGTTTTTTTCTCCCCAACAGCTTTTTACTGTTCTGTTCTGTTTGAGGTTCGAGATATTGCCTTTACTTCGGCATCTCTTAAATATACATTATGTCTTGTTTATTTCTTTTTGTATTGTTTGTTTTGCAGAATTTATTATCTTTGTCATCTTATTAAGCTTTTTTCACCCTTGTCATTAATAACTATATATTTACGTATCAGGCACACTTGATTAGGATTGTCCTTGTCATCACTTGATTAGGTTTTTCACCATCGTCATTATTAATTAGATAAGATATTTACATACACATACTGGTGCCTATTGTCATTATTAGTTATATATTTACATACACATATATGAGTGCCTATTATTCATCATTTACTTTGGCTATTTATCAATCTTATTAAATTGCTTTATCCATTAGTTTTTTTCTCATCATCCAAGCCTCTTTCAGGAAATTTTTATATTTATATTCTTCTTCCTCTTGGATATTATTAAATAGTAGTAACTTCTCTATTCTTATCTCTCTTATTTCAAATTTTTTTCTGATTTTTTCCAATTTGCTACATTTTATAAGAAAGTGTTCCAAAGTTTCCTCTTCTTCATTACACAGTTTACACTTTGTATCTCCTCCTACATAAATCTTCCTCCATTCAAGGTTCAAAGTGTTTGTTCTACATTTAAACATAAGAATTGATGGAAAATCATTACAATAAATTTTTTCTAACCTAATAACAAACAATTCTTACTTTTATAGGTTTCTTGATTAGTTTATCGCCTCTAGATAATCTAAAAGTTTTTTGCGATTATACAAAGTAAAGCCGAATTCAAATAACGAAGAAGCACATGGAGAGCATGAAAACACAATAACGAAAGAAAAACATTTACAAAACGGGTCCTATTTATAAGCTACGATGTTGCCAGTAAGAAGCTGTTATCGTTCGCAGTAAACAAAAAATACCAAAACAAAGCAAAAAACAATAAAAGACATCAAGAAACCTTACCTAACTTAGAAAAAAACTATAAATGAGCAGAGCGCAGATATTTAGTTAATAATAGACTAAAAGTTACAAATCCCCAAAACAAAAAAAAAATATAACGCAGTGATGGTCACATCTGACGCTACTGCCTGACGTCATAAGAGATATGCCGTAGCCCAAAATTGTAGCCGACTAACAGCGCCATCTACCGTGCGCCCTGAATCTGAAGTATTACCAAAAATTGTTTTTGTGTAAATATTATCGTTCACCCGTGTCTGAATATTCATACGCGTTTGAGTTTTCTTGGAATGATAGCTGCCGCCATTTTTGGTATTAAAAAAATGCTGAAAGTAAACAAACCAAAAACGTTGTTTAAGTAGGCTATTTTTTTTACAAAATTGCCTCAAAAAACAAATGAAATACGCTGTTTCCGTACTTAATTGCAGTGGTTATACTTCCAAAATAGCGAAGAGGAAAGCCTATTTCTTTTGGGCGTCTGCGTCCTATTTAAAATCTAGCTGACTTGAATCACGTTTTATTTTAGGGCATCTAAATTCATACCCGGCCACAAATGTCTCATTTGCTTTTAATTTTAACTAAATTGTGAACATCCAAAAAGGTGAACAATTTATCTTTATTAGAAACTAGAGTTAATAATTCCGAAATGGAAGACAGACAAAACACACAATTCGATACCATTTTCATACTGCTTAAAAGATGTCTGTGTGACACACCACACTATTAAAAAAAAAAGTAGTTCCTTTAAAATATCCAGCTAAATAGATATAAATGTATATAAGAAGGTAATAAAAATAGTAAAATGGGGAAAAATATATTGACATAAAAATGACTCCGAATGAGGATAATAAAAAGCTATTAAGTGGAAAAAAAAATTGAGATAAAGCATTTCTGACGTCATATCCCACCCCCAACCCATATTATAATTCGCAAAACGATTAAAGGTGTTGACATGATGTAGTTAAAGCATTCACCTCTGTAAACGTCAGAACATTATTCTATAAAAAATTAGGATTCTATACTTGGGGGGCAGACCCCCCAATTTAATGAAACTCAGGATATTCATAGTGTGGTCCCCCCTTGTGTTTACCCCCACACGAGCCGTCCCCTTAAATCTACTCCAAAAACGTGAAACATTTTGGAACACAGATGAAAATAGTACGTCTTATCGGCCGGGCTGCTCGTCTACATATTTACCCAATATGTTTTACCTTTTTGGAGTAAATTCAAGGGAGACTGCTCATGTGGTGTTTATCACTGTGGAGACCCCCCTAGGATGATCCTGACTTTCAATCATTTCGGGGTGGTCTGGGTAAATATGTAGATTATCGGCGCGAACGATGGGACGTACTATTTCGTCTGTGTTCCAAAATGTGTCACGTTTTTGGAGTACATTTAAGTTGACGGCTCGTGTGGGGGTAAACACAATGGGGGGACTACACTACGATGATCCTGAGTTTTATTAAATTTGGGGGGTCTGGGGGGCACAGCCCCCAGTATATAATCCTAATTGTTTATAGAATAATAATTCGAAAAGAACTCAAACGTGCATGAATATTCCAACACGAGTGAACGATAATATTTACACACAATTTTTTTTCCGGCCGGGCCGCTAATCTACATATTTACCGTGGTTTGGGGGCATAGCCCCCCCAGTATATAATTGTAATTGTTTATAGAATAATTTTTTGACATTTTTATTTAAACAAACACGCATGAATATGCATGCACGGGTGAATGAAACATACATGCAAAAAAGACAACTTTCAAACGCGCTGTCGATCTTCATGTTTACCGAGATATCACTGAGGGTGACCCCCCTACGATGATCCTGAGTTTCAATCAACTGGGGTGGGCCCCCCAGTATATAATCATAATTGTTAAATATAGAATAATGTTTTTATTTAATCAAACAGGCATGAATATTCATGTGGGTGAATGAAACATAAATGCATCTTAGTTTCATTTCCGCTGAAAAACATATACTTTCTCCGGTGCGCCACCAATCTTTAGGTTTAGCATGTTTTTCAGCTGAAATCTATTGGGATGAAGTTTGTAATCCTAGTTCAAATCTACAAGGTGCCATTTTTGTATTCATTTAAAAAATCCCAGAAATTAACCAAAAACTTTAAAAAAAAAGAAGGAAAATGATTGGTAATACTTCAGATTCAGGGCTCACGGTAGGTGGCACTGTTAGTAGGCTACAATTTTGGGCTACAATATATCTCTTATGATGTCAGACAGTAGCTTCAGATGTGACCAATCACGGCGTTATATTTTTTTTGTTGTTTTGGGGATTTGTAACTTTTAGTCTGTATTTTTACTAAATATCTGTGCCTCTGCTCGTTTATAGTTTTTTCTAAGTTAGGTAAGGTTTCTTTTAATGTTTTTTTGTTATGTTTTCATATTTTTTGTTTGCTGCAAACGATAACAGCTTCTTACTGGCAACGTCGTAGCTTATAAATAGGACCCGTTTTGCAAATGTTTTTCTTTCGTTATGGTGTTTTCGTGCTCTCCATGTGCTTCTTCATTATTCGAATTCGGCTTTAGTTTGTATAATCGTGAAAACTTTTAGATTATCTAGAGGCACATAAACTGATCAAGAAAACTATAAAAGTAAGAATGGTTTGCTCATATAAAAAAAATATAATGCCGTAATTATTCACATCTGACGCTACCGTCTAACGTCATAAGACATATATTGTAGCCTATAAACAGCGCCACCTTATTGTCTGCCCCAAAACTGAAGTGTTACCAAATGTTTTTCACCTACTTTATTGTGGGAGGTATAGCTTGGAAATAGTGGTGAGGAAGTGAAATAATGGCAATTGCTCCCGCCAGTCTCAAAATTCTGTTTTGTTTAAGCACATTTTTAAAAAAAAGATCTTGGATCGCTAACAATTAATTTGAACTATAATTAATTTATGATCGGCTAAAAAGGTTACTAATTTTTCTTGATTATAAAAGAACCTGGAAAGTTTGAGATTATTTTTAGGTGAAGTTGCACACAAGGAATACATGTTAAAACTGAAACTCCTGTATATAAGGATTGTCTCTCGTCCTCAAAAACTAGTTAATAACATAACATAACATAATTTCACGGATGATAAAAGCCACAAGGGCCTATCAAAGGTCATCCGCCTCCGTCAAAACCCACCCACAAAAAGCACCATCACCAGGGGAAGACAAAATCAAAGTCCCCCACAATCTAATATAACAGATGTCAAAAGCCACAAGGGCTCATCATAGGTCATCCGAGTCAAACAGCCTCTTTTTTTAAGGCACCCAAACTCCCAGGAAAACTACATCCATAAACAAGGGTATCACCAATCAAGGCTTGTCAAGAACTAAATCATGCAGCTATAGATATATACAAACAATATTAATATATACAAAACTTAGGAACCATCACAACCTTCCCTCCCCATAAACTCATCCAACCTACTCTTATATACATTTAGACTTGGACTACCTACTACCCTTGGCGGCAATTTGTTCCAGAAATCTACCACTATTGGTGAAAAAATATTTTCTTAAATCCAACCTACACCCTTGCTTTTTAATTTTCAAGTGGTGACCTCTAGTCCGATTTCCATCATCTAACTCAAAAAACTTGCTAACATCCAATTTATCTATCCTGGAAAATTTTTTAAAGAGCTTAATCATATCCCCTCTCACACACCTCCTTTCGAACGAGAACATATTTAATACCCTCAGGTTATCTATATATTCAAGGTGCCTCAGGGAAGGAATAATCTTTGTTGCCCTCTGTTGCACTGACTCAAGAAGGTTAATATCGTGTCTAAAATGTGGGGACCATGCCTGTATACAGTACTCTAGATGTGGCCTAACATAAGAGTTATCGAGTTTAAGAATAACCTTACTTTTGTAAGTGACATTTCTCTTAATGAAATCCAGCACTCTATTTGCCCTATTTCTTGCTTCAATACACTGCTTAGAAAACCTTAATGACTTATCTATTACTACTCCTACATCTTTCTCATCCTCTACTGAGCTCAGCCAATGCCCATCCATTTCATAGTTAAATTCTCTATTATCTTTTCCCATGTTAATAACTTTGCACTTATCAAGGTTGAAAGTCATTTACCACTTATGTGCCCAGGATAACAATTTATTTAAATCCCCCTGCACTTAAAATTATCATAATATCTTTAACTACAGCTGCTAATTTGGTATCATCCGCAAAAATTGACACTTTATTATTAACTGCCTCCCCAAGATCGTTTATATAGATGACAAATAATAATGGACCGAGAACTGATCCCTGAGGAACCCCACTGATAACATCCCTCCACTCTGACTTTACACCATTTAACACTACCCTTTGCTTCCTGTCTTTCAGCCACTCAGCTATCCAATTTGAAACACCCCCACATATCTCCTATGTGGTACCTTATCAAATGCTTTACTAAAATCTAAGTAAATTATATCTACATTCTCTCCCTTATCTACTTGATCTGTTACGAACTCCAGAAAGTCTAGTAAATTAGTCAAACATGATCTACCTGATCTAAACCCATGCTGAGCATCGCTGATTAACCCCTCCCTCTCTAGATGTTGGCAAATGCCTTTTTTAACTATTTTCTCAAGAATTTTACAGACTACAGGAGTTAGGCTAACCAGTCTAAAGTTATTTGGATCCTCTTTACCCTTCTTGAAAATGGGGACTACATTCGCTCTCTTCCAATCATCAGGTATTTCTCCATATTCCAGTGACCTAGTATACAACTTCTCCAGAGCTATTGAGATACTTTCTACCCCTTCTTTAAGTATCCTAGAATGAATATTATCAGGGCCAGAGGCCTTGGTAGTATCTAACTCACCTATTAGTCCTTTTATCATCCTCCGATCCACACTAATGGTAGTAAATGCCTCTTTCCCTGACCCATGAGTACTATACATAAGACTATTTAGTTTCTCATTTGTAAATACTGATGCAAAATGACCATTTAGTACCTCAACTATTTCCTCATCAGTTTCTCACAACCCCTTTAAAAGATCTAGCTATTTTAATTTTAAATGTATAAAAATGGTCAAAAAGTGCAGCCCCCCCCAAAAAAAAAAATATACAGTGATTAAAGTGATCTTAAATGGAATAATAATGTTTTTTTATTTATTCATTGATGACATCAGCCCTCCACCACAAGTCACAGAAGCAATTTTGTAAAAAACCCTGGTAATTCTGAAGATCCATACCCCATGAGCTTTCCCACTCACATTCCCATAATATTTATTCCACCTCCCAACATATTTTCACCCAACTGTGTGATTAACTTGTTTTATTACTTGTTCCTGAGGGCGAGCGTAGTGAGCAGGGGGGGGTATGGGGGTGCTATGCCCCCTCATATAGCAACCCATAGTACGGTTCGTGGGGTATGAATCTTCAGGTTTACCAAAACCCTGTGTTAATTAATGTTAGTTAGGTTATTTTATAAAAGATCTGGGTAATACTTCAGATTTGGGGCACATGGTAGGTGGCACTGTTAGTAGGCTACAATATCTCTCGTATGACGTCAGACGGTAGCTTCAGATGTGACCAATCACGGCGTTATATTTTTTTGTTGTTTTGGGGATTTTTTAACTTTTAGTCTGTATTACTTACTAAATATCTGTGCCTATGCTCGTTTATAGTTTTTTCTAAGTTAGGTAAGGTTTCTTGATGTCTTTTATTGCTTTTTTTTTGTTTTCATATTTTTTGTTTCTCAGTGAACGATAACAGCTTCTTACTGGCAACGTCGTAACTATAAATAGAACCCGCTTAGCATTTGTTTCTCTTTGGTTATGGCTTTTTCGGGCTCTAGTTGTGCTTCATTATTCGAATTAGGGTTTATTTTTCATGACTGCAAAAAACTTTTAGATTATTTAGAGGCACATAAACTAATCAAGAAACCTATAAAAGTAAGTATTGTTGTTTTGTTTTTTTCGTATTTTTTGTTTCTCAGTGAATGATAACAGCTTCTTACTGGCAACGACGTAGCTATAAATAGAACCCGCTTAGTATTTGTTTCTCTTTGGTTATGGCTTTTTCAGGCTCTAGTTGTGCTTCTTCATTATTCAAATTCAGGTTTATTTTGCATGACGCGGAAAACTTTTAGATTATTTAGAGGCACAGAAACTAATCAAAAAACCTATAAAGGTAAGTATTGTTTCGTGGGGGAGATATCACTGCGGAGGACTACCCTGCGATGATCCTAATTGGGGGGGTCTGTGGGTGCAGCCCCCCAGTATAAACTTGTATACAAAAAAATATAATGCCGTAATTATTCACATCTGACGTCATAAGACGTATATTGTAGCCTATAAACAGCGCCACCTACCGTGTGCCCCGAAACTGAAGTGTTATCAAGATCTGTTCATATATTGGGGGGGGGGGCTGTGCTCCCCAGACCCCCTAAAAATGATTGAAATCTCAGGCCCCCATACTAGCTGACCCTCAAAATTAGTCAAAAAAGGTGAAACATATTGGAACAGGTTTACCAGAAAAACAATTTTGAAAAATAATTTTTTTCAGAATTGCATAAATAAATAGGTATTCCTATGTAATTCAATTAACTGAATAACATTGCTTCTATAACCTTTTGGGATTAGAAGGCTCTCAAGCTTTGGAAATGATGGCATTATTTCATCTTAAATTACCTACTTTTCTAGCTATTTTTTTCTACCATGTAAATAAATGTTAGGTATAACATGGCACTGTTTCCATGACCAGCTCCATCCCGTAATGAATGGACGAAAGCTGTTCATGACTATTGGCAAAATTAGCGACTTACTGAGGAAATAGTCCGGCCCCAGCTTAGCCTCTCCTCCTTCCTTCAGATAGGCTGTATTTCTCTCCTAACTCGTAACTTTTCATACAACCTCTCCCACAACTCTATCTGGTCAGCCTCTAATTTCACAGCGTAGATGCTGACCTTCCTCTCAGCCAACCGTCCCGCATCAGGGCTGAGGGGGAAGGGGACAATGTTCCCTAACCCCTGAGCTCCAGGCTGGGGTGGCTGGTTTTTAACAACCTGCTTCATCCCCACCCATACCTTGCTCACATCCCTTTTCCTCTCCTCTTCACATTCTATCAATTTTACGCCGTGTCCAAGGTGGAGCCGCCATGCAGATGGACTGCCAGGCCACTAGGCGGGAGGGGTGGTCCGAAATGGCGGCGCCTTGCTCTGCTAGGCCTGTAAGCACCTCTTGCAGTGCGGGCAACTGCAAGAGGTGATGAGCTATTGCGTCCCGTAGCACAAATAGGGTCACCATGCCCAATGATGAAAATAAAAAAAAACAGCCCCCACCTTCCCCAAGAACATCCACGGAGCCGCCGGCGGCTCCGCTGAGAAAATGGAGGTCTCACCCTTGTGCTTGCGCAGGGGACCCTCCATACTTCTTTAACCGGAGAGGAGGCTTACTCCTCTCCTACGCCTAAGGGTGTAGGGGACTCCCCCTCACCCCCTTCTCTGGAAGTGCTTTCGGGCACCTTCCTATTTCAAGCGGCAGTCCCTCCTTTGCTTTCTAAGGGGCCTGTAAGAAAGCCAGCAGCAGCCCATTGCCGACTGCCCCTCGTGTAAGCGGCTCAGTAGGGCAAACCCCCTTAGGGGGGGAGGCCTGTTCCTCCCCACAAAAGACTGATGACGCTGCCAAGGGGACCTGCGATGTCCTGGGAGGGACTGGCCAACTGGAGGCCCCTCCTGTGATAGACATGGTCCTTGAGGAAAACCAGCCTCAGAAAGTAGGGCCTTCCATGGGGGGGAATCCGGGCTCGGCGCCAAGCACCAAACCCGAATCTGCCCCTATGCAAGGTCCTCCTCAAACGGCTGGGGATTCTCAGGCAGTACAAGGAGGGGAGGGATCTCCTCCGGATGATGCCCCTATGACCACCAGGACCTTCTCCATTTCGGAGAAGGACCTGGCTGAGGCCGGTACATCTGACCTGGGGGCTTCTACCGGCAGAGGTGAGAAGCGGTTTCATTCCCCGCCCTCCTCTCCTAAAAAGAAAAAGAAGACAAGAAAGACTAAAAAGACTCGGGGCTCCTCTCCATCCGTGGGGGCTGCGGGGACGGATAGGTCTGCCGCCACTCTGGCAAGCGACCAAGCCAAGATTGGCACATCCGGCCCCTCTGCCCCCCCGGATACGAAGCTCCTGACCATGACAAAGCCTAAAAGTGCACAGGGCGGAGCCTCAATGACATCGGGGCCCCTCATTCAGAGGTTACCTGGCGTTTTTGAGCCCGCTGGCTTCAAACGCTTCCTCGTTATTCGCTCCACTGATGGCACCATGTTGTCCAAGGGCAACTTGATCCATCAGAGGAGAGGATTAGCTAGTGCAATTGGTAGAGAGCCAAAGGTGACCCGTTTCTAGGACAGGAGCCTTCTGGCGAATGCGCCGAGGCGGCCAAGATAAGTGCTCTTCGGACACTTCATGGCACCCCGGTGAGTGTGACGCCGCACTCTACCATGAACTTTGTGAAAGGAGTAGTTTATGCGAGGGAACTCGTTGACTACTCCATTGAGGACATCACCCTAGAGCTGGCTGACCATGGGGCGGTCAAGGTCGAACGTGTGATGAGAAAACAGGGAGGGGCCTCGAGACCCACTGTGACAAGCTCCCTGAGTTGGTGCATGCCGGTTGGTACCGCTACTGTGTGAAGGCATTTGTGCCACTGCCACGGCGGTGCTATTACTGTCACCGATTCAGACATACAAATCGCTCATGTAGATGTGCAAAGTCGGGGTCACCCGAAGTCTGTGTAAATTGCTCCAAGGTCGCACACGATAAGTCCAAATCATGTGTGGCCAAGTTTGTCAGTTGTGGAGAGCCGCACCCTGCTTCTTCGAAGCAATGTGGTGCATATCTCCTTGAGAAAGAAATCCTGGCCTTTCAGGCCCTTGATCGGCTCTCATTCCGCGAGGCTAAGGACTTGGTCCTGGCGCGCCCGGCTCTGCCTGGGACGTCATATGCCTCAATAGTTAGAAAGGCACCTTCTGCTCCTGGCCCATCCAGGCCAACGAGCACGGTTGTTTCCGCGCCCATTCGGAGCCCTTCACTCCCCTGGTAAAGCTGGTGGCAAAAAGGGTTCATACCCAGCCCTGGCTAAAACCAGGGTTCCCCCAGCGTGACCGTTTCCCGTAAGGCGAAACGGCCACGCGCCTCCACCGAGTCGTTAGACTCACATGAGGCAACACCCCTGAAGATGGTCGCTAGGCCATCTTCCGGAGTTCCTAAAGCTGTCCCCCGAAAGGAGGACAGCAACAAAGGAGCTTCGGCTCCTTCGCCCACGCCCCGAGGTGGAGCGAGTGGCTCGGAGACGGTGGTTCCTCGAAAAGAGGGCCCCCCGCCTCCGAAGCCGCAACGCCCGCCTAAGGTTTCGAGACGGAGGGAGGAAAAGACTCGCATGGCGACCCCAACCTGCCCCAATAAGTCCTCGAAGGCGACAGCGCCTTTAGCGCTTTTTCCAGCCAACAGCGCCCAGGGTTCTGCCCCCGGGAAGCGTACGGCTATTTCCGTGAAGGTCTTCAGTTCGAGGAGGGCCCCCGCGTCTCCTCCGAGCTAGGCCTGGAGGGCATATTCCTTCAATGGAATTGCCGTGGACTCCGGGCCAACTGGGAGGAGCTGCGGAGGCTCGTCTCGTCCCGTTCCCCGTTAGCTATCTTTTTGCAGGAGACCATGCTAGGCGCGTGCCCCCTGCCCACCCTCCCGGGGTATAAGGGTCTTGTGACCCCACCACCGCAGGATGGCCGAGCTGGGGGATGCGTGGTTTACACCCGGCATGATGTCTCCGTTCTTCCTTTCTCTTTAGATACCCCCTTCCAGGGAGTGGCTGTGCAGCTGCACCTGGATAGGAGGTATACTATCATTTCTGCGTACATTCCACCATCAGCTGACTGCGACGCGGGGGACTTCCGTCGTGGCACGGTTGCCGAGGCCCTATCTCTTGCTTGGAGATCTGAACGGCAGGCATCCTCTCTGGGGAGATTACTCCATAAATCCCAGGGGACAAGTCCTTGCCGATCGGATCGAAGAGCTTGAGATGGGTGTCCTAAACGTGGATGAGTTTACGCATCACTGTCCGAGAACCGCTTCATTTTCTTGCCTTGACCTATCTTTGTGCTCTTCGGATGCACAGCCTGATTTTGATTGGGGGGTGGTCGATGACATCCATGGTAGTGATCACTTTCCCATTCAAATATCATTTTCAGGGCAACTGCCGCCTGAGAGACCACCTCGGTGGTGCTTGGCGCGGGCGCGGTGGCCTGCATTTCAGGAAATGACTAAATTCTCTATCTCAGTCGAGGAGTTTAGGTCGGTAGATGAGGCCGTTGAGTTCTTCTCCGGCAACCTCATCGCCGTGGGCCTGACTACTATTCCTAGGACGTCTGGCCGTTTTGCACGAGTGTGAGACGGCCCTCAAACAGAAGCGTTATGCCTACATGCGCTATAAGCGCCGCCCGAACGATTTCACTGTCGCTGAATTTCGTCGGGCTAGGGCTAGGTTCAGGTGTATTTCGAAGCACGTGCGCCGCTCTTCTTGGCGGGCATACGTGTCTTCACTTAACGGAAAGACCCCTTTAGCTGAGGTGTGGAGGCGAGTCAAAAGGATTCGGGGCAAGTTCTCACAGGACGCCCCTCCTGTTCTCCAGGAGAATGGGACCGCAATCTCGGACCCCGCGTCCGTGGCGGAATCCTTAGCGACCGCTTTTTCCGCATTCTCTAGCCGGGATGCTGCTCCGCCAGCATTCAATGCACGTCGTGATGTCGCGGAAGGCCGCCGGCTGGACTTAACCTCCAGAGGCGGAGAACCCTTCAACGAAAAGTTTACTGTGAATGAGTTGCGCTCCGCTCTTGCTTCGTGCGCGGACACCGCCCATGGTCCGGACGATGTCCCGTACGCCATGCTTCGACACCTGGGTGAGCGAGGCATGGCCTTTCTGTTAGATTTGTTCAACAGGATCTGGGTGGAAGGCCTTCTCCCAGACTCCTGGCGAATCGCTACTGTGCTTGCCTTTCACAAACCGGGGAGAGATCACTCTACTCCGACCGGTTTCCGCCCAATCTCTCTAACCTCTTGCGTGTGCAAGTTGATGGAGAAATTGGTAAATGTTAGATTAGCCTTTTTCCTGGACAGCGGAGGCCATCTGTCTTCCGCACAGTGTGGCTTCCGCAAGCTCTACTCCACGTCGGATGCTCTGCTCCGACTGGAAAATGCCGTCTGCGAGGCTTTCCTTCGTAGACAGCACTACGCCATGGTCTTTTTCGATCTGAAGAAGGCCTATGATACCGCATGGCGATACGGTATCATGGAGACTCTCCATACGATGGGGGTGAGGGGACGCCTCCCAATGTTTATATCTGAATTTTTGCGAGATCGTCGATTCCGCGTACGGGTGGGGGGAGCCCTCTCCGGCCCAAAGGAGCAGGAAGAGGGTGTCCCGCAGAGAAGTGTCCTCAGTGTCACACTCTTTGCCCTGAGCATCAACGGCATCACCTCGGTGCTGCCGGAAGATGTTCTCGCTACGCTCTACGTGGACAACCTTTCGATCTCTTTTGGCGCGGCCCAGATGCCAACTCTGGAGCGTCGACTCCAACAGGCATTGAACCGCGTCTCTCGCTATACCGAAGCGCACAGGTTTCGGTTTTCTTTGGCCGAGACTAAGGTGGTGCACTTGTGCCGCCATCCACGGCTTCACCCCGACCCAGATTTGTTTCTTAATGGGGTGCGCCTGGATGTGGTTGAGTCGCACCGTTTCCTTGATCTTGTATTCGACCGACGCCTCACCTGGGAGGCTCATATTCGCAGCCTTAGGGTTTCTTGTACCAGCGCCATGGACATTCTCCGTTCCGTGATGTTCAACGCTTGGGGCGCTGATAGGGCTACTGCCCTACTTTTTTATCGTTCCTTTGTTCGTTCGAAGCTCGACTACGGATGCGAGTATTATGCATCCGCAGCCGAGCGTTTATTGCGGAAGGTGGATTCGATCGACCACACCGGCCTTCGCCTTGCGACCGGTGCCTTCCGCACTTTCCCATTGAGAGCCTGTTGGTCGATGCTGGGTAGATGCCACTCGCTCTGCGCCGCGTGCAGTGCATCACCCGCCTGTACGCGCGAGCCCGGCGCCTCCCTCAGTCACCAACAGCTCTCACTGCTTCCGCAGCTGATCTCGATGGTGCCTATGCCGCCGAGAGACGCTAGTCATACCCTAAGCCCTTTGGGTTTAGGGCCAGGAAACTCCTTCGAGAGGTAGATATAGCTCTCGGGCCGGTGGCGCCCCTGGTTCTGCCCAGAACGCCACCCTGGAGGGTACCACATTTGGATATTTGTCGCCACGCCTCTGCTCCCAAAGCTTGTACGGCGCCGGGAGTATTGCGTTCTACTTTTTTGGAGCACACATCGTGTCACGCTGGAACCGTGCCAGTGTATACGGATGGCTCCAAGTCCGATGAAGGGGTCGGCTTCCACGCCGTATCCACTCTGTTTGAAGTCAGTGGGGCGCTACCAGGCGCTGCGTCTGTCTTCACGGCCGAGCTTGTGGCAATACACCACTCGGTACGGGAGATTACGCGGCGTGCCCGGTTCGGAGACCGGATTGTGATCTATAGCGACTCACAAAGCGCCCTGAGTGCTCTCGGGGCATTGGAATCTCCGCATGCCCTGGTTCGCGATATCCGTGACGCCACGGTTTTGGCGAGCCGGGTAGATGTCGAGATTATCTTCTGGGTTCCTGGACATGTAGAAATTGCAGGGAATGAGGGCGCCAAAGAGTCCCACGGACTCTGCGACCGGACAAGCGTTTCGCTCTTCCTCACACCGACTACATGGCAGGAATACGGGCAGCTCTTCGGACTGCTTGGGAAAGAAGATGGGAGACGGTCGAAGGGAACTTAAAGTTCCGTGCCATTGCGCTGCGACTGTTCCCATGGACCTATCCCCCAATGCCGCGACGCCTTCAGGTCTCTTTCTGTCGTCTCCGAATCGGACACACTCGTGTGACGCATAGCTATTTGATGGAGCGCTCGCCTGCGACGACTGCGTTGTCCCCCAGACTGTTTGTCACATTCTTGTCAAATGTCCTAGTCTGGGTGATCTTCGCGCACGTTACCTGTCCCGGTACCGGGATGGGCGGGGTCGCTACCGCCTGTCCTTTGTACTCGGGACGAGTGCGTGCACATTGACTGGTGGACTTGTTGACTTTTGGGGCGAGGCCGGCCTTCTCCCTTTTATTTAACCAGGTTTAATTGTTTTTTTTGTTATTATTTTGATATTGTTATTTCTTTTTATTGTTGTTTCCTGTTCAAATTTTTTAAAGTAGCCTAGAACTAGGCTGTTTGTTTACGGCGACTTATGCCTAAATCGGCAGTCGCCAGATAGCACCTTAATTAAAAAAATCAATCTCCACTCAGCATGGCTATAGGTGCTAAGTCCCAACTCGGTAAACAGACCAGGAACATTGTGGCAGTATACAAATTGTTTGTCCTCAGAGAAATACTTAATTAATGTACTCTCCCTTGTTCTGTAATATGATACCCATACTGACCTGTCATGCATATGTCTTTCACTCAACCTGGAGGCTAAAAGTTCTGCAGCTTTCTTGTAGAGTGCCAAATCACATAACAAGTCATTCAAATCCTCTTGATTGAAACAGTGAGGAGCTAATGACTGTTCAGCATCTGATGATGAATCTGCAGACTGAATCAATTCTGTGGATGTCCATATCAGGTACATCATTTTAATCCTGAGAGATACCTATATACTAGAGTTTGGAGAAATAGCAAATGTAGTGCCAATTTTTGATAAGGCAATTAAAGAGGACTGGTAAGCTTAACATCTATAGTTTTTAAATTCTTGAAGATAGTTAAAAAGGGTATTTCTGAGTATCTAGAAAGAGGTAGTTTAATAAATTCACTGTTTTTTATGGATTATATAAGTAAACAATTAGATAAGGGGAGGAATGTTGATGTTATTTACATATTTTTTAGCAAAGCTTTTGATAAGCCTCCACATTGGAGACTAGTTCACAAATTAAAATGCATGGGATATGTGGGAAAGTTTTGAATTGGATAGCTTAATGGCTGAAAGATGAAACAGAGAGAGTGGTACTGAATGGAGGTAAAGTCACAGTGGAGGAATGTTATTGGTAGTATACCTCAGGGATCAGTTCTAGGCCCTTTATTATCCATAGGTTATCTTGGGGAGGCTGTAAATAGCAGTGTCAATCTTTGCTGATGACACTAAATTGGCAGCTGTAGTTAAAGAAATTGAGGGTAGCTTTAAAATGCAGTGACTTAAATAACTTATTAGCCTGGGCTCAGAAGTGGCAGATGACTTTTAACCTTAAAAAATGCTGTTATTGTCATGTTAGGGATAATAAGGAATTTAGCTATGAAATGGTTGAATTGAGTTGAAGATGAGAAGGACTTAGGCGTAGTATTAGATCGGTCACTGAAGTTTTCAAAGCAGTGTATAGAGGCAAAAATAGAGCAAATAGGGTGCTAGGATACATTAACAGGAATGTTAGCTACAAGAGTAAAGAGGTTATCCTTAAACTCTACAACTCGTATGTTAGCCACATTTAGGGTACTGTATACAAGCATGGTCACCACATTATAGACATGACATCAACCTGCTAGAGTCAGTACAAAGGAGGGCAACAAAAATAATACCTTCCCTGAAGCACCTTGAATATGAAGATAGACTGAGGGTACTAAATATGTTCTCATTTGAAAGATGTGCGAGGGGAGATATGATTCATCTTTTTAAAATCTGTTCTGGGATGGATAATTTGAATTTTGGCAAGTTATTTGAGTTGGAAGGTAGTAATAGTACTAGGGGTCACCACTTGAAAATTTTGAAAAAGAACCTTGTCAGGTTTGATGTTAGAAAATATTTTTCATCAACAGAGTAGTAGATTACTGGAATTATATGGGGACGGGGGGTATTCTGGACTCATTCTTGTGGATGCAGTTTTTATTATTTTATGTTTCTGTTGATTTGTTTTTTGACGAGCCTTGATGGTGATATATATATATATATATTTTTTTTTTAATCATTCTTGTGGATGATTTATATTGTATATTATAGATGCAGGATCTGAAACAATCCTATGCATGCAGTTTGTGGGAGGGTTTTGACATATGCAGATGACCTTTGATAGGCCCTTGTGGCTTTTGTCATCCATGAAATTATGTTATGTTGAGCATTTTGAACTTATTGCAAGGCACTCTTACCTCTTATCTCTGCAGATCAGGGTAATTTTGACTAAGATAGGTACATGTGTTTTAGATGACTAAATCCTGGGTAAATAGCTTAAAATGGCACACCCATTTTAAGCTATTAAAGAAATAATATTGCTTTGTATCATATTAGTGTCTTAGATATAGCCCAACCAGTGTCGTAATTTTGCCAGGCATATTCCACGGAGGTGAAAAAATTCCTTTGTATGGTGGTATGCGATGGTGGGTATTCTCAGCCATCTTTGAAACCTGCGCTGCAGTGGGCTAGTGACATCTAGTGAGTGGTGGATTAACTGACCATTGTTTACATGATGATTACCATGGCTGACCAACTCTGGTGGGGTACTTTCCTAATTTTCATAATTCCATCACTTTATGGTTGAATGTCGAGTCGGGGGGGGACCTATGGCTGTAGTCCTTACCGTGTGTTGTAGGTTCTATAGAATTTTTGGAGAAGGGCCTTGTGGAGGATAGGGGTTTTGGGGTGTTTTTTTTTACTTGGCTGAGTCCCTGTTGGTAGAATGAACTAAGAAAATTGATCCCAGTCCACCCCACCCCCATCCTCAATGTTTTTGCATACAGAGTATCCTCTAGTATTTGATGGGCAATGCCTCATTTCCCTGTGTAACTTTTATTAATGAATTTTCCTTTATAATTTAGGAATGAAGACCCCTTGGAAGAAACTGCCGAGGCCCCCAAAGGAGGCAAGATGAGCAAAAAGTCAAAGAAGAAGGCCTTTGATGAAGATGACATTGCAAGAGAATTGGAGGAGTTGAGTTTAGAAGTTAATGGAGTCCTTCCACCCAACAAGACTGAGAACGAAAAACAATCAGAAGGAAAAGACAAGGTAGGCTACTGATTCCAATCCATGGCCAGTTTTTGCTTGGTCTTTTGATATTTGTGTAGTTTGCATTTCAGCTAGCTACTAGTATTTGATGCAGTTGAATTTATAGACTAGTATATGGATGTTTTCTTTGTTCAATGGAATGAGGTTTAGGAGAGTTGCAGGCTCTCTAGTGCATCATAAAGTCCTGAGACTTTTCCAAAAAATTCATAGGTCACTTCTGCAAGCTGAAAATTAAGAACTTCATAAAGCAGAAACCAAATACTACTAATTTATTAAATTATAACAATTTATCACACTATAATAATGACATTTCCTAGGTACATCAACAGATTGGACACCAATCTCACACATACCACCACCAGTTCCTCTGGAGCATAATTTGCCATCTGCTGGCTCTCATGCGATGGTCTTAATGTACCCTACTTTGGGAGGGGGGAGATTTTGTCTATATGATAGAATGATTATCAAGAAAGAAGATTTGGCTTATTGGTTACATAGAAGGCACCCTCCAATCATCCAGCAAAAAGAAAAAACAGAGCAGGCACCCTCAAGTATACAGCCTTTCCACCAAAAAGAAACAATTGGCTTTATGAATGATAAAATGTCATAAATTAGATTTGGATAAGCTCTCTCATCTATCTTAAAATACATTACAAGTATGGGAAAAGTAGTATTTCCTACATGGAGGCACTATCATTAACCAGTAAATTGTGTAATAAAATGTATGAATCTCAAGAAAGATAAAAGAAAATTAAGAAAAAATGATGATTGAAGTATTGATTTGGATGACCTTTGTGATAGTCTTAATGCCTTAGAAATGCTTTGGCTATATCTTTCACACATCTTTACTTCTATCTCTTGACCCTCCATACAGATCTCTCCAATCATAATCTCTGGCAGAGATGCCCTCTTTGGTTTGTTTCTTGATCTTTCTTAACTAACAAGATTAGAGGAAAATGAAAGTACCGGAAGCTAGTATAATAATATATATATATCTTATTAAAATGCAGGTCCAACTGAGCTTTGATTAACTTTCTCCATTCCTTCTCCAATTTTCTTATACTTTTTTCAACCTGGCTAAGGTTATGAATATTTAATAAGGGTTCCAATATTCATAATTTAATGCAGCTGAGTTTTCTAAAAAGGTCATTGTGTAGATATATAAAAAAAAAGGATATATATTTTTTTAATTTAAGAACCCATCTGGCGACTGCCTACTAGGGAAAAAGTGGCCATACTCACACTACAGCCTAATACTAGGCTAGATTAAAAAACAAGTAACAGTATGTAAATGACTAATAACAAAGATAAAATAAAGGAACAAAGGATAAAAGACAAGCTAAAAAAACCCCAAATCTGACCCCTTCTTGGGACTTGGAGATATCCGTATACACTGGCATGGTTCCAGTGCCACAAGGAGTGTGGTCCAAAAAGGCTGAATGCAGTACTCCTGGGCTGTAGAGGCTTTGGAAGCAGAGGTGTGGTAACAAATAGTCAAAGGTGGTATCTTCATGGTGGTATCCTGGGCAGAACCAGGGGTGCCACTGGCCCTGAGGGCTACACTAAGTGCTCTAACCAGTCTCCTAGCCCTAAACCCAAAGGACATAGGGTATGACTGGTGTCAAAAGAGATCGAACGGTCTTCAATATAAAGCATACTGTAAACAGCTTCTGACAGCACTAAGTTGATGCTCATGGCAAAGAGTGTGACAGTGAGGACACACTTCCTACTCAATTTGGCCAGAGAGGGCTCCCCCCACCTGTATGCAGTGAGACACGGTTCAATGCCTGTTGGAATTGATGCCTTAGAGTTACCATCTGGGCCATGGTAGAGACACCCTATGTGGAGACTACTCAATCAATCCCAGGGATCAGGTCCTTCCTGACCTGATCGATATGCAGGAGATAGATATCCTAAATGGGAATGAGTTTATGCTTCACTGCCTGAGAACCGCTTCATTTACCTATCTTGATCTCTGTGTGCTCATTTTATGCTCAGCCTGATTTGGGGGATGAGGTAATCTTTGACCTCCACGGTAGTGATCACTTTCCCATTCAAATATTTTCTGGGCTGCTGCTGCCTGAGATGCACCCCCCCCCCTCCCCCAGTCGTGTGCTTGGCGCTGGAGCGGCGGTCCACATTTCAGGAAACTTAACTGGAAGAGCCCTCTTGCAGAGGTGTGGAATCAAGTCAGAATTATTTGGGAAGTTACATGCAAGGGCCCTCTCGTGTTCTCCAGAAGAATGGGACCACAATCTCATACCCTGTGACTGCTTTCTCCTCATTCTCTAGCTGGGATGCTGCATTGAGTGAATTATATACTGTCCCACTTTGTGAGAAGATACCGCCCCTGGAAAGACCATATCCCGTCTGTTATGCTTTGAGACCTAGGTGGGCGAGGTATGGCCTGATTTGTTCAACAGGATCTGGACAGAAGGTATCCTTCCATACTCCTGGTGAATCGCTACTGTGCTCGCTTTTCGCAAACTGGGGAGAGATCACTACCCCGGCTGGTTTCCACCCAAACTCTCTAACCTCCTGTGTGTGCAAGTTGATGGAGAAATTGCTAAATGTTTGATTAGCCTTTTTTTTCTGGACACTGGAGGCCACCTGTCTTCTGCACAGTGTGGCTTCCGCAAGTTCCACTCCACGTAAGATGCTCTGCTCCAACTGGAAAATGCTGTTTGCGAGGCCTTCCTTCATAGACAGCACTATGCCACAGCATTTTTTCTATCTAGAGAAGGCCTATGATAATGCATGGCGATACAGTATCATGGAGACTCCACACTATGGGGATGAGGGGATGCATACCAATCTTTATTTCAAAATTTTTGCAAGATCATTATTTCCGCATAATGATGGGTTGAGCCTTCTGGCCCAATGGAGCTGGAGGAAGCTGCATGGAAGTGTCCTCATTGTCAAACTCTTTGCTCTGAGCATCAATGCTATGACCCTGGTACTACCAGATGTTCTCGCTATGCTCTACCTCAAGGATGAGCAATAATTGTAAGCAGCATCCACCTTGAAACCAGGTTTAAACTTTCCAGACTTATATCGGAGTGGGCACGTACAGCTTCACATGGAATCCGAACCACGATTTACAAATCTACATGGGATTATTACCCAGGGCTCAGGCTTCTCTCATCCAAGAACTAACCACAGTCAACATCGCTTAACTTACATGAGCAAAAGAGTGTGTGTTGATAGGGTAAAGAGAATAACTTTTTATCATAATTTTTTAAAGAAAAATAATTTATCTACGAATGAAATCACTTTGCAAATGACTGATTTAAGAATCAAGCATTTTATAAAAAATAATGAAATGGATAGGTATATTTGGGGGCATTACCACTTCCATCGATCAGGAGTGTCAGCTCAGGTTTTAATTATTAATATTGCACTAAAGTGTGACAGAATTCGTGCTTAAGGTGAGATTTTGGCAAAATATTCAATGTTTTATTGAATTCTGTAATGAAAAGCCTTTGTGGGCCACAGTTTGCCCACCTCTGCTCTTCTCATGATAAATGGTTATTGACACAGAAAGGGCGAAGTATGCACGAATGCTTCAGAATAAGAAAGGGAATAAGTGCAAGCATAAAGGTAAAGGAAATATGGGACAAATTTAAGGCATTCCTAGTGTAATGGGTGCCTGTGGTTGTGCCAGAATTGCAAAATGATGAATGGTGGAATGACTGTGATCTGATGTTCTGGTAGATAAGTTGAATGCATACAAGATGAAAGTGAAACAAATGATTAAACATAGTGATGAACCAGGGGAAGACCAGAATGGTACTGGTACCTGTTAACAAGATCATAATTAGATAGAATACTTTGAGCTGTATAATGTGGGTATGTAAGGTGCTGCAAATATGATTAGTATTGTACCTGTAAGTCAGGTGCTGTATGTGGATGTGGAAAGGTTGTTAGTACCTTGAGATATCTGAAAAATGGGAAGGCAGCTGGAATACATGCTAAGGAGTGGTGGTGATTGCAATATGAAATGAGTTTGGTCATTCTCTTTTAAGGCATTTGAAACTAGGTAATGGTGCCATTTATAAGGGTAAAGGAGAGAAAGGTGAATGCGAGCCCTGCATGGGGAAAAGTCTGAATGTTGTAAGTAAAGTGTATGAAAGAATTATGATTTGGTGTATAAGAAGGATAACAGGGATTAATAGTTTACTGGGGGAGGTGTGTGTGAATCATGTATTTGTACTTAGACAGCTGGATGAAAAAACAAGGGATAAGAGGTGTATGTTGTGACGCCGTAGATCTGGAGAAAGCTTATGAGTGTGTAGATAGGAGAAGCAGGGTAGGTGCTAAGAATGTCTTGACTGATTTGTTATCTATTGAACATTGTGGAAAGTATTTATGTTGGAAGTAAGGCATGCATTAGAGTGAAAGACCAGGTTGTATGATGTTGCCATAACCGTTTAATATTTTTATGACTGGACTGAGAGAATACATATGTAAATGAGGAAAATGAGTATGAGAGTGATGAGCATTGTTGAGGGATTAGTTCTACGTTGGTATGTGCTCATGATCTGGTTTGTGCCTATGAGATGTAGAGGGATTTGGAAATGTTGTTTGAAGCTTTTGACAGGGTGAAGGAGGCGGCAACTAAAAGTAAATCCTGGAAAGTGCCGTAATGAGTGAGATTGGAGTGTCGTGTGATGAGTATTTAGTGTCACCACCTTTGAATGAGTGTTGAGGGGTACAGATCAGCAGATTGCAACCCCAAGTTTTTAGATGGTAGGAAAGTCTGGAGTAATTAGAGCATTAGTGAATGCTAAGGATTGTATGTAAACTGTCATAAAGTTGCATGAGAGAATATGTTGTATAGGGGTGAAGCTATGGTATGGAAGGAGAAGGAAAGATGTTGAGTGAGAGCAGTACAATGGATTTTGAGGGTTGTGGTATGGGCATATCAAAAAATGGATGAATATAGACTTATGAATAAAATATACAAAGTGTGAGAAGGGGTGAAAGACTGCATAAATGGTGTTGATTTTATGACTATTTGAGAGAGGGTTCACTAAGGGTGGGGAGTGTATGAAATTGTATATGATGGGAGTTATGAGTGTGTGGTTGGGTTTTCTGCCCAGGAATGAGCCCTGAGTGGGTTTGGATACTACATTACATCCCACCACATTACTATGAAAAGCATTTGCCCATGACCAAATGATGGGTTGTTTTATGGTTAATAGGTTATAAAGGGGTTGGTAGTTTTAGTGTCATGGAAGTGTATTGACCCCATCTTGGGGAAATGGGTAGATGTTGAAGTCTTTAGAACTTAAGTGCACTTTTCCCTATTTCTAAACAGGCGGCCAAGAAGGATGATGAGGAAGGGAGAGTCGACCCTAACATTGGTGGAGGTTTTTCTGCCCTCATGGATGATATGGATGATGTTGACTTTGATAAAGAAGACCAAGCATCAGAGAGCTCAGTAAAGCGAAAAGGTAAAAAGAAAGAAGAGCAGGTTGCAAAGCCAGAACCTCCACCCAAGAAAGACAAAAGTAAGAAGAAAAGTAAACGGCGGGGGAATGATGAAGATGAGCTTGAAGATATACTTGCTGAAATTGAGTCAGAATATACGGGTGAGAAGAAAGACCTCAAAACTCTTGATAAAAAAGAGAAGGTGGAAGGAACTGATAAGACCTCGAAATCTGAACCTGCCTCCAAAAAGGAAAAGAGTAAGAAGAAAAGTAAACGACAGGAGAATGATGAAGATGAAGAGCTTGAAGATATACTTGCTGAAATTGAGTCAGAATATACGGGTGAGAAGAAAGAGCTCAAAACTCTTGATAAAAAAGAGAAGGTTGAAGTAACTGATAAAACCTCAAAATCTGAACCTCCCTCCAAAAAGGAAAAAAGTAAGAAGAAAAGTAAACGACGGGGGAATGATGATGACAACGAGGATCTTGATGAGCTCCTTGCTAAAATTGAGTCTGGAAATAGAGGTGAGAAGAAAGAGCTCAAAACTATTGATGAAAAAGAGGAGGTAATTGATAAACCTTCAAAATCAAAGGGTGGTAAGGAAAAAAAACAGGCGAGAGAAGCTCCCCATTCAAAAAATGACAAGCAATCAGAAAAGGAAACAAAGAATGTGATGGTAAGGAAACTGCATTCTCTTATTTCTTAGGCTTAAGATTGTTGCCTTTGTTATATGGTGTTGGTGCGGGATCCAATACTTTTGTGGGGCTATCAGTTAATATAGCTCAAATAATAGTAATTCCAGGAAATATAGTTCCATCATAAGGACATTTCATAGTATTTACAATTATGTAGCTCAAATTGCCCCTTGAAAGAATAGGAATAGCTTACAGGGAAATGTCAAATCTTAGCAATTGCTCCATTAAAGTAACTATTAAAAAATAAGAATAGCAAATTAGTATTCTTAGAGAAAGAAATGAAAATAAAATAAAAATTTAAAGGGCATTATGAAAATAGTTCCATTATCCACTTATTAGCCTTTGTGAAATACTTTCATCCTTTCTCTTTGTAAAATCAGGAAGAAACCAAAGAGGATAAACATGAGAAAGAAAAAACACCGGAAACTGATGAACAAGATGATGCTGGCAAGACAAAAGCTAAAGACGAAGAGAAGGAAGAAG
Source organism: Ceratothoa steindachneri (assembly GCA_963969495.1). Lineage (NCBI taxonomy): Eukaryota > Metazoa > Arthropoda > Malacostraca > Isopoda > Cymothoidae > Ceratothoa > Ceratothoa steindachneri. Next base: position 74,732,296 of record OZ018334.1, read on the forward strand.
GAAAGACGCGGAAAGGGAAACCAAACAAGAAAATGCTTGAGGCAATGAAGTCAGTGTTAGCGAAACAAAAGGTAGAAGAGGAGAGACGCCTTAAAATCTTTGAAGAAAAGAGGCGCGAGGAGGAGGAAAAGGTAAGTCAAGTTACTCAAGTCACTTGTAATTCATGGTAGCGTAGGAAGTCATGCCTAGCTCATAGAATTGGTAGGAACTATTGAGATTGACCTTAATTTATTTTTCAAAAAGACCAGTTTTGAGCTTGAGATATTGTTTGTACAATTTGTTTTGTGGGTTTTCACTAGAAGTCTTCCCTTTGCGTTTATACATCTTAAACAAATTTACTTCTCTCCTGTTTCATTGGAGGATACTGTTGACTCAGGAAAGACATGAGTTGATTCTCTACTGGTTTTGTTGTAACTCAGATTCGGCGTTTGGAGGAGCAGCGGCGCCTCGAGGAAGAAAAGAAGGAACGTCAAAGAGAGAAGCAGAAGGAGAAACTGAGGCGACTCAAGGAAGAAGGGAAGATTCTTACTCCCAGGCAGAGGCAGGAACAGAAGAGGATGCAAGCAATGTTGGAGCATTTGAAGGTAGGTTGATTTGTTCTCCATTTGAAAGAGAATAGTTGTAGGTTGTTGAGGGGGGGAGCTTGGATTTGTACTCGCCGCTCAATTCCAGATATTTTTACTTTGTTTTTTTGTCATTCTTTTCCATAGCTTAATTTGATTCCTGTTTCAAATTTTAAGTTATTCAAGCTGACATATGAATCTCATTAAAATCTGGTCAATTCATTATTGACTAAGGCCTTTTTATGTTGCCCCAACCCAACTTCTTCAAAGTATCCTGAGCTGACAGGAATTCTAATCAATCCAGCACTTGTGTGTTGTGTGAGTGTCTGGCATGCGCTGAGCTGTGGGAGGAATGTTTCTACATGATAATGTCTGGTGGAATGGTGTTTAGATGTATGGGCCCAGAGATTGAGTAGATTGTGTTTATTAATGGCCCCACCCATCCCTTTTTAAGGAGGTCCTCTGATCAGATATGGAATCGCAGGATCTTTATAACAATTGCAGCCAAGCCTTTGAGTACTAGAGGCCTGTCTTTATTGGAGGGGAAGGTGCAGACAGAACAGTGTATTTTAATAGATTTGCCCTTGATAGCTGGAAGGGTGGCACTTTGTCCCTGTCCCAGTGCCTAGAAGGAAGACATGGGCCACTGGGGTGTGGGTGGGGTTGTTTGTTTTCGTTGCAAGAGTGCAAATTAGGGATGCCTTGTCACTGGGTTAAAGTGCACTCTGGCGCAGCCTGGAGAAATGGTTTGTGCACTTACTCCTCGCTCCCTCTGGCATTCCTTTTTCTCAATGACTATCCCCTCAACTCTCTATCTAGGCTTAAGGACCTGACCAGCTACCTCATGCCCTGTCAGAAGAGAGGCTTTGGCACCTCTATAAACAATGCCCACAGGTTGCAAGAGACCAGGCTTTGAGGGGACCTTGGATTTGGGGCACAAATGATGGGAAAATCAGTTTTGCCCCAATAACCACTTGCTTGAATTTAATGGGCTGACCATCTCCTTGTGGCTGTTCTCTGGTGCAAAAGATTGTACTGCCTGTGCCTGGCAGGCTGCACTGCCTTGTTGGTTGCCAGGTCAACTAAAAGTCTCTGGGTCTGCCTCATCAGATCTTCAGATCCTGGCTGTCCTTTTGAGGATTAGTACATTCCACTAAGGATATCTGCCCTGTTGGGAGCTGAGCCTTTGGAAAGGACTAGCCACTGGGTAAATTCTTGTCAGTTTGTGTCGCTGTCTTAGGTTGTGAACACCATCATTAATACATCCAGGGTGGACCCCTGAAAAGACTGAAAACCCAAGAGAAGTTAGACAGGAGCGGCTGGATGGGAAATATAACCCACAAACCTCGCTTCTTTCTTTTTCAGTGGTCATATTTGTAGCAAATTTTCATTTGTTGGCTGGTTTTTCAAAGGATTTTTTTTCATCAACATTTCAAACTATGTCCTCTTCTGTAAATCCTTACCCGACCTTGGTTTGGGGACAGACGAGGAGACTAGTAACACCATCACTGGCTGGTGGAGGAGCTTCCCACAACCTACTGACTGCAGCAAAGTTTTCCCCTTTGCCATCTTCAGAGCCACTGGGAGGAAACTGCACCTTTGTGACAGAGGTGGTCCTCACTTTTCAGGCAGAGAAGGTGATTCTCCCTCTCCATATATATGGGTTCAGGGGTTTCCCACTTATGCAGTTTCCTCCTGGTAACTCCACTTGTGGTGGATTCCCCTTTACTTTCTCAGGGGCCTGCCAAAAGCGGCGAGGTAAATGATGCTCCGCCTCTGTTCTTGGGCCCCCCTCGGTATGGGCAGGTGAACCACCCAACGAGGGTTAGCATGCCAGCTCTTTGATTTCCTGGTCGAGCTAATTGACACCTTGGGGAGTCATGGCGAATTTGAAGCCTTCTCAGGTCGTGATGTTCCCAGAGGTGATCCCGCCCTAAATGGCAGGGTCTTCTAAGGGGTTCACTCACTGTCCCCATCGGCATAAGGGGTGCGGCAATATACCTTCCTTGGCGCTGTGCTGACAGGGCTCAGCACCCCGTCCGGCCCCAGTTTACTTAGCTGCCTCTTCTTTCTCACAGTCTGCGTTTTTGCCCCACTTACTCACTCTCCCTACAACCTCGAACTTCTTTCTCTGGTCGGCCTCTAATTTCACAGGGTAGACGCCGACCAGCTTCCTCTCACTCAACTATTCCAGATCGAGGTTGAGGGGACAATGTCCCCTCATCCCTGAGCTCTGGTTTGAGGGGGGGGGGGCTTTTAACAACCTGCTGCATGCCCACCCACAGCTTCCTCACATACCCCTTTCTCCTTTCAATCTATCGATTTTACGCCCAGCCCAAGGTGGAGCCGCCATGATGAAGGGTTGCCTGGCCACTGGGTGGAAAGGTGTGGTCTTAAATGGCAGCAGCTGGTTCTGCCGGCCCTGTGTGCACCCCTCGCAGAATGGGCTACTGCGAGGGGTGATTAGCGTTTGCTTCCTGTATAACTAATAGGGTCCCCATGCCTGCTGATAAGAATTTAAAAAAATAAAAACTCCCCCTTTCCCCTTCACCATCGACGGAACTGCCTTCGGGGAACTCCACCCAAAAAATGGAGGTCCCTCTCCCCCCCGTGCTTTCGTAGGGGACCCTCCAAAACTCTTCAACCGGATAGGAGGCTTAATCCTCTCCTTTGCCTACGGGTGTAGGGGATTTCCCCTCACCCCCTTATTTGGAGCCATCCTTGGACGACTCCCTTTCTACAGCGGCAGTACCCCCTTTACTTTCTAAGGGGACTGCCAAGAAAGGCAGGCGGCCCATAATTGACCGCTCCCAGTAGGAGTGACTCAATAGGTCCAACCCTCTTAAGAGAGCAAGGGATGGCATGGCCTGTTGGCCCCTGTCCCCTAATGTCCTGCGTACTTATGCGACCAGCTTGCAGGGGGTCAGTATATTTGCCCCCTTCTCTTTCCCGATGGATGCCGCTGGTTCACTGGTTAAAACTGAAATAGCCAAAGGCACCTTGAATGGGACCTGTGGTCTCGGTGGAGAGGGGGGGGGGAGCATAGAGGCCTCCCTGAGATGGACTTGGTCCCTGAGGTGACCCATCCCCAGATGGTAAGATCTTCCATGGGGTCAAACACGGGCTTAGTGCTAAGCACAGAACTCAACTCCGTCCCTGTGAGAGCTGCTCGTCAGAGGGTCCTGCTCCCGTGGACTTTCAAGAAGAGGTATTTCCTCCCCCAGCTGGTGCCCTTATGACAACCAGGACCTTCTCAATTTCGGAGAAGGATCTTGCTGAGGCTGGTCCATCTGCCCTAGGGGCTCCTGCCAGTGAGGGGAAAAGCAGGTTCATTCCCCGCCCTCCTCTCCTTCCACTGGCCCGCTGCCATTTCGGTAAGCGACTGTCGTAGAATTCAGGTAGGCCTTTTGAACCCTTTTTGACTTCCTCGCCCAATGATGCTGGAGGGGGGGGGGGGCAAGATTTTCCAAGAGTGAGATTTGGGATTTTAAATGGTGAGAATGAATCTCTCGTGGCTGGTATTGCTATTATTTACTAAGACTTTGGTGGTCGGAGGATTTAAACAGGAGAACAAAAATAATCTTTTAATCTTATACAAACAACAATAAATATTTACAGAATAATATACAAGCGATTTAGTTAACACCATTATTAATTGGATGAAATTGGAAAAAAACAAGTAGGACTCATCTCAGCCGTACTGGGATCAATAATTACTAATTACCCGAGGGACAACGGGAGGTGACTACTAGGTGAGTCTTAGCCGTACGAGGCTACATAATTACATTAATTATCCAAGAGTCACTTCGTCGGACGGCGCCACTCCGCTTCGACGATGAAGGAAAATGTAAGTCTTACTATGTTCTGGAGAAGACCACGAGTATGGGTACGCGGGGGAAGATATTCTTCGAGGAGGAGGGTTGAGCGATATATTCCAGACTTAGTCTTTGTCATTCTGAATATGGATTCCTGCTGCGAGACTGAATAGCACCGGGGTTTGTCGCTCGAGGATTGCGCGTCATCAATGAATGATTCCAGAGACATCTTATGATGTTGCGTGAATAACTTATGTATTGCGTGGGCTTGCTTACTGGGAAGTAAGGGGGAGACGGCTCGAAAGCTCAAAGAATACTTCCACGATTATCCTCGGGGTGGAGAATTTATATTATTGCGGCGGAAGTTCAAATATTTGCCGACGGAAACGTTATCCGTTCGGTCCCACATCCTCGATGGTGAGAATCAGCCGTGAAGGATGTAACGCCATAAACGGAACGAGTTTCTGGTGCGTTATCGCTCCAGAAGTTTATCGAAGGTCTGGAAGCAAGCCTACTTCGCTGGGAATCCCTTCTGGTGACTCGATCACATCTGCTCGCTCTCTTTCTCTCACTTCCTGACAGCGCCCAAGCCAAGATAGGCATGTCCGGGGAGTCCCAGACGAAGACCAGAACTTTGCAGAGTGGAGCATCGATTACATCTGGGCCCTTCATTCAGAGGCTACCTGGCGTGTTCGAGCCCGCTGGCTTCAAACGCTTCCTCTTTATTCACTCCACTGATGGCAGCATGTTGGCTAAGGGCAACATGATCCATTAGAGGAGAGCTCTAGCTAGTGTGATTGGTAGAGAGCCGAAGATGACCCGTATCTCGGACGGGAGCCTTTTGGTGAATGTGTTGAATCCCTCTGAGGTGGCCATGATTAGTGCTCTTCGCACACTTGATGGCAAGCCTGTGAGTGTGACGCCGCACTCTACCATGAACTTCGTGAAAGGAGTAGTTCATGCGAGGGAACTCGTTGACTACTCCATAGAGGACATGACCTTAGAGCTGGCCGACCATGGGGCGGCCAAGGTCGAACGTGTGATGAGAAAACAGGGAGGGGCCTAGAGACCCACCCCTATACTCTTTGTCACATTCGACTGTGACAAGCTCCCTGAGTCGGTGCGTACCGGATAGTACCGCTACCACGTGAAGGCATTCGTGCCACTGCCGCGGCGGTGCTATTACTGTCACCGCTTCGGCCATACTAATTGCTCGTGTAGACGCGCAAAGTCGGGGTTACCCGAAATCTGTGTAAGTTGCTCCAAGGCCGCACACAATAAGTCAAAATCATGTGTGGCCATGTGTGTCAATTTCGGAGAGCTGCACCCCACTTCTTCGAAGCAATGTGGTGCATATCTCCTTGAGAAAGAAATCCTGGCCGTTCAGGCTTAGGATTTTCTCTAATTTTGCGAGGCTAAGGACTTGGTCCTTGCGCGCCCGCTGCTGCTTGGGACGTCCTATGCCTCAATGTTAAGAAAGACACCCTCTAGTACTGGTCTCTCCAGGCCTACGAGCACGGTCGGTTCCGCGCCCATTCGGAACCCTTCTGCGAGTTCTACCAATCCCGGGTGCTTCCCTGGTAGAGCTGGCCACACAAAGGGTTCACACCCAGCCCCGGCTAAAACCAGGGCTCCCCTCCCTTCGCCCAGCGTGACTGTTTCGCGTAAGGCGAAACGGTCGCGCGCGTCTACCGAGTCGTTAGACTCACATGAGACAACACCCCTGAAGAGGGTCGTGAGGCCATCTTCCAGGTTTCTTAAAGCTGCCCCCCCCCCCCCCCCCCCCGAAAGGAGCTTCGGCTCCTTCGCCCAAATCCAGTGCTAGGTTGGGTGGCTCGGAGATGGTGGATCCTCCAAAAAAGGGATCCCCGCCACCGAAGCCGCTCCGCTCGCCTAAGGTTTCGAGGCGGAGGGAGGAAAAGACTCGGATGACGAGCCCAACCTCTCCCGATAGTCCTCGAAGGCGACAGCGTCTTGAGCGCATTGTCCGACCAACAGCGCCTGGAGTTATGCCTCCGAGAAGCGTACGGCCATTCCCGTGAAGGGCATCTCTTCGAAGAGCGGCCCCACATCTCCGACCTAGGCCTGGAGGGCATATTCCTTTAATGGAATTGCCACAGACTCCGGGCCAACTGGGAGTAGCTGCGGAGGCTCGTCTCCTCCCGTTCCCCATTAGATTCCTTTTTGCAGGAACCCATACTGGGCGCGTGCCCACTGCACACCCTCTCGAGGTATAAGGGTTTTGCGACCCCCCCACCCCCACCACGGGATCGGTGCCGGGCGGGAGGATGCGCGATTCACACCCAGCATGATGTCTCCGTTCTTCTCTTCGCTTTAGATACCTCCTTTCAGGCAGTAGCTGTGCAGCTGCATCTGAATAGGAGGTATATTGCTATTTCCGCGTACGTTCCACTGTCAGCCGACTTCGACGCGGTGGAAGTTCCCCGCGTCGTGGCACGGTTGCCGAGGCCCTTTCTCTTGCTCAGCTATCTGAACTGTAGACATCTCCTCTGGGGAGACTACTCAATTAATCCCAGTGGTCAAGTCCTTGCCGACCTGATCGACGAGCTGGAGATGGGTGTCCTAAATGTGGATGATTTTATGCATCACTGCCCGATAACCGCTTCATTTTCCTACCTCGATCTATCTGTGTGCTCTCCGGATGCCCAGCCTGATTTTGATTGTGTGGTGGTCGATGACCCCCATGGTAGTGATCACTTTCCCATTCAAATATCATTTTCTTTGCCGCTGCCGCCCGAGACCTCACCCCGGTGGAGCTTGGCGTGGGCGCGGTGGTCCACATTTTAGGAAATGACTGATTTCTCTATCTCATTCGAGGAATTTAGGTCAGTTGATGTCGTTGAGTTCTTCTCCGGCAACCTCATCGCCGTGGGCCTATCTACTATTCCTAGATTTCTTTGCACGCCGACCGCTCCCATGGTGGTTAGCCAAGTGTAAGACAGCCCTCAAACAGAAGCGTTATGCCTACATGCACTATAAGCGCCGTCCGAACGACTTCACTGTCGGTGAATTTCGTCGAACTAGGTCTAGGTTCCGGTATATTTCGAAGCACGCCCGCCGTTCTTCTTGGCGGGCACTTAACGGGAAGACTTCTCTAATAGAAATGTGGAAGTCAGTCAAAAGGATTCGGGGCAGGTTCTCCAGGAGAATGGGACCGCAATCTCGGGGCCCTGTGTCCGTGGCAGAATTCTTTGCGATCGCTTTCTCTGCATTCTTTAGCCGGGACTCTGCTCCGCTAGCATTCAATGCGCGTCGTGATGTCGCGGAAGGCCGCCGACTGCACTTTACTCCAGAGGCAGAGAACCCTTCAATGACAGGGTTACTCTGAGTGAGCTGCATTCCACTGTGACAAGCAAGTAAACCTGCGGCAATCGTGGAGCATTGAAGTTTGTTGCTTTTGCTCAAAGCGTGCGGAACCCATGCACCGAGTTTTTGAACTTTCCCCATTGAATGAAGGTGATTCACTGCAGTTTTCTGATCACATGCCAATTCTCTAGTTGATTGATTTGGATTTTCATGAAGAAGGTTGTTCAATCGATCTTCATCCAACTTAATGGGGCAACCAAAATGTTCTTCATCATTAAGATTGAAATGTGAAAACCACCATTGAGCTGTCCTTTCTGATAAAGCATTTTCTCTGTACACATCACAAATATTGCGACGAGATTTGGCTGCGTTTGCATTGTTCCCGTCTCGATTGAAAATGAATAACAACAAGTGTCAAAAATGCACCATTCCATTTTGAGGGTACAGAACAAAAATTAAATTAACACAACTTTTAAATAAACCGCAATGACTTATTACTCAACTTTAAGACGTAGCCTAAGCATCCATCCTAATAGTCTACGCTGTTAAGAGACGTAGCCTAACCTTTGCGCAAATTTTACTCTCATTATTTATTATTGTTTCTTAATATGTGCACAAATCACATCAACAAAACTTAAATCAGCACATTAAAAAAAACGCAATAACTTATTCCTCAACCTAATAAATAGGAATGTTATGAAAGAATAGGTGGGGAAGGGTGCAGGATTCTGTTGTGCATATTGTTTTCAAGATAGCTTCCCATGGTGTGCCATGACAAACCATTTATATAGCATTACATATGTTACTTGTTGCCATCACAGTCCTGTGTAGTGTTGTGAATGATTGAAGCATTTTGTATGAACACAATGATATGCATGATTGCTCTAGGTAGAATTCATGTTGGGAAGTGTCTCATAATTTGTTTGATTTTGTTGGACTCAACGCTTCATGAAGGGGTGCAGATGTGTGCTACATAGGTTGTTTAGATTTAGAAATGTATGTGGGAATATATTCAAGATTTTGAATGATTAAATAGTTGTTTGGTTTGCATAAAAATTCCATAGAGAATTTGCTAAAAGTATGGTAATTATTTAGATATTAATTTCAGGCACAAGGTGTAACGATTCCAGAATCAGGCAAGGGACTACCTCCTCCTGTCTACAAGAAGAAGAAAAGGAAGCAAGACCAAGAAGGAGGTTAGAATGGAAAAAGTTTGTTGATGCCAAATCAGGATTGTGTTAAAGCCTAGATTTTGAGAGGGTGGTGTGTGTTTCATTGTCCAAAGTTTTGAAGATATTGATGAGGGTTAGATCCAAAATATACCCTGTATTTAATTAGTAACTGAATAATTGTACAGTAATTTATTAATTAATTATTATAAATAATTCTCAAAATAGTCATGATGGGGAAGGGCCAAAATGAGCAATAGTTAAGTGATTTTAAAGTAAGCTGTGATAGTCACTGCAGGATGCTTATTTTCATGGTTACATGAAATGAGGGGTTTTAGGTCATACAATTACCCTTCTCAAAATACATTGGGGAATATTGAGTAACTTTACAAATGTACATGATTTGCTATCATTACTGTTACCTTCACTGCATGAAACTAAATACCACAGTGAGACCATCCTCTCCTTGTTCTTCACACTCCAACTCAGGGACATGACAGGATGGCTAAAGGAGTGTACGATTCTGCACTGGGGTGGACATGGTGAGGTGAAAGAAGCTCTAGACATGTCATTGAGTGAATTCTTTTTTTTTAAATTCCTTGTACTTAGGAGGGAATGGGTACTTTCGTAGAATGCCGGAAGGGAATGGGTACTGTCATAGAATGCCCCCCCTTTTTGTTCTAAGAGTGCTAATATTAATATCTTAAAGAAGAGAGCCGTTGGAAACATGTAAAGACATAGAGAAATGCACAATAATTCCCAAAATAAACTTATATTTTAACTTTAACAATTGAATACACAAAATTTAAACCTTAACCACAGCAATACTCCGAATATTACCATACACAAGAATTAATTCAATTAGTTTGACTCTCTAAAATTGGTTAATTTCGCGACACACAGCAATATATAAGATTTAGGCTTACGGACTCTACTGTAGTTTAAATACCTCAGGAATGTTATTGTCTCACGACGCGTGCCGCCTGGCGAGATGTAGGTGGGCGGGATCACGAGGTCCTTTTGGCGAGGGTAGCAGCTGGGGGGTCTTCAAGGATGAGAACAATTACGGTGCTTTATGCGGCACCAAGGTAGTCGTGGTCTCTCTGGCGAGAGTGAGTCGAACTTGGTTCTTAAACCAAGTTAACTTGGAGTGTGGTGTGACCACCGAGTAACGAGCTCGAGGGGGAGCTTTTCTCCTTCATTAATTAATTCCTCATGGGCGAGGACTGAACTCGGGGAGGGTCTTCTTCAAGGGTGAGGATCGATGAGGAGGGGTTTCTCTGACGAAAATAAGTTAAACTTGAATAAGTTAACTTAAAGGTCAGTCTGGTAACCAGGAACTAGCTCGAGGATGAGCTTCTTCTTAGTTCCAGTCTTCCTCAAGGGCGAGGATAACGGAGGGGGATTACTCTGACGAGAATAAGTTGAACTTGGTTCCTCGACCAAGTTAACTTATGAGTTTGGTGTGGCCACCGAGTAACAGGCTCGAGGGGGAGCCTTTTCCTTCTTCTTTCCTTAATTCCTCAAGGATGAGGAATACCCCTGGTGTTTAAGATGCACCAGGATATGAGGAGTCTCTCTGATGAGAGTAAGTTGAACTTAACAAAGTTAACTTAACGTTTGGTTTGATAACCAGGGACTAGCTCGAGGATGAGCTGCTTCTTAGCCCCTTAAGGTAGGTAGCCCTGCCTCTCTTGCAGGCTACTTCTTGGTCTGGCGAGCCAAGTAATCTACCTGTCCAGTCTCAGTAGCCAAATCTTAATCCGGGGACTTCGTCACCTGGAGACTGACGTATTCTACCAATCCAGTCTAGGTAGCCCGGTCTTAATCCGGGGACTTCGTCACCTGGAGACTGACGTATTCTACCTCGATTTTCCTCAGTGTTCCTTATTTATACGTCGTCACCCCACTGGGGGAGTGGTAAAAAGGGGCCAGGAAGGTTCTTATGCCAAACGGTTTTTCTCACCAAGTCTTACATCGGCTCCTCGTTAGCCTTCAAGCTTGGGAGAAACACGTCTCCAATTTCTTACTTGACATGAAATTGAATCTCACTCTCCTGGGTAGATCTTGCATTTTAACCTTTAGGTCTCTCATAGCGACGAGTGGTGTGGCGCTGCGGTTACACGCTTGGCCCGACGGTGCCTGGGGTGGGATGTCTTTGCGGTAATCGCCTCGTGACTCCACCGCAAGAAAACGGGGGAGTGACGATTCCCCTACAGGTACCTAGTTGCTCAATGACAAGTCTTAGCATCATCCTGATTCAAGCATGGATATGAGCCATTGCTAACACCAGGGTTGCAATTTTGTTCTCTTCCCCCCACCAGAATTTATGTTGGTTTATGAGGCAGTTGAGTTCTCATTGCTACAGGCCAGACTTCTATTCCTTGACCATCTGACCCTAGTACTTGTAAGAAAGGCACTCCCTCCTAACCCCAGTGCTCCAGAAGAAATTGTTTCATTCTCAGGTCGTTCTTTGTTCCTCTTTTTAAATCTCTCACTCTCTTTTTCATTCTTCCTACATCTATCCCCTGCAAGGGGTTCTATGATGTAGGAGGGGTAATGCCTCTGCTACAATGGAAATGCAGTGGAATGGCATACCCTTATAACTTGAATGCCTGTTTCATTACGGTTCACCAACCTTCCTTTATCCAGTAGGATCCTGGCCGGATAATCAAATGGACATAAAGGTCAGTATGACAATTGTTGGTGAACCCGTGGGCACCAGGGGCCGGCCCTCTTTGGGGAGATGTGCACAGAAGTTTTGTGTTTTGATACCAAACAACGTTCAGGTGAAACTTTCATCGCCTCGGGGCAGGGGGACCTGTTCTGCGTCAGCAGTAGGTATGTGGATATAGATACCCATTGGCAAGATTCCTTGAAACAAAGAGAGTTTGTGTCTTGTGCTGCAAAGACAGGATATGAAAGAAAGCAGTGTTGTAATTGGCTGTGTGTGTGATGAGAAGTGTAAGATCTACCCACCTGAATACAGGAGTGAGCACAGCACATCCACCAGTCGGTAACCAGATCTCTGCGGGATCGAACCCGGTACCGCGACAATGGGAGACCAACACTGTATCCACTCGGCTAGCAGGAGCTCTGAATTCCTGTAGATGGATATATATCTTCCCCTATTTTTGCTTAGTTCACCCCCTTTCTTACAGATCTCTCCTTATTAACTGCTTGATACAACCTCATTGCTGTTAGGCTAAAATTTTTAGTGTGAAACCCCCTTAAATGTGTTCCCATTTTGCAAGTTGTCCTCTTCCCCAGTTGTTAGCAGTGTGTGTAATGGCCATTAAACTATATTCCTATAAGTGCTACAGGCACTGTCTGAACGATTTCACCCGGTGGGAATTTCAGAGTGTGGACCAGGTTCTCTTTCATCCTGAAGCACACATGCCACTCTTCATACCATTTTTTTGGCTCTCTTCCCAACAGTATCTGTGTGGAGAGTGTGTTCCCAGGTTTCGGTCAAAGGGCTACCTGGCTTCCTTTATGCAAACCAGTCACTTTATATGCACACTTTCATTGGCCCATCTTCTCTTTGATCGGATTTCTGGAGTGATGACCCCATCCTCTCTGAGTCCTGTCTCCAAACCGAATCCCCTACTCTGACATGCCTACCACACCATCAGTAAAATTTTCACTAGGATTCACAAGGAGTGACAGAGATTATACTGCTCATCCTAGCAGTATCATATGGGGTATGCAAGAGGCCCCACTAGGCCAATTCCCTGTGCAAGTCTAAGTAGTGCCGCTGCCGGCAGGGGTAGTGAATCCTATTCAAATGCAATGAGTGACTGTGCCCCCTACTAAAAAAAAAAAAAAGCAAACCTATTTTGATGGGGATAGTGAGGAAGGTTACAACACATTGTGGCGGCGGGCACGCGCTTCCCCAGCCAAAAATTCCTGCCACCCTGACAAGGTCCGCTCAGTGGTTCAAGGAGAGGGTATTGAGGAGAGAGAGAGAGAGTACTTTCTAAATTTAATTTAGAAACAGTAATTATAGCAAAATAATATAATCCAAATAATCAACCAGAAATATTTTACAAACCCTCAACCTAAACCAAAATACAATATATATATATATATATATATATATATATATAGTTAGCCTTACAATACTCTGGCCAACCACCAACCACCACACGTATATATTTACAAAAGGCCTTACATAAGATCTTGGCCACGCAAACGAATAGTACAACCAAGATACGCAAAAGACGGGTGCACCCTTAACTAACTAATGGAGTGAGACGTGTTGGAGAAAGTGGGAGGTGGCTCACTTTCTGCGGGATTCTGAGGGGCCCGGGATTCGGCAAAGCCAAGGATTTCAGGTACCTGGGACGCTTGCTGGTCCCAACTGCTGGGTCACAGTCGGTGGGGCGCTGCTCCAATTACTCCCTGGAGATTGGGAGGTGCTCTCCAAGGTCCACACCTTAGAAAATCGCCCCAAAAGGTAGGCGCACTTGAGAGGGTCAAGATTGGCTTCAGCCGTCTCCGAAAGCCAGATGTCGGCAACAATCGGTACCACAGAACTGGAAAAGAGAAGGCACATTCAGTCACCTATTCAGTGCCACACTCAAGCATATCCACTCTCACACCATCTTCACTCACCTATCTTCCATCTAGGCGGCTCTTCCTTCTTCAGTCACAACTAATGACTTCCAAACTATTACTAAACAAAAATATTAGCTGAAAGAATCTGCCTAAAAAGAAAACAAGAGATGAATGGGGGAGCACAATAGAGATCCATCGAGTGCCCCCACACAAAGTAAAGACGGTGATCACATGATCCACACACACATTCTGCAAAAGAAGGCGGACAACCAAACTACTACAACATCTGACTGGGGGAGAGGCTCACCTCTCATCACTCTCCTAAGGGTAATAGGTTTCCCCTTTACTACTCTTGGAGCCAATCTTGGCAGTTCCAACTCTTTTGAGGCAGTTTCCCCCCCTTATTCGCTTTTGTAGAGTTCCTCTGGGAAACACTTTCCTAGCAGTAGGTCCCCCCACCTCTGCTGTCTCAGTGGCCTCATCAAGAACACAACAAGACAGGACACACTGCCTTATTTCCTGTCCCCATGATGGGTTCAGGTGAACCATTTCAACACCCTTAGAGGGGCATTGTCATCACTTAGCCCTTGCCAAGACACCTGATGCACCCAAAATTCATCACATTGATGGAAGCCAGCATGGCCACTCTCCACTATTTCCCAATGTAGGTCAGCATGCCAGCCCCAATAACGATTACGACTCCATATGCTCTTTGATGAGTTCCAGTCAGGATCCCAGACAAAGGTTAGGAGGGCCAATCCTGCAGTGAAATTGATCCAGGAGGTATCTTCACCCCAAGATCCTCCAAGGAGGCAAACCAACTTGGTGGGGGCACCTTGAGCCAAAGTCTGGCCCCCTTGTAAGATCATGTTGTGCCGCCACAAGCCCCCTGGTGACTCGAGGAGAGGAGGGACCACCTCCTTCATCAGGTGCTCACTTGTCGGCCATGAATGTCCCAATTTTGGAGAACAACATAGCTGAGACTGGTGGACCAGCCTTGGGGTCCCTCTCTGACATCTAACAGGAAAAGAAAATAGAAGATGAGGACTTGGAGCCTTTCCCTCCAGAAGCCATTTTGCCCACCAAATGTTCTAAGACAGGGAGGCAAAGATTTGTATGGCCCAATGTCTCCCAGTAAGTCCTCAGATGTGACGGTTGCTTCGACGGCCAGCAGCTCTTGGTGTTCTGCCTCCAGGAACTCTACGGCCATTTCTGTGAGGGTCCTCACTTTGGAGGCTCGCGCATCTACTTTGAGACTGACCTGGAGGACATATTCCTTCAATGTATTTTTTGTGGATTCTTGCCCCATCGTGCTGTAACTATTGCTGTGGATGTATTCACCAATGGGTCATTCCATATGAACTCAACCAGAGGTACCATGGTGACCAACTCAGATTTGGCTGAAAAAAATTATGCTGCTAACCTCTACATAGATAATGAACATGTGCCAAAATTTCAATGGGTTTCTGTGCTGTGGCTCTTCAAAAAACGGGTCTTCACCCATTTTTGACACTCTTGAATTGGGCATGTTCCTGAGCACCCACCTTTGGATGCCAATATCTCTGCAATGGAATAAGATGTCTGCCTGCAATTCGATATACTATGTAATTTATACTCAGGCTTTCAGGATCTGTCATCAGAACAGGCCTATCTCTTCTAGTTTCTGACTTATTGTGCTCCAAATTAGTGAATTTTTTATGTGCGAAAATGAACATTTTACTTCGCGGTGGGCAATTGTCATGCTATAATGATTCACAACAAGCTATTGAGGCTGAGTTCCTTCTATTTGAGGACATGACTATCTTTAGAAGGTTTCTTGACTATACCAAAGCCTTGATTTAGAAGTAATGGTGCTCAAAAGATGCAATTTTTGACTGACAAATTTTTTTAGTGTAGGCTAAATAATAGGTTAAATTGGTTTAATCTAAGCCCGTCACCAGATGAGAACCTTTTCAAGAAAAAAAAATCCATTTTCATCTTCTACCTTCACTTCTCTGCCATGCTTGCCACCTTCCTAACAAATACCTATCAACCTCCTCATTGATGAAATTGTCAACCTATACATGGATATCATCACATGGAAATTCTGGTTTGTCCACAACAGTAACTATTTTTTCTTACTACAAAGTTTTTTACCACTTTGGGCCCTGTGGCAAAGAAGATGGGAGATGGCTAATGAGAACATAAAGTTGTCTGTCATTGTGTTTAGACATTTCGTGCTGACTTACACCCCCTAATACCTTGACAGTATCAGGTCATCTTTTATTGGCTCTGAATCGGACACACTTGCATGATTGTGTCATCTGATGGAGTCCTCCCCTGAACCTTTCTGTCAAATTCCTTTTCCCCCGACATTGAGAGCTCTTTTGGTTCACTGTCGCAAGATTGTAACAGCCAGGGTTGCTATTGCTTGGCCCCATTCCTTGGGTGAGACTTGTGAATGGGTCTGTGGTTTAAGTTTTTCAAGGATGCCTTTACCACCATAGCATTTAATTATTTAATTGTTGTTTGTATGCCCATGCCAAGGGAGGGGGGAGGTCCCTCCACCACTTGAGTATCCCGACCAACCAATGGCGCGATCACCTCGCCGGGAGTGCCAATGGATTGGTGCAATCCACCCACCAACCCACCTCAGATGCCCCAGTCCCCCAATTTGTCATACTCAATGTGTTGATTGGTTAGGTGGCCAGTGAAATTGCTGATTGGTTTAATGTCACAAGGGATCCATCCACCAACTCACCTCATTCATAACCAGGTCGGCTAGGGGGCTGAATCCCCCTCCCCTCGTCTAATTTCAGACCCGTTTATGTTTATATTCCTTTTTTAAGCCATACTTGTATTCTGCTATTCAAAAAAGAGTTATGGAATAATATAGAATATATATAAAACCATTTTTTGACCTTTGCCATTGAATGCACCTTATATGATACATGTTTAAAATGGAGGTAAATCTCAAAAATCATTATTAAATTTAGTATTATACTTTAGCTGACGTCCAAAACCTTCAATAAACCCCAATTCTTCATTTTCTAATATGTGGAAAAGATTCGGATCTGATAAGAGTTAGGGCTCACTCCTCCTGTGTGCGAAACTCTTATTATTATCAATGCTGTGTAAGATAACCATTATTAATGATCATCAAAGCCACTTTCTCGGACTCCCACGAGGGAGGAATTCAGGTTAGCCCCTCCCCCCCTTTTTTTATGCTGGATCCGTCACTGGTTGTAACCACCCCTCCCCCCTTCTCAAGAGCTATTGCTAGCTGAGTGGATACGGCGTTTATCCATTAACCTCTCGGCACCGGGTTCGATCCTGCCATAAGTGGATACAAATGTCAGCGCACGTAGAGATCTGACTACAAATTTGTGGACGCGCTCTGCTGGGGTGGGTAGATCTTACACTTCTCATCACAAACATAGCCAATTACAACACTGCTCTCTCTCCTCTCCCGTCTTCGCCACACAACACACACAAACACTGTTCCAAGAAATCCTTTGCTGCCAAAAACGTATTACTTACTGGCCCCTGGTGCCCTTGACTTACCAGCGATTGTTATACTAGTCTTTATATCTATTTCATTATCCAGTCGGGACTCCACCTGGATAAAGGTAGGTTGCTGAACCACCACCACTACTACTACCTTACTCTTACCTTTGTAAGTAATTTCTGCTAGTGTGTGCCAAATGTAAATTACAAAAGATTCCTGTGTGCGATAGCGATGTAACTGCATTGGAAAGTTGCGTTTAGAGTGGGGACTTAAGGGCTCACTTTTGGTAGCAGCCGAGGATGAAGACGACGCTCAGGCACAGGAGTCGGAACCAGAAGCGGAGGCAGATTCGGAACCAGACCCAGAGGCAGAACTGGAGCAGGCATCGGAAGCGGAGCCTGTTGCTGAGGAGAAGGAAGAGGATAATGTGGTTGATGCCTGGGATCAACTGAGTGAGAGCGAAGAGGAAAAGGAATCCCATACCCAAGGTAAGGTTTGCTCATTGATTGAGAGGTCATCCTCGACCTGTGTACTACACACCTCTGTCGCCTTCATTATAGACAGCTGGAAGATTGTGCCTTCCTGGCCCCAAGGCTCTTAAATGTATGCCATTCCAGGCCCTAAAGCCTCCATATGAATCTGTGTCTATGTATCTTGCATATATTTTTACTTGCTCTCTTAACAGTTCACTCTTTGCAAAGTAAGTTTGTTGGATTTTGCTTAGAATTTAATTTTTCAAAAATCCTGTCTCAAGTTCCTAAAAGGGGATCTGCCTTCATTGGCGATGTTCGGTAATTCACAGTTGTGCCATTGCTACTCTTTTTGTTATGGGTTGGGAAGATGCTCTTTGAACAGATGAATTCAAAAACTGCAGTGTTATAAGTCTGTATTGTAGTTAATGTTTTTGGAAAAATTATGATTTGGTGGATACTGTTGTCTGAATGATTAGCTGTTCAATATATTTTTGGATGGAGTACTGAGAGGAGTATTCATGGGAATGCAAGTGGTAAGAGATTGCTGAGAAATGGCACCATCTGTGAGTGAGAGGGATTTGGAAATATTTGTGAGTAAGGACTAAAAGTAAATTAGAAAAGAGGAAGGTGAGTGAGGTGTGATATTATAGTCTGTGGTGGTGTTAGCTGTGAAGAAATGGGAGGTTTTAAATGTCTAGGAAGTATTGTGAATGATAGTAGTACAGTTGAATCAGATTGGTAAGTTTTGAATGATACAAAGGTCTATCAATCAGAACATAAGTGATTCTCAACAGTTTGAGTATGGAATGTGCCATGGAGCTGCAAAAGATAGACTGGTTCCATCATTGGTGTATGGGAGTGAAATAGTATGGAAGAAAAGGGAAATGTTCCAAGTTATGGCACTGCAAATGAACCATTTGAGAGGGTTGCTTGGTGTGCAAAAGGTAGATGGGGTTAGAAACTACTGTGCAATGAGAGATGTTTATTTTGTGAATGAGGTATTAAGTGGGAATGTTCCGATCTTGTTAGGCATGGTAAGAAATATAGATGCGAAATAAGAGTGGCAGGAGGTGCGATGAGGTTGAAAGACTGCATAAAATGTAGGTTGATAAAATGAGTGGATGATATTGTGTGATGGCTTTTTGCCCCGGGATCAAGCCTGACTGGATGATATGCTACAGCACATCACTTTGAACCTCCTGTATTATTCTCTTAGGGAGCCTTCCTTTCCGTCCCTGTCTATTTTTATGCTCTAGTCTGTCGAGTTCTTTTCTGTGAGGCTGTCTATTAACCGGTGTTTCATGTTTGGTGAATTTAAGCCACATTTGCTGTGGTTAAGCCTCAAATGAAGTCCCAATTGGGGTCTAGATCATTCTAGCTCCCATAGGAGGTAGAGTCGCGTGTGGAACTGTAGTTTCCCACTGAGAGGCGCATCAGACGTTCCGAGCCAATGGTAAAAGTCTTTAAATTAGTTAGTTCCGCCCTGCAATCGGCCAACCATAACTTACAGTTTCCCCTGGGGGGGGGGGGGTCTTTATATAGAAAAGAAACTCATAGATTACTCGGTTTCAGAATCGGCGAGACCTAAGAAAGCAGTTGTAGTTGAAGAGGTTAACAAAAAAGAAAAGGTAAGTATCTGTTACCAAAGTCTGAGCTTATATATACATGGAGCATCCCAACAGGGTGGAGGTCTTAGATCCAAATTATAGGCTCCCTTGTTCTTCAAATTGCCATGTTTTTATTAGATGCTTTACTTTTCCCCTAGAGAAATGTCAGCTATGCAAGCGAGCATCTGTATCTGAAGCTGACATAGGAAATTGTTCAAATAATTGTTAATTTTGTGTTTCTCCGTCTAGGCGCCGGAGGCCGAGAGTGAAGATGAACACCTGACAGAAGCTGAGAAGAAGAGGGAGCGCGCCGTCTATCGCTTAGCACAGCGCAAGGCAGAGAATGAGAAGAAAAAGTCACTCACTCGGCTGCGAGCGCCTGTCGTGAGTATTACGCCTTTTTGTTTCCTTCGCTTGATAGTCTCTTTAATAGAGATGGACGATTATGGCCTAGTTTAGAAACAACGCTTCCGATTTTAGGAAGGTTGAGCTAAATCGGGTGTGGTTAGTCGTTGGATGGAGTCCCGATTTGGGTGTACTTCTCGGCCGTTCCCATCCCCTCTATGCACCTGTGATTCGGATTACGTGTTAATCAGTAGATCCAGGCTGAGAAATAAAAGTCTTAAAAATAGCGAGCAGACGCTGAAAGTAGACAGCTTTTGCCGGCCTCATGGATAAAGCGTTGGATTCCCATGTTTGGGTGCCGGGTTCGAGTCCCGGCGTTCTTAGTGAGATGCCACCAATCAGGTGGTTTCTTCACTGAGGGATACATACAAACTGCTTTTGCCATGCATGACACTAAACACGGCCAATTGCAACACCTCTTTCCTCCATTCTTTCTTTGCACCCACACCACCTCTACTGCCCAGAACTTCCCAAAGGGAAGTTTCATATCCATACCCCCTGGCACTGAATGGTTGGTTCTCCCGATTGTGATTTTTGGAGGAGGCTATCCTCTTACAGCACTTGAGTGGGCCTCTTTTTTTTTGTTTATCAACAGCCTCTCTCGAGGCTAAATTAATTTTTCAGTGTCTATGCCCTTGTTCCTTGTTGGCACTTGCCAGGGGAGGCCATGCTTAAAATTAAATGAAATCGCTGGGCTGCGAAGAGGGAGGGGCTCCCTGCTCACTTGTTGGTTACAAACACTACTGCTGCTTTATGTGCATCTTCCTTCCCCCCTAACAATGGCTGCCCTGGGTGGCTCTAGGCATGCCAGCAATTGTTATTTTTATCTTTATGTAAATTTCCATATCTGATTATGAGACCTTCCACACATGAAAATTGACAGCTGTTGCAACTAAGATGAACAAATAGTTATGAAAGGTGACCTAAGAGGATATGGGAACAGGAGAGGAATCACATTGAATCCTGGTATCAAAAGATGTTCATTTTGAAAGTATTGAATAGAATTTCACTTGCTTTGCATATTGAGAGATGGGAAAGCTGGTCTTAGTGTGTGATTGATACCCTCCGACCCCACTTTGAAAAGCACCATGGTGATGTTAAGGAAATGTGACATTGTCGTTGTCTATAGCTCCCCAGGAACAGATGACCTCTGCTCCCTCCAACCACTTGGAAGATTAAGGGAGAAAGACTGATCTTACAGCCTCTGCTGTAGGCTCCCGTCAACCTTACCTCAATTAAGCCAGGTTCTTCCTCTTCTGTGAGACTCCTGAAGGACAAAGTTAGAAGAGGGCGGGGGATAGGCTGTTCCATGCTATGCGAATTTCATAGCACCCCTTGTGCTAGCGGTTCTGTGAGACTGTCCTGATTGACTAGCTTAGAGGGGAGGGCTGTTGAATGCTGTGGGATTTTTAGAGCACCTCCCTGTACTAGCAATCAATGTAGGAAGTGGAAGTTCTACCGCACTTTAACCTCACCCAGGATACATCCAAGTTGGGTGTGGGGTCCCACACCAGGATTGCATTCAGGCCGTGTCCTATCCACTTGGGCATGATTGACCACTCTACATGGTGGCTAGAGTTTAGAAGACGCACTTTCCTGCTGTGCTTGAATGAATTTAATGAAAGGCTAATAAAAAAAAGTATGCTATGGCATGAAACCCACATATAGTAAGGATACATTACACCCCCTTCTCTTGGTAGAAGGGTGTTTGACTGGTGGCAGTTGAAATGTATAAAAAGTTTGATTTTTTTAATCTACATTCTTCATGTGTTTAAATGGTCATTTTACCATTCTGTAGAAATATTAGACATACAACCACTCCTACCCTCTGCATACCCCCACTCCCCCAATTCAGTTCATTTTATAGGGGGGAAAAGATATGTAGGTGGGTAAAAAAACAAGAAATGTTATTTTGGCTCATTATAGCCTATTTAGGAAAATTTATTAATTGCCTTCCCCCTCCCCCATAATTTTTAGACTCTTTACAGCAATAAATAATAAAAGTGGATAAAATACCAATTAATTCTCCCTCAAAGGTCGATTTATTTCTAAGGTGCTGTGAAGAGCATTTTTCTAAAGCTTCCAGAATGGCAAAAGAATTCTATAGAACTGTTGCTAAAGATTTGGGAACAACTTTCTTTTTCACAAAAAACATTTGAAAGAATCATGCTTGAAGTAGAAAGTGTAATAAAGGCTGACAGAAAATTAAATAAAGTTACACTACAACAAAATAGAACCGCACACAGTTCAACTCTTGCAAATCTTGGCTTCACCTACTTAATCCTCGCACTTACACATTCACATCCAGCCATTACATGATGCCACTTGTGCAAAATCATTTACACTTTTTCCCCTATTCAGTCTTTCCCAAGCAAACTGTTCATTCCCGTTAATGTTTGTCTCACATAGAGCAACCATTTGCACTCTTCCTCTTTTAAACATTTACTGCCTTTCTCCTCATCACATTCCACACACCTACTCAGATCAAACATTGATGTAGATTAATTTTAATGGCAGGGCAGCGTAGGCCCCTCTTTCTTGTTCTTTACACATTGCTAAATAAATAGTTTGGTATAAAAAGCCCAGTTCCGTTAAGCTCAGAATGCAAGGAAAAATTGTACTCTTATTCAATGCTTTGATTTTTTTTTCTCGCTCTTCCTGTTCAACTCCTTGTCTTGAATGTGTTTTGATTTGTCTTACCATGTCCTCCTATAACTCCTCCTCGTATTTAAGGTGTGTGTACTCGGACATGTTGATCATGGGAAGACGAAGATCTTGGACAAGCTGCGTCGGACCAATGTTCAAGAAGGGGAAGTTGGAGGCATTACACAACAAATTGGAGCGACCAATGTGCCTTTCGACGCCATCAATTCACAGACGAGGATGGTCAAAGATGTATGATCTTTGTTGTCTTCACTTATTTTGTACCACTTATGAGACCTGTCCCTCCAATCATTAGGCATTGTTTGCATGTGGAATGTAATTGTAGGAGCTTGATCACAATTTTACAGTGTCATGTGGAAAATGTCTAAAAATTGAAAAATGTCCTTAGATTATTTGCAATTTTTTCCAATATGGATTACATGCACATATTTTTTGAGATTCTACACAAATAAAAATTTTGGAATCACAATTGGGTTGCAAAGTACTCCCGAAAAATGTATTTTCTTTGAACTGTATATTGCCATTTACTGGAGGAAGTGAAAAGATAAAAATTCTGTATGCAGTGTTTTGAATTAGTTTTCTATTTCAATTACTTACTTTATTTTATACTTAGTACAATTTTTTTAGAGTTTAAACGAGGTTAAACCCTTCAAATAGAAGGAACACTGGGGATTAGTCAATTAGCTTCACTTTAGTAGTTGTGCTAGCTGATTCTCTCTTGCCAACTACTCCCATTCCTTCTAAATCACAGATCTTGTCCGCTATGTTCAAAGTAGTTTCCTTTTTTTCTCACTCTCCCTCATCTTTTCACTTACCCTCGCTGAATTAGGAAATATCATCCATAAATGTTTTGATAAGGCTGAGAAATTAAGTCAACACGATCCTTTCCTGTTCCAGTTCCTTCCTGACCAAATGACCCTGCCTGGGTTACTCATTATTGATACACCTGGTCACGAGTCGTTCTCGAACCTCCGCTCGAGGGGGTCATCGTTGTGCGATATCGCCATTTTGGTTGTTGACATCACCCAAGGGCTAGAG
This sequence comes from Ceratothoa steindachneri, assembly GCA_963969495.1. Lineage (NCBI taxonomy): Eukaryota > Metazoa > Arthropoda > Malacostraca > Isopoda > Cymothoidae > Ceratothoa > Ceratothoa steindachneri. Next base: position 74,755,404 of record OZ018334.1, read on the forward strand.
CCGCAGACGATCGAATCGATCAACCTCCTTAAGTCGAAGAAGACGCCATTCATCGTTGCTCTCAATAAGGTTGACAGGTAGGGTAGTGACAGGGGAATAAGCCCAATAATTCCCCTTAGATTCATCAGCTTTACTTTGGCAGTTCCTCCCAACAGGTAATGAAACTAACATATAAGTCAGAATGACAACCTATTACGATAGATCTGTGGTTGGCCTCTGGCCTGGCTAGCGATTGTTTGAAACCCTTCAGTGACTTAAATAGAAGGGACTGCTCAATTTCAGGAGGGATATGGATTGAAAACCCATTTGGGGGTTATGGGATATGTATTACTTGGTTGTCCCCCCACTCGCTAAAGCAGCCAGCCTGCATCCGCCATGAATGCTCCCCACCGCCGATGGCCGAGCCCCCCCTCCCCCCAAGTCTGACTGAAGATATGTTGTGGTTCTGTTTGAAGTTCATGGTTTAGGTATGTTGATAAAAGGTGTAAAGGCAAAACGAGGAACTAAGTTCTCTGCATAAAAAAAAACAAGAAATAAATAGGTCCACAGGAAGGTGCTTAGATATCTGCAAGGGTATAATAATACAATAAATGATTCAAATGTATTAAATAAATACAGTGCACAAAAGAATTATATTAAATACAATGTAAACGTACCAAATAAATACAGTGCACAAACAGGTGCATTAAATATGTCACCGGATTAAACCATCAACGACAGACAACACGTTGTTACAAAATAAGCACTGCTACTCCGGACAATGGGTACAGGAACAGAATATACCCCTCCCCCCCGCCGTACGTCCTTAATAAATAGGTGTAGGTCTCGACAACAGAACCTAAGAATGGGGCGTAATCTGACTTCCCGGTGAGACCGAGAGAGACGAGTAAATCGGTAGCTTGCAATCGGTGCAGCGGCAGATGCTGGCAGGGGTGTAGATATCAGCAGGTCCTCGCTGTATAAACTGATCGGCTCTACTTTTAGAGTCAAGGGGTCCCTATTTATATCCTTCACCAATGAACGCCTACGTTACGAAAGTCAACCTGATTTCAGTTCGTCGACCCGCGCTCCAGTCGCTATGGTGTAAACTAGGTATTAAGTTAACGAACCGCGCTTCCCAAGAGTTACGACGTAGGTTACAAATGGGTCGCAAAGCGCGTTGGTAGGTTACCATTACATAAGGGGTGGCTACATCGTGGGCATTGTTGTTTTATAATGTGCCTGCAGTATTGGGGAGATGGCCTGATCTGAATCTGGAGAGAGTAAGTTACGAAAACGGACATCTAAACATTCAACTCAATCATGAAAAAAAAGTACGTTTTTAATTGGAAAAGTCAATGTATGTCATAATGAGAGATGAGGAAAGTGTGCAAACATGAACATTTTAAGTTAATCTAAGGAGGGGTGAGAGAGGCTTAAAAAAAAATCATGATGTGACTACTCTGACAATGAAACTAGAAAAGAGTTAATATTTGTTTTTTTCATATTTGAAATGGGGGAGGGGGTGCATACAATTAAAATTTTAATTTTTCTAAGATCGAAATAAAAGCCCACCAACCTATGGAATTGAAATGCAAACATTTTTACACATCCCCTTCCCATCCTTTAATGTATGTGTGGGTGTGTGCTTGTTTAAATTTCTCAGGCTTGCTGCTGATTCGCAAACCTGAATGAGTCAAAGGATAGGTTAGCAGCTTTGCCACAATGCCCAGACATGCTGTTTAGTGGACCTTGCCTGGCTCCTAAATTCCCCTTGGAGATGGGGGGGGGGGGATTGGAGTATAGAGCTATTTGCAAGTCGTCTTGGCAATTCCACTGCCAGCTCAGTTCCAATGTGATGTGTGCATGAAGGGAAAAAGGGAAATTTTTTGCAATTGACTCAGCTTGAGGCATCTTGATGAAACTGCTTGCACGCAAAGTTTGAGAGTCCTTCCCCACTATTCGTCAGTTGAGTGATTTCTTACATTATGTATAAGGATGTTATGTGAGATTGTGACTTCTGCTGGATCAAATAGATTTGAAATGCAGGGTTTGTTGCGCAAATCAAGCTTATTTCTTTTCCATGGTGCTAGTAATCCACCTTAGTGGTTGGGACTGATATAGATGAGGCACTCCTAATTCAGGTATTGTTTCTTATAGGGTATTTGAGTGGGAGTCTTACCCCACCAAAGATATTCGAGAGAGCATCAAGGTGCAAAATGAACCCTGCAGGCATGACTTCGAGAGGAGGAGTTCGCAAGTGATCCAAGCCCTTAACATTCAGGTGAGACATTCCATGATACATCAGTGATAGCCTCTAGAGAATTTGGGGCTCTGTCTTTTGTTGCAGAGATCTTTCTTCTTGACATAATCTAGCCTTAGGCTGTAGCATTATTGCGACGTCTTTTGCCCTAGTAGGCAATCTCTAGATAGGCTGTTTTAAAAGAAAAATTATGTAGATGTGCAAAGTTGTTTAGCCGAAGTCTATGCAAGTTGCTCCAAGCCCGTACACAATAGGTCCCTATTGTGTATGGCCAAGGTTGTCAACTGCGGAGGATGCACCCCACTTCTGAGCAATGAGGTGCATATCTCCTGGAGAAGGAAGTCATGGCCGTTCAGGCTACGGATCGTCTTTCATTTAATGAAGCTAAGGGCCTGTTCCTGGCTCGTAGGCCCCTCCAGGCCTACGAGCGCGGTCGTTTCCGCACCCATTCAGAATCACACTGCGGGTGCTTCCCTGGTATAGCTCGTGGCACAAAAAGTTTACACTTGTCCCGGCTAAAACCAGGGCTTCCCCCCTCCACCAGCGTGACCGTTTTCGTTAGGTGAAACTGTCACGCTGGTGAAAGGAGGACAGCACCAAAGGAGCATCGACTCATGCGCCCACACCCACTGCTAGGCTGGGTGGATCCTCCCCGCATGCCTAAGGTTTCGAGACGGAGTGAGGAATGACCCCCGATAACGACTTCAGCGCATTGTTAGGCCAACAACCCCCGTAGTTCTGCCACCAGGAAGCGTATGGCCATTCCCGTGAGGGTCTTCTCTTCAAAGAGGGCCCCCGCATCTCCTCCGAGTTAGGCCGGAACGGCATATTCCTTCAATAGAATTGCCGGGGCCTGCGAACCTGCGGAGGCTTGTCTCCTTCGATTTTCCCTTACCTAACTTTTCGCAGGAGACCATGCTCTCTGCCTGCTCACCCTCCCAGGTTATAAGTGTTTTGCAACACCACCAACACGGAATGGGGGCCGGGCAGGAGGATGCGCGATTTACACCGGGCATTATGTCTTCGTTCTTTTCTCTGCTTTAGATATCTCGTTGCACCTGGAAATCACTGATTTCTCTGTCTCAGTCAGGGAGTTTAGGTCGGCGTATGAGGCCGTTTAGTTCTCCTCTGGCAACCTCATTGCCGTGGGGCTAACTACTCTTCCTAGAACGTCTGGCCGCTTCCGTGGTGGTCAGCTGAGTGTGAGACGGCCCTCAAACAGAAGGCATTATTCCTACATGCGCTATAATCGCCGCCCGAACTCTTTCACTGTGGGTGAATTCTCTCGAGCTAGGGCTAGGCTCCGGTATATTTCGAAGCACGCCCGCCGTTCTTCCTGGCGGGCATACGTGTCTTTCTTTAACGGGTAAGACCCCTCTAGCAGAGGTGTGAGTGCAAGTCAAAATGATTTTGTGTAAGTTCTCGTCCCCCATCCCGTTTTCCAGGACAATGGAACCGCGTTCGTGACGGAATCTTTCCTGACTTGCTTTCTCCGCATTCTCTGTCCCGGATGCTACTCTGCCAGTATTCAATGCACGTTGTGATACCTCTTAAGGCTGCCGATTAGACTTTACCTCCAGAGGCAGAGAACCCTTCAATAACAGGTCTACATTGAGTGGGTTGGGTTCCTCTTTCGCCTCATAAGCAAATGCTATCCCTGATCCGGACGAGGTTCACTTATGCCATGTTTCGACACCTAGGTGAACGAATCATGGCCTTTGTTATATCTGTTTGACAGGCTTTGGACAGGGGGTATCCTCCGAGGCTACTGGCAAAAGCTATCCTTCTCACTTTTCCTAATCCCGGGAGAGATCACTCTACCCCTGCTAGTTTGCCACCCAATCTTTAATCCACTGCGTGTGAAAGTTGATGGAGAAATCGGTAATGTCAGATTAGCCTTTTTTTTCTGGACAGCAGAGGCCACCTGTCTTCTGCACAGTGCGGCTTCCGCTAGTTCCACTCCACTTCAGACGCTCTGCTCTAACTGTAAAATGCCGTCTGCGAGCCCTACCTTCGTAGATAGGACTGGGGTGGTTGGTTTCTATGCCGTATCCCCTCTGTTTGAAGTCACCATGGTGCCTCCAGGCGCTGCATGTCTTCACGCCGAGCTGGTTGCAATACACCACTTGGTATGCGAGATAACGCGCCGGGCCCGTTTCTGAGACCGGATTGTGATCTTTAGCGACTCATAAAGCGCCCTGAGTGCTCTTGGGGTAATGGAATATCTACGTGCTCTGGTTCACGGTATCTGTTATGCCACAGTTCCTGCGAGCCGGGTGGATGTCGATATTATTTAATGCTGGGTTCTTGGACATGTGGGAATCACGGGGATTGAAGGCACCAAAAAGTCCTCGAAGACTGTGCGACCAGGCCAGCGTTTCGCTCCTTCCCACACTGACTACATGGCATAGAAGATGGGAGATGTCCGAGAGGATCAAGTTGCGTGCCATTGCGTCGCAACTGTTCCCAGGCTGCGACGGCTTCAGCTCTTTGTGGTCGTCTTGAATTGGGCACTCGTAGGACGCACCGCCATTTGTTAGAGCGCTCGCTTGCTTGCGGCTTACTGCGACGACTGCGTTGCCCCCCAGACTACTCTGCACATTCTCGTTGAATGTCCCAGTCTGGGTGATCTCGCATGTTCCTGTACCGGTACCGAGACGAGCGGAGTCGCTACCGCCTATCCCCTGTACTAGTTTGTGAACTATCTTACTTGGGAGGGGGGCTGGCCTCCTCCATTTTATTTTACTCTCTTTGGTGTTGGTCGTATGTTTCTGCGCCAAGGGGAGGCGAACTTCCTTCCCCAACGTCGAGCCTGCTTTCTTACTGCTGCTTGTTTTTGTTTTTTTTTATTGCTTTTTTTAGTATTTCCGATGCTTGTACTTTTAATCTAGCATTGCATTAGGCTGTAAAATGATTACGGCCACTTATGCCCTAGTAATCAGTCGCCAGATGGACTGTTTAATAAAAAAAAGTCTGGTGGTGAATGTTATCTCGTGAGCACTCATTTGGCTGGAGGTGTATGTTTATTATGTTGTAGGATGTATTCTCTAGTTTTATTTGGATCGAGCGGAGTTCTATCTAGGGAACATTTTTAATCAACTGGTCTTTGGAGCGAGATCAGGTAATTGTCTAATGGCGATGTCAATATTTTGGTTACTTAAGAATAGTTTGAGTTGTCGTGTTTATCTGTTGGATGTTTAGTGTACGTTTCTGCGGAGAGGTAGGGGGTAATTGGCATTGCGTAGTGTATTCGTTTGTGTGGTTTAGCGAAGTACAATGCAGTTGTGTTCAATTTCTGCAGTGCAGTATTGCATTGGACAGCGTATAATAGCCACATGTGATGTGTAGAGGTATGTTTTGGGGCCGGTGTTGGCCCCTATGTCCCACCTAGTGTGAGTTGACTCTGATGACTAAATCATCAGGCTTAGTGGTGGAAAATATGGTGTAGGTGCAACGACTGCTCCCGGAAAACCGTGCAACGTCGACTCCTCCCTTTGATGTAGGATTTGCCATCCAAGTGGCGGCTTCGAAGGGCTTCTTGGATTTCCTCGTAGTCGTTCCGGATGACCAGACACACGCGCCTCTTGCAGGCAACCCTCGGCTAACCCAATTTGTAAGGAAAGAAAGGGAAAGGTGCAATCCATATTTATTTGTAAATGCCGATTGTGCAATCATTTGTAGGACGAACGGGGAACCCAGTTGATGCATTCTAACACCTACCCTTGGGAGGGGCGACCTCCGATAGTTTCGTTTGCTAAGTATCGTCACCTTTTTCAGGGTTTGAACGCTGCGTTGTTCTGGGAGAATCCCGATCCTCGATCATATGTCTCGCTGGTGCCAACTAGTGCCATTTCCGGTGATGGGATGGGTAATCTTATGGCACTCATCTCGAGTATGTGCCAAAAGCGAATGGCTTCGAGACTGATGCTTTCAGAGGAGCTTCAGGTTAGTGTTGGTCGTTTGTTTTTTTCATTAAAGCTTTTCCGAGTGGTTTGCGGACCACTCCTACTCATCTTATTTTTTGCAAGTTAAGAGTCTGGGTCTGTTTCCTTAATTTCAGTGCACCGTCCTCGAAGTGAAAACGATTCAGGGCCACGGGACAACTATCGACGTCATTCTGGTGAACGGACGTCTGCGGGAGGGCGACACGATTGTGCTGGCGGGAACGGAAGGACCCATCGTCACGCAGATTAGGTGAGGCCGAAGGAAAAATCGGTAGGGCGAAATTGATACCATAGTTTCGCAGTGAATTTTGGACGGAGGGAAAATGGGGTATATAGGTAGAGTAGTTTGAAAAGGAAGCCACGTGATAGCTCTGAACAACCAAGTTCGCAAAGTGGTGAATTTAGGTAAAGGGAAAAGATATTGGAAAGATCTTAGCCAGGGTGGTCCAAAGAGAAGACTAATTGGAGACTTGAACGGCCTGTAGCACTCGAAGCGCCCCCTCTTCTCCATAAAGTATATTTCTCTTCAGGTTTTGACAAACATCTAAATGTCTGCTGCAGTAGGGTCGCCTATGTGGTTCACACTTGGAGTTTGTTATTGCAACCTGCCCCCCCCCCCAACCTTTTTCAGTTCCTCTTTATCCGTCTGTCCCTATTCATCACCAAAAGTACCCTTATTGGTTCAATCATTTCTGAAAAAAATGTGACGAAGCGCTGATCGTCCGAAGACGTCTTCTGTCGTGTTTGGCATCTCTTTTGGACACCGGTGCGGAATACGAGGTTAATAGTTGCCCCCATTTACAATTTAAGGTCCCTACTCATCCCCAAGCCTATGAAAGAGATCCGTGTCAAAGGGCAGTACGATGAACTGAAAGAGGTGCAGGCGGCCCTCGGAGTCAAGATCGCCGCTCGTGAGCTGGAGAAGGCGATTGCCGGGCTGAACATGCAGGTGGCTCACCATGAGGATGAGATCGACATCTTGAAGGAGGAGGTTGACCGTGAATTCAAGGCAGCGATGCGATCCATGAAGGTGAGGGCTGCCCCCTTATGAAAGAATGTTACTTGAGCATTAGGCGTTAATGCCAATGGCGAGTGCAGAAAATCTCATTAAATCAAGTCTTGGTTAGATAGTTTCCCCAATAGTTCCAAGGTGATGGGATTATTACACAGTTTCCTCCTGGTGCAGGTGAAGGACAAAGGTGTGTACGTTCAAGCGTCGACGCTGGGCGCGTTGGAAGCGCTTCTTGAATTCTTCAAAGCGAACAAGGTTCCGTACGCGGGTATCCGCGTCGGTCCGGTTGTCAAGCGCGATGTCATGAAGGCCACAGCTATGCTCGAGCACGACCCCATGTATGCGGTCATCCTCGCCTTCGATGTTAAAGTGGAGCGGGACGCACAAGAGCTCGCAGATAAGGTAACTAGTTTTTTTTTACCCCTGTGGTACTTGACTTCTATTTTCCGCCTTCGTTCCGCACGACGGAGCCTGGAGGGTCAGATTCGTCGGAGAGTTGCTCACCTTCACATTTTTTTTTCTTTACTCCACGTCCCCTTTTGCAAAACCTGGCACAAATGCCCTTGATGTCTTTAACATCAGAGGTGAGTGAGCACAAGTGTGTGTGGAATAGAGACTGGATGTTTTCCCACATAAGAAAAATGTTGGGTATGTAGAAAAGGTGCTATTTTGGGAATCAAGAAGATGGGCCTAATATCATTTCTATAATTATTGCTCGATTTTGGAACTCCAGGTTTAGTAGTGTGTGGTAGGTTATATTTATGAGAATAAGGTTCGATACTGTGACAGTTCACATTGAAAGTTTGATGAGTGTACAGTAGTAGTCCTTTCAAGGTAATTGCAAATTTCTTTCTACTCGTATCTATCCCCCTTTATTGTGGGCAGCATGGTAGGCTTCCGAAGTATTTTTCTTCAGTATATATACTAACTTTATGGATAGTTACTGGAACTCCATAGCTTAAATGGGTAATCTTGTATTCTTTTATAATCATGAGTTAGAATTTTTTCCTGTGAGTCTTGCTCATTCAGAGCTAAGTTTAAAGCATTTGGAATGAGGATAGGTGCTTGGGAAGTAGGTTGTAACCCATTACCGTCCCCGATAAACTGCATGGACAGACATCGTCTTTCTAGCAAATTTTTGGTACAGCCAATTTTGCATCGTGCTTATTTTCACATATTACATTGGCATTTAGCTGTCATTAAGACTTCCTTTTGATTGTACGATCCCAGGGAGTTTTCTTTAGTTCACGAACTGGGGTTGTGTATTTCTCTAGGTCCTCTATGGTGCTTGACTAATTTCCCCCACAGTAACCCATCCAGCTGTATCAGGAAATTTTTACATTGAGTATGATGAGGTTTGTTTGAGCGAGGTAAAGGGGGTATATGTTGGGAGGAAAGGTTCAAATGAAGTTGCTATCAATCATGTTCTCTGTTGGGAATGAGGTGGTATGAGCATTTAAGAAGAATTTTTGATTGTGAATCAGTTGATGATATTGGGAGGATTCAGTTTGAATCAGAAGTTTAAATACATGTTGTAGTGTTGTCTAATTATTTTTTAGGCATTATGAAGTTTCTTGGCAAAATGGTTTAACACGTTGGCCAACTTATCCTTGTATTTTCTCCTCCAGAACTTTGTTGTAGAATATGGTACAAAATCGTATTTGAGCCATTTCTACTTGTGTTGCCTCGATGAACTCCAGTCACTGGGTAGAGTTGTCTGGAGATCCCACGTTCTGTTTTTCTCGTGGTTTTGTCTCAGCCCTGTTTGTGTTGGGTATGTTGTCAATAAGTGTGAACTGTGTCTGGTTCCTGGGGGGCAGATGTCTGTCATTCAGGTTGGGGCAGTATTTGGGTGTTGACATCAAAAGAGCGTAGCTGGGAACGATCTTTCTTCTGGATTGTTGTCCAGTGGAATAGCCTTGAGGGGTTGTTTTGGACCCAGAACTTATATGCCTTAATGTATTAATATTGTCGGTGATTTTCAGGGTGTCTCGGGTGTAGTATGTCCTTGTTTGGCGCATGTTACGTGTAGGGTATCAGTTGCCTTGTACTATGGAAAAATTTCATTCCATCTCGACTGCCAGGGAACACAATTTTGCTTCTGTTTCGTGCTTTGGGTACAACCTATTGCTAGGTGCAGTGATTTGTTTTTTCATCTGTAGTATGCTGAGGTGAGTCGGTGCAGAGTTTAGTGCCCAGGTTGTGGAGGCAAGGTTGGGAGGGAGGGATGTATTTTGCTTGTATGTGGAAGATGGATTCTTTGGATTGCCCAAATGTGGTTCAGTTGAGTGATAGGAGTGGGTTTTTTTTCTCGTGTGCAGTTTAAAGTTGTGTGGCACCGAGTACCAGAGGTATTTTATTTAAGAGAAGTGGCGTGTTTGCTAAAGTGATAGGGTGGTGTTTGTACGTCATTTGATTTTGTTGCAGGGTTGTAGATTGCGAGCTGCAATATTGACTTGATTTCTCCTCTTGCAGGAAGGCATCAAAATCTTTTCTGAGGAGACCATTTATCACTTGGGCGATCGATACGTGGAGTACATTAAGGAATATAAGAAGAAAAAGCAAGATGAATTTAAAGACGTTGCTGTCTTCCCATGCAGACTTAAAATCATTGCAGATGTGAGTAGTCATCAATTTCCACGATTTTCTTTACTCAGGAGCTAAAGATGCTTTTTGTGAGGGTACTTTTGATCTTCGACGTGTGTAAAAAATAATATATATATTTTTCTGTTTTCCCTCATGCGTTTTCCCTTTTCTTCTCCCCTCTAGTCAATTTTCAACAAGAGAGACCCGATCGTTCTCGGCGTCACCGTTGATGTAGGGATTCTTAGAACAGGAACTCCACTTTGTGTCCCTACCAAAGAGGTAATATATATTTTAATTTTAAGGATTATTGAGTGCAACGAATCTACTAATAGAGGGACATGATTTAAGAGATGAAGCGAATCCGGGACATCTATGGTCTGGTCCATGTGTCCTTATTTAGTATATCCCCAAAATATCCCAATGTGAATGCCATTCAACAGGGTTTGGATAGATAGGTTGTAACAAAGACAACCAAAATGCGAGCAAATATAAGGGGTTTCGTTAATGATGAGAAAATTGAATGCTTTGCTTCCATACCATTTGGGAGAAATTAATGCCCTCCTCCTATATACTGATATCTTGATATTGCCACAAAAACGTGCTTTAGTTCATTTTATCAGGGGATTTTGCCAGTGTTCTCGATCTCATGTTTTGTTTGTCCTGTAGTTTGTGGAAATTGGCGTCGTTACTTCGCTCGAATATGACCACAAAGCGGTAGAAATTGCCAAAAGAGGCGTGAATGTGTGCATGAAGGTGGAGCCTCTACCTGGACATACTCCCAAAATGGTGGGGCGTCACTTCGATGTTGAGGATACCCTAGTGAGCAAGATCTCACGCGAATCGATTGACGCCTGCAAGGAATACTTCCGGGACGACCTCGGCAAGCCGGAATGGAAGTTAATGGCGGAGCTCAAGAAGGAATTTGCCATTTTGTAACGAGCTTCCTCGGTGTGTGGTGGCCATTGCCGCTCAGGCTGAAGGTTGTAAAGGGCTATCGAGTGCAATGAATAGGTGTCTTTTGTTTCTTTGTTGTTTTTTCTTCTCGCTAATGAAACCTATCGATTTATGTGCCCGAGGGTCTAGTATACTATAGCTGTTAGCAGCTTTTCCTTTATCTGCCGCCACCTGGGGAAAGGATTCGCTCTCTGCTTCTCATTTGATCAAAACTTTTCTCGAAGGAGATAGTTTGGAGGGAACTATTTGGAAGTGTGTCGATGGAGCTTGGAAGGCTCAAACAGACTGGAGGAAAATGAGTTTATTAATTCCCCTATAGCGAAATAATATATATTCATGGGGGTGGTATTTTTTTTTTTTTTTTAATGGGCGAGATGGTGAAAATGCTTAAAATTTGGAATCAAAATGTTTCCCCGATTTTAAATTAATAAAATATTGTCCGATTGTTATCGCCATTATTATTATTATTATTATATTTTCTTATGGTAAAGTCCTTTTATATCAGTTATGATTCCCTTGTAAAATTTTGTATGATAAAAGATTTCACAATTTTTACATTAAACGAGATATCCCTGCCGTCCTCCCGTGCATGCTATTAAAGGTGAGCAAACCAGGAATGTGGTGTGTGTGTGTAACAGGAAGAATACCCATACCGTCCTCCAGCGCATGTAAATACGGCTATTACGGAGAAGCCGCCTTCGACTTTTTTTATCGTAGGAATGGTACACATTGATAGTAATGGGCAAGTATGTAAGTCTAGTTACGTTATTAGGTGTGAGGATATGAGCATGGTAGTCAGTCCTTAAAACTGAGATTGAAAATGCCTGGTGTGAGACAGAAACTTGAAGGGAATGAAAAGATTGTGTGGGCTGGAATGCCTTAGATCACGGTGGTAGTGGCATGCTGCAATAGTTTGGTATGAATGTGTGAACTTGAAAATTTTATAGATAGAGTCGATTTGTAAGGGTGCTTGTGCGTGACCCTGTAATGATGGATGTAAAGTTGAGAATGAGGTTCTGTAATGACGGGACGTGTGGTTGATCACACTCCTGATGGTTATCGATTGGTGGTTGTAAGATATGATTTGGCCAATGTTTGACAATGAGAGAGGGGATGTAAGTGTAGCTTTTGCTACACTCGGAGAGAGGGTTATAGGATTCTGTGCTGAAAGAAAGGAGATGAGAGAACTTAAGAGTATAATTGATTATGTACAGAATGAGAAAGAATATGCTGCCGGATGTATTTGATGTGAAAGATGTATAATGGCGCCCATACACCCTCAGGCTGACCTAAGTCTGCAAACGTGTAGGTCCGTTCATTCGACCTAAACGCATCTATTGCCTCTGTTCGCTCCATCAGTCAGGTGAAAGCGACGTTTTCGCCTGTTTGAGCGTGTATGGGCCTCGGTCCTATCCTCCCAGCGGAAGCGTGCAGATGTTCACCGCTATGAACATTTCCATGAACGAGAGGAAGTTTTCATCGGATTTATACAAATCTAGATGAAATATGGACTTGTGAAAAAGAAAAATAATATTATGCAGCGTGTGACCTACTGGTGGAGAAACTGAAGGACACATGTTTCTGCCACCAGAGACTAACTAAATGAATAATGAGTGCATTCCTTCCTGCAAGAAGATGGCAGCATCAGTTAGGTCAGGTGGTGAGGTAGAAGATACACACCACATCTCTGGAATTACATATGAAGATTTACTTTTCTTGAAAGGCCCAAGAGCTTACCAAACAGTCTATTCAAATTTGGATGAGGTAAGTAATTTGTTTATTAATTTCAAACAGAACATGGGTAATAATATCACCTTTCAAAAACTAGTTTTATTAGATACCAGTATAAGACATAAAATACATTGACGTACACAGTTTACAAATATAAAAGTTAAAATTCTTAAGTCACTTTCTTCCAAGTCATCTTAAATCGTTGCAAACTGAAACAAACCAAACTAATTCTTTTGTGCTCAAGTCATAGAAGAAACTGATAATATTAAATTGTGGTCTATGCTAATCAAGCTGCTACATATTCACTACTAGCCCACTGAGTGGTATGTAGCCAAATATTTTATCTTGTCTATACCAGATGGCTAGCTACAGTCTGCCATCATGTTTGGGAGAAAGCCTTTGACTCCACAGCCTGTGGTGTCGCCTCCCGTCAATGCTACCATAAGTGGGGCCGTGCAACTTCTGTGAGACTTAGTGAGGGGCCAAGTTAGAGTAGGGAGGCTGTTGCATGCTGTGGGAATCTTATAGCGGCCCATGCAACTGTTAAGAAGTGGAAAATCAATTACAAAACTTAACGCGGGATATCCAGTTGGAGGTGGTCGTTTCATATCCACTTGGAAATGACTGAACCCTAAAACTTTTTTTTTCTTACAGGGGAGCTAGAATTTACAATAAAAACAGCCTGCCATAAGCATTGCAACCGTATGCACTCGAGGAAGCTGGTCAACCTATTACACCATCGAAGTGGTTATTTGGGTCACCCTGCACTTTGAAGCTGCCCTCAACCTCTGACTGCAACTGCCAATTTGGTGTCATCAGCGGGAATTGACACTGCTATTTGCACCTTGCCCAAGATCATTTACATGGATTGTAAATGATAAGGGGCCTAAAACTGATCCCTGAGGTGCGCCACTAGTAGCATTCCTCCACTCTGACCTCACTCCATTCAGTGCAGCTCTCTGTTTCCTGTTTTTCAGCCATTCAGTTGTCCAATTTGAAACGTTCCCACATATCCCATCAGCTTTGATTTATGGACATTAATCGCGCCCCAACACCCAAGACTCCTCAACTCCTGGTCTCTTGCTACTTGCAGGCTTTAATCAGCTTTGTGTATAGAGGTTCCAAAGCCGCTATTCTGGTCCTTAAACTTAGAAAAAGGGTTGAGGAGAGTTGATATAAAGGGCAGAACGTAGATGTTAGCGGAAGAGTAGTGGCTAAGTTGGACCAGTCAGAGCGCCGACTCCTATCACCACGATGGGCAAGAAACACAAGCTTAAGTGCAACTGCGTCTACTGATATAATAGATCTGCTTGCCAAGCGCCCCTAATTGCTATATATGTATGAAGGGTAATTCATCCTAAAGCTTGTGGAGATATTCACATAAAGAATTTCAGGTTTATGCAGGAACAATATGTGGCTGGCAACCATTCCTGCGACGATTTAGCATTACGCATACAGGTATCTTCTTTATTGATCATAGGAGAAATTGAAAACGGCTGTAGCTACAAATTTTCGTCCATCCTATAGTGATTTAGCAAAGCCAAATGAGACAGACTACTACTTTTCAGCAACCACTTGTTCGTTGCCCCGACTGGAAAATGCGGCCTGCGAGGCCTTCCTTCGTAGACGGCACTACATCACGGTGTATTTAGATCTGGAGAAAGCCTATGATACCGCCTAGCGATACGGCATCATGGAGACTCTCAACGCGATGGGGGCGAGGGGACGTCTCCCAATCTTTATATCTGAATTTTTGCGAGATCTTAGATTTCGCGTACGGGTGGGGAGAGACTTGTTTCTGAATGGGGTTTGCTTGGAAGTGGTGGACTCGCACCGTTTCCAGTCTTGTTTTTGACCGATGTCTGACTTGGGGGCTTATATCCGCAGCCTTAGTCTCTTGTAGCCGCGCCATGGATATTCTTCGCTCCTTTGTTTGTTCGAAGCTCTACTACGGATTTATGCATCCGAGGCCGACCCTGTATTACAGAAGGTAGACTATTCACCACACCGGGCTCGCCTGGCGACTGGTCTCTTCCGCACGTTTCCCAATGAGAGCCTACAGGGAGATGCCACTCTCTCTGCACAGTGCATTATTAGCCTGTAACACGAAGCCGGTGCCTCCCTGAGTCACCAACCGCTCTAACTGCATACACAACTGATATCGACGGTGTTTATGCCGCCGAGAGACGTCAGTCATAGCCTAAGTCGTTTAAGTTTAGGAAACTCTGAGAGCTCAGTATAGCTCTCGGGCCGGTGGCGACTATTTGTCGCCACGCCTCTGATTCCAAACATTGTACAGCGCCGTGAGTATTGCGTTCGGCCTTTTCGAGCACACTTCGTCTCGCTGGAACCGTGCCATTGTAAACGGATGGCTCCAAGTCACAAGAGGGGTCGGTATCCACGTCGTATCCCCTCTGTTTGAAGTTAGCGGGGCCTTGCGAATTGGTTGCAATACACAGCCCGGTACGGAAGATAACGCGACGTGCCCGGTTCGGAGACCGGATAGCGACTCAAAAAGCGCTCTGAGTGCTCTCGGGGCATTGGAATCTCCGCATGCCGGTCGGATGTCGATATTATCTTGCTGAGTTCCTGGACATGTAGGAATTGCGGAGAATGAGGGCGCCAAATACTCTGCGAGAACTGGGTGACCAGACCAGCCTTTCGCTCTTCCTCTCACCGATTACATGGCAAGAATACAGGCTGCCCTCCTGCCAGCTTGGCAAAGAAGATGGGAGACGGTCAAGGGGAACTTAAAGTTACGTGCCATTGCGCCGCGACTCTTTCCATGGACCTATCCACCAATGCCGTGACGGCTTCACGTTGCTTTCTGTCGTCTCCGAATTGGACACACCGCCATTTATTGGAGCGCTCGCCTGCGCCCTACTGTGAAGACACCGTTATCCCCCAGGCTGTTCGGCACATTCTTGTTGGATGTTCCAGTCTGGGTGATCTTAGTGAACGTTTCCTGTCTCGGTACCGGGTCGAGTGGGTCGCTACCGCAGGAGCGCGCTTCCTTGTTGCCTTTCTGCTTTATTTTCCTTTTTGTGGCTGTTTTTTACCGTTATTTATTTATATTTGGCTTTTTTTATATAGCCTAGTAGTAGGCTCTGGTGAGTACGGCGATTTATGCCCCAAGTAACAATGCGGTGGCAACAGCCACTAATTGCCATTCGTCTTAGAGTGGAGCGGCCATACCACGACCCTTCCACGATAACGTCCATGTAGAAACGTGTGTCTTCAGGTCAAACTAGAGTGGATCGGCCGCCTTTTAGAGGTATTTCACTGATCACATAATAGAGCTGTGCACGGTTAAACTGGTTGATTATCTTAGATGATGTAAATCGAAAGGGAGAATCAGAAGTAGAAGGTGGTTATGGGAGGTGATGTAGCCGTCGAGAAGGGAAAACAACTGATTTAAAAGCTTCACTTGCATGAATATTTTTTTTGAGACTCAGGATTTCGCAGTCAATACGCCTCTTGCCAACTGTGTTCGGGCGACGTATGAAGCTGTTGGAAACTCATCCCACAATACTTTCGTTCTTTATTTTTCATCGCCCTGTTTCCTACACTCGTCTATCTACAGTGGATAGGGAACGCCATACATCACTTGACAAGCACAGACATTTTCTGGGAGCCCAAGAACATCGGAAACAGGTCGTCCCTTTGGTAGTGAAGTGTCAGAATTTTCATCAATATAGCGGTGTTGTAATTGGTTATGCGTGATGATCTGTGTAAGATCTACTTATCAGCACAACGCAAACAACAGTCGGCATTCATACTGTGCACTGACGTTCGTGTCCGCCTTCGCTTAGGATTGAACTCTGCACCTTGACGTTAGAAAACCAACGCTGTATCCACGAGGCTAACCCCGCAGAGCATGATATATTGTACGTGTTATTAGGCCTGTGAAAAGGGTTCACCTTTTACTTGGAAGAGCGGCGTGTACTCCCAGCTTAAGTTCTAATAGGAAAGGCATGACTCGAGTACTTTGAGAGCCCTGTGGAATCTGGTCCGTCCCCTCTTACTCTTTATACAGCCTTTTTTTTCAGAGTATTCTCTCTGGCTAGGTTTAAGAACCTGACTAGTTACTTCATGTGTCCAAAGGGAGTCCTTGGATCCTATGTGAACAACACCCACAGGTAAGAGAGCAGGACTTGAGACCTCCTTGGCGTTGGAGTGCGATTAATGGGAAGATCGGTTTTCCCTACCTGACCCCATTCCTGCTGGCCACCTCCCTGTTTCCGTTCTCGGGTGTATAAGGTTGTAATCCTTATGGCGGCCCGACTTTATGGCCTTGTTGGCTGCCAGGCTAACGAAAAACCTCTGGTCCGTCTCTGTCTGCCACAAAAGATCTTAGCCGTCTTGTTAAGGAAATCCACCATGTCGCCCGGCCTCTCTGGCTGCGATCCTTCTGAATAGACCTGTCCACTGGCCAACTTTTGATAGCTTTACAGGTGCAAACGCCAAGTTTTCACGCCCCTAGGGTGAACACCTAAAAGACCCGCGGGATATAGCCATCACCCCTTTATCTTTTATCGGTCATAATCTTGAGTATTTTCGATTGTTGCAAAGTCTGCTTAAGTTCTAAAACATTTCGGACTAATTTCTATTTCCAAATCCTTCTGATAAGGATCTTGCTAAGGCTGGTCCGTCTGGCCTTGGTGACCCTTTCGGGGGGGGGGAGAGACGGGGGTTCATCTTCCTCTGCGGGTACGGACCGGTCCGCTGCAATTTCCAATGCCAAGACCGCTACGTCTGGCCTCAAGGCTAACCTCGGGCGGACAAGTCAGAACAAAGACTAAAGTTGTAAATGTGATGATCGGAGACTCGGTTACGTTGGGTCCCTTCATTTAGAGCCCACTGGCTTTAAACGCCTTTTAGTTATTGACTCCACTGGTGGCGGCATGTTGGGCAAACTTCACATGTTCCATCAGAGGCTCGCCATGGAAGGTCGCACCGCAGTGTACCATGAATTTCGTGAAATGGGTGTTTTTTTAGAAGACATCACCGAATAGCTGGTTGACCAAGAAGCAGTCAAGGTCGAGCGTGTTATGAGAAAGCACACAGGGACCTCGTGACCCACCCCTACACACTTCCTGGCGGACTCACTGAGTCTGCCTGCCGTTTACTATCGCTACCGTCTCACTGCCACTGTCATTCAAATGTCTCTTATAGACGCGTAAAGTCGGGTTTATCTGAAATGTGTGTGAATTATCCCAAAAGCCTTACGCGATAACTCATCGTTTATGGCTAATTGAAGAGAAGCGCATCCTACTTCCTTGAAGCGCTGTGGCAATTATCTCCCTGAGAAGGAGATACTGAACATTGAAACTGCTAACCAACTCTCTTCACGAGGATAGTTGGTTCTCGCCCATCGTAACCTAGGGCGTTCTATTCGTCAAAGGGCTTACGAACACGGTCCCTAACGTGCCCATTTTGACCCCTTTTCTGAGTTAGACCACCACTTTTCCTGAGCTATCCCTTAGTAGAGTTGGCGGTAGAGAGAGAGCACCAAACCTCTGCTAAATCCAGGGCTCTCTCCCCCTCCGCTTGCTAACTGTTTCACTTAATGTGAAACGGCTACGCCTCTCCGGGGGCTTAGTGAGCTCTTTCTGCGCTAGGGATGGGTAGTGGTATAACTCATCCGAGCAAGGCCTGGAGTGCATATTCTTTTAATGCAAATGCCATTGTCTCCTGGCCAACAGCGAGCTGACGAGGATCGTCTACTCCTGTTCCTTGTTTATCATCATTTTGCAGGTGACCTTGCTGGGGAGGGGGGGATGACCCTTCCGAGGGTATTACGGTTTTGCGACCACCGCACCACTAGATGGATGTTGCTCAAGAGGAGACGCGATTTGCCACCTGTATGAAGTCTCCGTTCTTATATTCCCTATAAATCTTCCTTTCAGGCATTTTCAGCTACACCTGGATATGATGTATACTGATATTTGTGCGTACATTTTACGGTCAGCTGATTTCAACGTAGGGGGCCTCTGCCCCCTTCGTAGTACGGGGCGGAGGTCGGATTCCTATCTGATCCGGGTTCAACATGATCAATTCCAGGGGACATATCCTTGCCGACTTGATCGACGAGCTAGAGATAAGTGTGGTAAATTTTGATGAGTTAACTTATCAGTGCCCAAGAACCACTTTTTTGTTTTATACCGTTTTTTCCGGATTCACAGCCTCATTTGGTGGAGAGGTGATCGATGACCTTAACGCTAGTGACTACTTTCACATTCAACTATCGTTCTCTGGGTCGCTATCGCCTGGATTTCAGGAAGGACTGATTTTCTCTCCCATTGAGGAATTTAGGTCGGTTGATGAAGCCGTTGTGTGCTTCTCCAGAGAATCCTGCTAGACTCCTGGCGAATGGCTATTGTGTTGGTTTTTCGCAAACTGGGTAGAGATCCCTCTTCGCAGGCCAGTTTCCTCCCAATTTTCCTAACCTCCTGCATAGATTAGATTTATTCCTTGGCAGCGAAGGCCAACGAAGCCTTCTCCTGCCCCATAGGGCAGGAAGTGTCCTCAGCGTTACTCTCTTTACTCTGAACATTAACGGCTTCACCTCAGTGCTGGCGGAAGATTATTCTGTACTCGACGTAGATAATATTTCAATCTCCTTTTGCTGCGGTCAGATGCCAACTCTAGCGTCTACTCCGCAGGCATTAACCACCTTTCTTGCTATACCAAAGCACACTGGTTTCAGTTTTCCTTGGCCAAGACTATGGTGGTGTATTTATCCCACCATCCACGGCTCCACCCCGACCCAGACTTGTTCCTTACGAGTTTCTTCTGGAAGTGGTAATTTGCACGTTTCCTTGTTCTTGTTTTCTACTGACACATCACATGGGAAGTGCATAATAGCAGCCCTAGAGTCTCTTGTACCCGTACTACTTGGTGGTTCTTATATGACTAGCCCTTTGTAGTTTTATCGTACCCTTGTTTGCTCAACTACCCATCCACAGCTAAGCGTGAATTGCTGAACATGGATGGTTCCCACCACAACAGACTTCATCTCGCAACCAGTGTCTACCGCACAGGGTCTAATATTAAGAGCCTGTTGTTGATGCTGGGGAGATCCTACTTGTTCTGCCCAGTGCACAATTCAGCATGTGCTTTTAAGCAATGGTTCGGTGTCTCCCGCAGTTGCCAACGATCTCAATGGTGCGTATGCTGTCGAGAGGCTCTAGTTATTCTATTAGCCTTCTGGTTCAGTTTCATTTTAATATGCCATAGAGAACAACTCCAAAATGCTTCGGTCTTCATTGGTTTACCAATTCTTAGTGTAAGACCACCCCACAACCTCAACCCAAGATCAGTAAGCATCATGATTTCTCCCAATATACCAATAGACCTCGTACAACGTCTGAATTGTCACCATTAAGAAACCATTCTGTCTTGTAACACATTTCGGACAATAAATCCTCTATTTTAGATTCGTGTCCCAGTGATCGTGACCTGGATATTTTGGAATCTATATATTTCAAAACTCACTCCTAATCTAAACTACCAACAATCTTCAACTCACTTCTCAATTATTTAAAATTAAAATAAATAGTCTTTTCCTAGCAACAAACCAACATGTCACTAATAAGTTGAATTTATCCTGACACTAGTACAGTCTGTGGCAGAACACCATTTAATAAATTTGTTTTTTTTATGGATTAATTACTTTGTTGTTGGTTTGTACATTTGATCTACGTTTTTAAGGCTTATATAATTATTGATTTTGTATAATTTACAGAAAATCTCCCGTATATATATATATATATATATATATATATATATATATATATATATATATATATATATCGAACATTATTTGCAATTGAGCATTCATAATTATGCGGTTGAGGCAATAATTTAGTAGCTAACTTAGCTCTTCACCAAGGCCCTCAGAAGGAGAGAGCTCTTCTAACAGTCGAAAAGATAACGCATAAGCCAGCCTTGAAAACGCAAACAAAAGTTTGCGTATCAATTAGCTCTGTGGGTTGTTATCCAATCTAAAATGGTTTAAGTGATTTTTATATTATCTTAGGAAGCAGGGATAACAATTAAAATAGCTAATTGATACGCAAACGTAACTTTTGTTTGAGTTAAAATCGCTCGCTTATGCGATATCCCCTATGAGTGTAAGAAGAGCTGCTTCCGAGGGCTTGATGAACGTGTAGCTTTAATTGAGATCAAAGCGGTTGCTCGCTATATATATATATATATATATATATATATATATATATATATATATATATATATATATATGAAGTTGTAGTTGTTACTGGTAGTGAGATGAGTTGTTGATAATATTCGTTCTCTACTACATGACTCGAGTTCGTTCTTGAGGGTGTCCACCAAATAAGTTCGTATTTGGATTTTTATAAACAACTTGATAAAAAATACCTTTATTTTTGAACTCGATTTATATGTGAATCCTATCCACCAAGGTGGACGGATCCGGTGACGAAGACGAAGTGATGTGATCGAATGTGAGAATAATTTGTATCTGTCAATATGAGAATGAACCAGGTCCACGTCGTCAGGGGTACAAGCAGCAAGGCGAAGAATATGTACAAACTGACCTATAGTCAACTGGGCCTCCCACAAGCGCAGCTTAACCTCGTAGGCAGTGATGTGTGCGTGCATGGCTGTCACGAGGGCTTCACTTTGAGGGCGTTCAGGTGCATAGTGATGTCCGCTGCGGGCCAGACACTAGGCTTTCGCGGCCGGAGGCTGCCCGTCCCTGACCTAAAGGAAGATAAAGGTAAAAAGGCGAGATCAAATGGTCGTTGTCAGAACACGTGAGTGTCGGAAATAACGAGTACATGAGTGTGTGCAACCTTTGTGTACATGGATCTCTACAAAAACACCGAGCCTTCTGAATTAGCAAATGTAGTTACATTTGTGTGATTACATAAAAAATTAGGACTAAGATGAGAATAGCAATAATTGAGCACATTCGAATCAAAACGATAATATAATTCAATCGGAATTCATCCCTTAGATAAAATACAATAATGAAGATTCATTGGCATGATAAAATAGAATGAATAAAAGTAAGGGGTAAAATGTACAATAATACACGAGTATAAATGAGATTAGTTCCTGTAAACTCAATGTTAATCCAATACATCAAATACCATTAATCTAAAATGATGATTAAATATTTACACAGAATATTTCTGTCAAATTTGTACCGAATGCGTAATAATAATTAAGTCGGTATCTACCTGATCACACTAATTCGTTGGTTAAAATAATACACGAGAATAAATGACATTAGTTCTTGTGAACTAAACGTTAATTCGATACATCAAATATTATTAAGGTAAAATAATGATTAAATATTTATGCAGAATAATTAGGTCAAATTTGTACAAAGTGTGTAATAATAATAAGACTATTCACAGGATAACATTTAAATATACAAATGATACATTTTGAAATTCGGTGGTCAAATGGTCATTTTTACCCAGCTGTAGGTCACTTGAACACTGTGTATCAATTCAGTGTGAACGTAGGCGAACAAAGAGGAGTCGATTGAGTTCACACATTTTCTCTTAATGATACAATGAGAGAGTAAACATGAATAAAGTGAATTTGAAAAATAATTATGCAGTTAACCTAAATAAATAATATGATGAACGAAATAGTCGAGTAAACTTGCAAACCTTGAGTGAATGAATTGAGAAAAAACACGAGTTTGCATAGCCGTGCATTTGCAAGTTGACTCTCCTAGTCAGTTCCTAAGATGAGAAGCTTCGTGGTAGCATTATGTGAATGAAAATGAATTAACTGATGACGCCTTGCCATACATATCATTATGTGAATGCAAATGAATTCATTGATGTGCGTTGCCATAAATAGCATTTTGTGAATGCAAATTAATTCATTGATGGCGCGTTGCAATAGGTAGCATTATGTGAATCCAAATGAATTCATTGATGGCTCGTTGTAATAGGTAGCATTATGTGAATCCAAATGAATTCATTGATGGCTCGTTGTAATATGTAGCATTATGTGAATGCTAATGAATGAATCGATGGCGCGTTGTCATAGGTAGCATTTTGTGAATGCAAATGAATTCATTGACGGTACGTTGCAATAGGTAGCATTATGTGAATTCAAATGACTTCATTGATGGCGCGTTGCAATAGGTAGCATAATCTGAATGCTAATGAATGAACTGATGGCGCGTTGCCATAGGTAGCATTAAGTGAATGCAAATGAATGATTCGATGGCGCGTTGCCATAGGTATCATTATGTGAATGCAAATGAATTCATTGATGGCGCGTTGCAATAGATATCATTATGTGAATGCTAATGAATGAACTGATGGCGCGTTGCCATAGGAGGGTTAATGTGAATTCAAATGGATGAATCGATGTGAATTCAAATGAATGAAACGATGGCGCGTTGCCATAGGTAGCATTATGTGAATGCAAATGAATGAATCAATGGCGCGTTGCCATAAGTAGCATTTTGTGAATGCAAATGAATGAATCGATGGCGCATTGCCATAGGTAGCATTATGTGAATTCAAATGAATGAATTGATGGCGCCTTGCCATATGTAGCATTATGTGAATGCAAATGAATGAATCGATGGCGCGTTGCCATAGGTAGCATTTTGTGAATGCAAATGAATGTCTCGATGGCGCGTTGCAATAGGTAGCATTATGTGAATGCAAATGAATTCATTGATGGCTCGTTGTAATAGGTAGCATTATGTGAATCCCAATGAATTCATTGATGGCTCGTTGTAATAGGTAGCATTATGTGAATGCTAATGAATGAATCGATGGCGCGTTGCCATAGGTAGCATTTTGTGAATGCAAATGAATTCATTGATGGCGCGTTGAAATAGATATAATTATGTGAATGCTAATGAATGAACTGATGGCGCGTTGCCATAGGAGGGTTAATGTGAATTCAAATGGATGAATCGATGTGAATTCAAATGAATGAAACGATGGCGCGTTGCCATAGGTAGCATTATGTGAATTCAAATAAATGAATCGATGGCGCGTTGCCATAGGTAGCATTATGTGAATGCAAATGAATGAATTGATGGCGCGTTACCATAGGTAGTATTTTGTGAATGCAAATGAATTCATTGATGGCGCGTTGTCATAGGTAGCATTTTGTGAATGCAAATGAATTCATTGATGGCGCGTTGCAATAGGTATCATTATGTGAATGTTAATGAATGAAGTGATGGCGCGTTGCCATACATATCATTATGTGAATGCAAATGAATTCATTGATGGCTCGTTGTAATAGGTAGCATTATGTGAATCCAAATGAATGAATCGATGGCGCGTTGCCATAGGTAGCATTTTATGAATGCAAATGAATTCATTGACGGTACGTTGCAATAGGTAGCATTATGTGAATTCAAATAACTTCATTGATGGCTCGTTACAATAGGTAGCATTATCTGAATGCTAATCAATGAACTGATGACGCGTTGCCATAGGTAGCATTTTGTGAATGCAAATGAATTCATTGATGGCGCGTTGCAATAGGTATCATTATGTGAATGTTAATGAATGAAGTGATGGCACGTTGCCATACATATCATTATGTAAATGCAAATGAATTCATTGTTGGCGCGTTGCAATAGGTATCATTATGTGAATGTTAATGAATGAAGTGATGGCACGTTGCCATACATATCATTATGTGAATGCAAATGAATTCATTGTTGGCGCGTTGCAATAGGTATCATTATGTGAATGTTAATGAATTCATTGATGGCGCGTTGCCATACATATCATTATGTGAATGCAAATGAATTCACTGATGGCTCGTTGTAATAGGTATCATTATTTGAATTCAAATGAATGAATCGATGGCGCGTTGCCATAGGTAGCATTATGTGAATGCTAATAAATAAATTGATGGCGTGTTGCCATAGTACTATGTGAGTGCAAATGAATGCGTCAGTATAATTAATGCAAAGTCAATCGCACAGATAAAACACCGATCTAGCAAGTCGGCTAGAGAGGGGTCTTGCGACCATATCTACGTTGTAAGTTGAATTTTTTTGAATTGTTACTTACTGAAGAGTGATGTGATTGAGAGTGGGAGTGTTGCGCAGCGCGGACGTTAGTGTCCCGTTGAGTCGAGTTGATGCTTCGGTGATATGAATGTGGCTCCTTGATGAAAGCTTGGATCGGTTCCATGGTTGTACCTCGTTGTTGCTATAATATGAGGATAACTCCATAAATTTGATGGCTTCGTAAGATGATGAGATATATTCCGGGTGTCACCGCTTGTAGCGAGAGAGGTTGGTAGTTGTTACTTGTAGAAAAGAGGAGTCGGGCGATGCTCGTATGTGGTGGGGGTCACGAGTTCCGAGTTGGAACAATATTCCTTCTCTGCTACATGATTCGAGTTCGTTCTTGAGGGTATCTACCAAATACTCGTATGTTCGTATTGGGATTTTTATAGACAACTTGATGTAAAATAACTTTATTTTTCAAATTGATTTACATGTGAATCCTATCCACCAAGGTGGACGGATCACAGTGACGAAGACGAAGTGATGTGATCGAATGTGAGAATAATTTGTATCTGTCAATATGAGAATGAGTCCTTGTGGATAATGTGTGCCGTTTTTATATTTGTAGAGGTGGGCATGACCAATGCGGTTTTGTGGGGGAGTTTTTCTTTGAGGTTAATGTTTGTTAGAGAAAGAGAGAGAGAGAGAGTAACAAGAAAAAAAAGTACCCTAGAAGACCTTACGGTCCATTCAATGAGGGTACCTTTGGACTAGCAGTCGAACGGGCACATCTCTGCTCAAATGCTTTACGTCCTTAAACGGCCATTTTTCAAGACCCTGTCTAGTCTTGAATTGAACTGGTCAACAGATTCACTGTTGAAAACTTCCAATGGAAGTGCATTCCAACTACCGCAGATACTGTACGTGAAAAACTTTCCACACAGATCGCGGTTGTAACGATTCAGTTCAAGTTTAAGGCCGTGATTTCTTGTTCTGCTCTTAGCAAGTGTGAAAATATCCCTGTAGTCAACATTGTCGAACCCTTGAAGTATTTTTAAAACTTCGATGAGCTGACCACGCAGGCTACGGGTTTCCAACGAGAACAGATTTAATTCCCTTAATCTATCTTTATAACTTTCATGTCTGATAGAGGGAATCAGTTTGATGGCCCTGGCTTGTACGCGTTCCAATCTCGCGATGTCCTTTCGAAATGAAGGACTCCAAAATTGTACGGCATACTCCAGGTGCGGTCGGAAGAGGGAGTTGTACAGACACAGTACTATCTCCTTGCTGCAATATCCAAACAAACGCTTTATATACATTAACATATTTTGGGCTTTCTTCTCCACCTCAATACACTGTTTCGAGAACTTAACGTCACTAGTGATAGTTACACCCAAGTCCTTCTCAGTGTCACTCGATTCAAGAGCAGTGCCCTTAAGGATATACTGAGATTGGGGCGTTTCTGTGGCCGATATGCATCACTTTGCATTTGTTTATGTTGAAAGGCATTGGCCAGGTATCAGACCACTCCCCAATCTGCCGAAGATCATCTTACAGGCGGGCAGTATTTCCATCCTTTGCAGCGTTCATACCAAGCTTGGTGTCGTAGGCAAATTTAGAAATCAGGCAACCATGTCACCGTCCATGTCGTTTACGTAGATGATGAATATTAGTGGTCCCAGGACAGAACCTTGAGGCACTCCGCTAGTAACGGGCACCCACTCAGAATCCTGTCCATTCACCACCACCCGTTGCCGTTTGCCACTTAGCCACTTCTTGATCAAGCCTGCTACTTTTCCGTCGTCTATGCCCAGCGCTCGCACTTTCCGGAGAATGCAGCGGTGTGGTCCCTTATCAAAGGATTTCTGAAAGTCTAAGTAGACCACATCCACCGCCTGGTCCCGATCGTGCTCACTGAAGACGAAGTGGAAGAATTCCACAAGTTCGTCAGTTATGATCGTTGCCTTCGGAAGCCGTGCTTGGAACTTCTCAGTAACAGGTTTGACTCTAAATGCGACGTCATTTTGTTCACCATGATGCTTACCATGAGATTACCGACTATAGAAGTCAGACTGATAGGTCGGTAGTTGGAAGGCTGGCTACGATCTCCTTTCTTGAATATAGGAGTCACCTCCGCTTCACGCCAGTTTCTAGGACCGCATTCGGTCCGGATTGACATGTTGAAGATTGCGCTCAGGTGTCGTGACACTTGATCGCGCACTTCTTTGGATACTTTAGGTAGAAACCCATCCGGGCCAGGTGACTTATTCGTCATTAGGTCAGTGATCTTCTTTTATATTTCTCCTTCGGTGAAGTCCATATCCTCCAGCTTTTTTCCCGAGTAGGAATCCCTGGGCCGGGGGATGGGACCACACTCTTCAGGTAAACACTAATGAGAAGTAGTCGTTGAGGAGGTTAGCATTTTCTGCACCTGAGTTCTTTCATGTGCCCTCCTCATTTCTCAAAGGGCCAATCGTTCGACGGATTGGTTTACGGCTGTTTATATATATCCAAAAAACTCCTTTAGATTCTCTTTACAGAGTCTCGCCACTCGGAGTTCCTCAGTCCGCTTAGCCGCCGTTATGCTGGATTTCACTCTCCTAGATAGCCTCCGGTATTCGTCAAAGTCACTCGAGATCTTCGATTGCCGGTACACATTTCTCCTCTTCCCTCAGCAGTTGGCAGATTTCTCGATTAAACCACTTTGGTTGAACAGAAGACAAACGGGAGCATTTCGAAGGGATGAAACGAGATTGAAGACCCATGAATGTGGTTTTGTAACTGTTCCACGAGTCTTCAACAGCCTCGCACACTTCTAGCCTCGCGACAGTCAGTCCAGCACGAAAACCTGCAGTCTGCTATTTTCAAATCAAGTTTCCTCGATTTACTAGTTGCAGGCCCTGCCTTCGGGACTTTGACTACAAACCTAATTAGTCGGTGGTCACTGCCACCGAGCTCTTCGCCAACAGAGTTCCTCAACGATGAAATCATCAGAGGTGAAAACCAAGTCAAGGATATTGTCTCCTCTCGTTGGCTCTCACCCATTGAGTCAGGAACTCGTTGTTCGCGAACTCCAGGAGTAGTGCGTTCTCGCCACACGGTTCTCTCGTTTCCCAGTCAACATGGGTATTGAAGTCACCCATGGCGATACACATTCTGTCTTTTACAAGTTCGCCCAACAGCTGGTACAGACTCCTGTCCTGTTCTAAGAGTTGGGCAGGGGGGTCTGTAAAGCACCAGGGTCCTGTATCTGGCCGGACCTTTCTCTAGGTCAACACCTAGTAGTTCATGGTCGGATACGATGTTGCATTCCGTCGAGTTGAGAGCATCCTTGACATACAGCATTACACCACCACCCTCTCTGTCTGGCCTATCTTTCAGGAAGAGCTGGTAACCTGGAATCGTGAATTCACATTCAAAATCTCGGTTAGAGGTTTTTATCCACGACTCCGTTATGGCCACCATCTCAAGTTCTTCTGTTGCTACGAGGCCACGGAACTAGAGAAACTTATTCCTGATTGACCTCGCATTGAACAGAAGAACTTTCAAGGGAGTCCCCGAATGTAGGACTCCCTACGCTGTTCCGTTTCCCGACTTATTTGTTAACGGGGAGGCACCCCTCTTTGCGCCCTTTGAGAAGGTCGTTCCAGGAGTGACACGGGCGTATTAACGTACGTCCGCCCTCACTCTGGGCCGGATACTCATTTTGGTCCTCTCTACGACATCTTGGATCATGTTCGACGGAAAGGCCTTTCCTTTAAAGAAAAGATGTAACCCATCCCTTTCGTAGGGATCATTTCTACCATGAAAGGTGCGGTACGGGTACACAAAAAAGACCCCTTCTGCCGTACACAAAGTCTTCCCTTTCGGAGGAGACTTGCCGCTTTCCTCTTTTATCTCTACATTTTTCTTCTTCATCTTCTTTTTCTTGTCTTTCTTTGTTTTCTCTTCTTCTGTTTCTCGTTCCTCTTCTTCTGCTTCTACTTTATTGTCCTCTGTTTCTACTTTCTTTTCTTCTCTTTCTACTTTCTTTTCTTTTCTTTCTACTTTCCCTTCTTGTATATCTACTTTCTCTTCTTTCTTTTCTTCTTTTTGGCTCGTTGAGGCAGTCCTGCAGCAGAAGAATCCTGCTGTTGGATGTCGGAAGCCTTCTCGCCTGAGCATCTGCACCTCTCTGTTTTTAAGAGTTGAACCTCCGTTTTGAGGAGCAGTTCTCTTTCAGTTGAGCGATGCTCTCGCCCAGGCGCTTCTCTAGTTTGCAGAAGTCACACACACTAACGGCATCTGTGAGCTCCTTGCAACTCCTGCCCCCGAAGTCTTCACTCCATCTGTAAACTTTGCATATTTTGTAGGTTAACTTGCGGAGCGGAGAACCATTCTTCTTCGCCATCTTAAAAAACTCTCGGACCATACGCATTAATAAAGGATTTTTTGTGTGATTTTCTCTCGCACTAATCCATCCGCCTATTTCCAAGAGGTTTTCGGTCGTTCGGCGAACAGAAACCCTTTGACCAAGCACACCAAACCTAAGGTCTCCCCTGGACCGGACGTCCCCAATCGTACCGCAGCTCCCAACTAAGCAGCACGAGACCCCCAGTGAACTGGTTCTCTGATTTTTCGACAGGGGTGCTTTAAGTGTAACTGTCTTCCTACTAAGCCCTACTAATCAACTAAAAACGGCCAGACCTAAGGCAAATAGTAAAGCTAAGTGCCCACGACTTCATCCGAGATCTTTAGTTGATCTGACAACCAGCAAGGCACAAAAGCTCTATCACCAAAGAGCAGTTGAGCCTTTGTTCACCAAGTAGCGGTCACAGGGGGCTGGTCAGGCCATTACACGTTAGGAGAAAACTTCTAAGGGATACCTAGCATTTCTCCATTAATCGTACCTCAAACGCCTGAGATCACTTCAGTCTCAGTCTCTTGCAACCTATGAGTGCTCAAGGCGTTATTTAAAGCGGTTCCAAAGCCTCTCTTCTCACGCGGCATAAGGGATCTGGTGAGGTCCTTATTAATAAACAACTTATGTGTAATAGAGATGAATGTTTGTTTTTTGTCGTTGGGTTTTTTTTTTTTTTTGACAGTTGAAGAGAGTTGGTGAAACTTAGTACTAACAGAATCGAAGAGGTTGGTAGGGGGATGCAACGAGACGCATCACAGAAGTGGTAGAAAAGTTTGACAACCCTTAGTCTGGATCCTACTAAAGCTACCTTACTTACATGGGTGACCCTACCAGACTAAAAGTCCCCATAGCCTAGCTAGCTTAACACGTTGACTGCCAATGCCGCCGATAGAATAACCCCAGAAACCGATGCTAATTATAGAGTTTCAAAGTTATATTTTTGATTATATATTGCATAAAAAGTTTTTTTTTTTCAATTTGAATACTTTTTTATGAAGAAAATGCAGGCGCCGCCTATAGGCGTCATCGGCATATAGCGCCGATCGGTTTTCTTATATCCCACGGACCGCCGATAGGCGTCATTGAGATTTTTTTATCGTTGTGAAAATTATGGTCACTTTTTTGAAAGGAAAGGTATAAAACAACTAATATATTGTACTTTATATTTTTATGAGAAAAAATATACATATAAAAATTGAGAATAAGAACATTTCAAAAATTCGATAAAACTAGGTAGGACTTGGCGTACCGTACTAGGCATTCACTGAAAATAACATAAAACACATAGGCCTAAAAACATCCAAAATTGACAATAAATGTAAAATCAATAAACTATGTAGGCCTTCACCGAAAATAACAAATACAAATCCATACTGGCTCATAGGCCTAAAAAAAATCTTCCGACATTGACAATAAGAATATTTCAAAAATAATTTCAATAAAACAATTACTGCCTTCAGTGAAAATAAGAAATAAAAATACAAAAAAGATACAGTAGACCCTACCGTACTATGCCTCCAGTGTAAATAAAAAATAATACATAAAAAGAATTACTTCCAATATTGACAATAAGAACATTTTCAAACATAAGACACACTTTCAATAAAACGATTACTGCCTTCAGTGAAAATAAGAAATAAAAATACAAAAAAGATACAGTAGACCCTACCGTACTATGCCTCCAGTGTAAATAAAAAAGAATACATAAAAAGAATTACTTCCAATATTGACAATAAGAACATTTTCAAACATAAGACACACTTTCAATAAAACTATGTACCGTACTAGGCTATCAGTCAAAATAACAAATATAAGCCCTATACTCATTATTACAAGTCATAAGTATTTACATTATTTATGATATTCCTTGAAACATTTGTCCAAGCATAGACCAGGTGAATCTGGACAGGCCATACACTCATAAATAGTATCAGATCTCTTATTATTTTTCGAACAACTCTTGCATCTTTTTCTGGAAATTCTGTCTTGATGATCAAGCTTTTTTATCTTGGTAGGAATGTGCTCTCTTGATACTTTCTCTTCTGACTTTCTTTTCAATGGTAGCAATTTCCTTATGACTTCATGTCGAAATTCATATAGGTTTTTCTTTTGGTTAGAAAACTTATTGAAAAGAAAAAAAGCATTCAAAAGTAGGAGTTGGATTATATGTAGGCCTAATTTTTTATACCACCTGAGAGTTTTACGATCATGAAGATAATAGGACATCATTTGGTCCTGAAAATCTACACCGCTCATGAATGAATTGTATTTTACAATTGCTTCAGGCTTTTCCTTTTCATTTCCTCTTCTATTGGTTGTTTGAATTATTTCATCTGAATGCTCAGTTGTGATGAACAAAACCTCCGATTTGTCTTTCCATTTAGCGACGGTCACTCCATTGCAATGCTGGCTTATGACCTCTCCTTTCTTTAGTTTTGCTTGAGTAACTTCTTTGGGATTATTTTTCCTATTTGATCTTAGTGTTCCTGTGCAAAATGTTTTTCTTGTCAGTAATACTGTAGCTAGATCAACACTATTATAATAATTATCCATGTACACACTGTGGCCGAAATCAAGCCTTTCTTCAAGCAAATGCATAACAACTTTAGTTGTATGTCCTTTTCCATTTGTTTCCTCATCATTTGTTCCACTGTATACTAAAATTTTCAAAATGAGTCCATTTGGTTCTGTAAGCACATATATTTTTATGCCATACTTGTGCCTCTTTCCTTTTATATACTGCCTAAAACACAGTCGTCCCCTCCAAAGAACCATTGCTTCATCTAACGATAATTGCTTGCCAGGAACATATAAACTTTTCATTTTTTCATTGAAATAATCCAGCAGAGGCCGAATTTTACGAAGTCTATCAGTTTTGAATTCATTTTCAACTTCCAGAGATGGAAAATGAAGGTTTCTAAGGATCAGGCAAAATCTGTTTCTTGACATATTAGCAGAAAAACAAGGTAAACTATATAGATCATCTGTCTTCCAGTAATCAGCCATTCTATTTATTTTGATGTTACCCATATGTAAATATAGGCCTAAAAAAGTCTTTAGCTCTTGTGAAGTAACATCTTTCCATGCAGTAATCCTTGCTGCTTCACGGGTGGTTTCACTAAGAAAAAGGTTTTCGGCATATCTGTTAGTATTAGCAACAACTGAATCAATAATAGTATCATCCAATAACAAATTAAAATAATCAATTGGCTCATTACCCAAAGCATTTACTAACAAAGATGGATGGCTAACAAAATTAAATGTTTTCTTCTGCGAATTTATATCATTCCATTTAAAAGGATTCTCTGAAGCCCCAACTGCGACGTCATCAATTCCATCATCATTTGCACCACCATCTTGATTGTCAATTGATGCATCAGAGTCAGAACATGAAAATATGTAATCCCCATCAGAATCTTCAGTTTCAATGTCTAAATCTTCTTCAGTTAGTATCCTATTATATTTACACTTCCTAAATTGAGCCATTTATGAAATATGGGGTGACTCAAACTTAATTAATTGAAATTAGAAACCAAGCATTCTAAAATGCAGCTTAGGTCTTTCATGAAGAGCCATAAACAACACAACGTCTTCCCGTAAACGCCGACGCCATACTAACGCATATGTTTAGCATTGGTTTGCTGCCGCCTCTCGGCGGCGGCGGATTTTGCGGACAGCGCCATTGGCGTTGGCAGTCAACGTGTTAACTCAAGTAGATCGCGCAAGCTCTCTCACCGACGGCAAGGTGGTTGCAGAAAGAGAGAGAGAGAGAGAGATCGTCTATCAAAGGAATTTTGTGTAGAGTTTGGGAAATGCATTTTAATGTTACAGACTTGCGTTAATAAGCAAATGGAATTAAAATGGTAAAAAAAAACCAGTTGTCTGGAAACGGAGTTTATTGACTAAAGAGAAGATAAAGGAAAAAGGCAAGATTAAATGGTCGCTTTCCGAACCCGTGAGTGTGGGAAAGAACGAGTTCATGAGTGTATCCAACTTTTGTGAGAATGAACTGAACAAGTAACAAAAGTTTCATTCAATTTTTCTGAGATCCCATCTTATTTGATTCATTCTTGCGCAAATAAAATCTTGGCAACACTTCAAATAAAAAAATATATATTTAGAGGTTGTGCCCAGCACATGAATATTGCTGATTTCCATGGCACTCAGGAGGTACAGCAAGCACCACATTAATTATTAATTTTGTTATTGGGGAAGTTTGCCAGTAGGCCTACCATACCACTTTCATTTCTATTGGAAGTGATTACCCATTTGAAGTCACTGCAATAATCGTCTTTGATTTGTCAGTGAACTTTTTCTGTAGCTCGACACAACTTGTAACAATCACTGTTTTTTGCTCATCGTAATTACTTAGCAATTTTTTGTAGTCCTCTATGAGCTTAACTCCTCTTTCAACAATAGCATTAAGAACTTTTAGATCATTATCAACATTTGTAACAATCCAAAAGCTTTCTGCTTGAGGTCAGTCCTTAGTCGATTTGTTAAAAAAAAAATTGAGGACAGCCAAGTGTTTTGAAGAGAGAGACTGTGTTTGTTGTCCCAAAGTCCCAAAGGTGCCTCTTGCGATAATTTCTTCTTTTTTTTTGGGGGGGGGGGGGGTCTGAATCTGCTGGATTCTTCAAGGCATCTTTCATTTTTTCCTTTGTCTCGAATAAGACATCACCATCAAAAAGGGCCAGCACAATTAACCCTTCCGGAAGATACCAGAGCTGAATTTTAAATTTATTTAATACGGCATTGGCAATCCTTTGATTTGTTCTTTTGTAGCAATGAAGTTCTCAAGAAGCAACAAATAATTTTGTGCGGCACTGGCTGCCTTTGATGCGGAAAACCAGTGCTTTAAATAGATTGAAATGGCAAACTTGGGTGAAATTTGAATTGACTTTTGAACATGAAAGTTTTCATGGAGTATATAAGTTCTGCCATCCATCTAGCTATGTGGTATGCTTCATTTTTTTTTTAATTTCACACCACTAGGAGGAGTTCCTCTTTCTGCGTTCAGCTGTTCCTATGTTCAGACGTGCTAAATTTTGCTCTCGCTATGAGATATGCAAAGTGTTGTCTTTAATACTTTTTTATATTTAAACTGATTTTAAATAGAAACATTGTACTACTCTCATTTATTGTCCGTTCTTGGTAGTGTTTTTTTTTCTTCAATAATTTTTTTTAATAAAAATAATCGTTAATTGTCTAATATTAGTCATCTAACCGTCATCTTTCCCCCAAAATCAAACTACCAATCAGAATTAGTTCTTTAAAAGTGACGTAGAGTTTCTTAGCCAATCACCAGCCAGTATTTTCCCACGTCACGCCGTGCCAAAGAAATCAACCAATCAGTGAATAGTTTGCCTTTTAACTTAACCACCCGGCGCCATCTTGGATTGCAACCCCATAAAGGTAAGTGAGATTGTTACAGTGATAAAATATTAGAAGATAACTGGTAAGTTATTTTTTAAATAATTAGAGGTCATATATAGATTCAACTCTGTATCTGATCTCCGTATTAGTCTAATATAAGGTAATACTTCAGATTCGGGGCGCACGGAAGGTGGCGCTGTTAGTAGGCTACAATTTTGTGCTACAATATATGGTAACACTTCAGTTTCAGGGCGCATGATAGGTGGCGCTGTTTATAGGCTACAATTTTGGGCTACAATATATGTCTTATGACGTCAGACGGTAGCGTCAGATGTGAACAATTACGGCGTTATTGGAACGCGTACAAGCCAGGGCAACCAAACTGATTCCCTCTATCAGACAAAAAAGTTATGAAGATAGATCAAGCGAATTAGATCTGTTCTCGTTGGAAACCCATAGACTGCGTGGTCATCTCATCGAAGTTTTCAAAATACTCCGAGGGTTCGACAATGTTGACTACGGGGATATTTTCACACTTGTTGAGAGCAGAACAAGAAATCACGGCTTTAAACTTGAACTGAAGCGTTACAACCGCGATCTGTGTGGAAAGTTTTTCACGTACAGTATCTGCGGTAGTTGGAACGGACTTCCATTGGAAGTTTTCAACAGTGAATTTGTTGACTAGTTCAAGTCAAGACTAGACAGGGTCTTGAAAAATGGCTGTGAAAGGACGTAAAGCATTTGAGCAGAGATGTGCCCGCTCGACTGCTAGTCCAAAGGTACCCTCATTGAATAGACCGTAAGGTCTTCTAGGGTACCTTCTTTCCTTGTTGTTACTCTCTTTCACTCTCTCTCTTTCTCTTTCTCTCTCTCTCAAGTAGAGGGAGAGGTGAAGCATCCTTGTCGCGGGAAGAAAGCTTGTGTGTACCTTTGACTTTCCGAGCTATGTCGGTGGGGTTACCTCTCTTCTGGGTACCCCTGGTATGGCTTCACTTGTCGATTTGGTCGGAAACGATGTTCCAGACTAACTGCGTCCTTCCTTCCTTTTTCTATTCTGTCCTTTTTCTTTTTTACTTTTATCCTATCTCTTCCACTTATACAAAAAGAAAAAAATACAAAAAAAGTTTACTCCTATCGTGTCACTCTTACCCTTTTTTCCCTCTATCTAAATATAAGGACCTGACAGCTACCTCATGCGTCATAAGAGAGGCTTTGGAACCTTTATAAACAATGCCAATTGACGCTCACTGGTTGCGAAAGACTAGGACTAGAGGGGTCTTAGGCGTTAGGGCACAATGACTGGGATGAGGGTAGTGCCCCATTAACCTCTTCCCTGGCGCATAATTATTGATCATTCCTAGTGACCGTTGACGGGTGCCTCTGGTAGCATCGGTCCGAGGTGATGGCCCTTTGTTCCCAGGTTGGTTGCCAGGCCAATAAAAAGCCTTGGGTCGAGTCTCTTGTTGTGGCTGGATATCCATTGAACGCTGCTCCGAGATATTGGCCGTCGTGAAGGGAACTAGTAGGAGTTTAGTACGGGGCGTGCTCCGTTGTTCACCTGGTGTGTGAAATCGATGGCCCCTTCGGGGACCGTCAGTGCTTCTTGGTTGGGAACCACGGCACGCCGCGGTTTGACGACTCGGTCGGATGAACAACAGCACATGGAGCGTGCCCTCTGAAAGATGCGAAAAGTCTTCAAAGGATAGACGGGAGCGACTCACGCGGGGCGAAATCGCCACCCCCTTTTTTATTTACTGATTGGTCGCAAAGCTTCTACTGTCATAAAGTGTTCAAAATGACAGGCAATAAAGGACCAGGAGCACTCAAATACACTTGCGCAATATGCCAGATAGGGAAGTGGTGTGTGGACTTTCCTTAGGGGTGTTACTCCAAATTAAGGAGTTAAAGGAAATAAGCAGGGCTTCCGAGGAGAAGTCTAGGAAGTTGGAGGAGAAAATAAAGAGCCTAGAATTGGAACACGCCGGGCTGATTCGCAGGCTCGAGGTCAGGATGGCAGAGCTAATCTCAAGCCGTGTAGTAAACACTGCATCTTCAGTATTATCACCAACTCTCTTCAACTGTCAAAAAACACCAAAAAACAAAACCCAACAACAAAAAAAAAACAAACATTCATCTCCATTAAACATACGTTTTTTATTAATAAGGGCCTCACCAGCTCCCTTATGCCGCGTGAGAAGAGGCTTTGGAACCTCTTAAAATAACGCCTTGGAGCACTCATAGGTTGCAAGAGACTGAGATTGAAGGGATCTCATGCGTTTGGGGTACGATTAATGAAGAAATGCTGGGTACCCCTTAGAAGCTTTCTCCTAACGTGTAATGGCCTGACCAGCCCCCTGTGACCGCTACTTGGTGAACAAAGGCTCAACTGGTCTTTGGTGAGAGAGCTTTTGTGCCTTGCTGGTTGCCAGATCAACTAAAGATCTCGGATGAAGTCGTGGGCACTTAGCTTTACTATTTGCCCTAAGTCTGGCCGTTTTTAGTTGATTGGTAGGGCTTAGTAGGAAGACAGTTAAACTTAAAGCACCCTTGTCGAAAAATCAGAGAACCAGTTCACTGGGGGTTTCGTGCTGCTTAGTTGGGAGCTGCGGCACGATTAGGGACGTCCGGCCCAGGGGAGACCTTAGGTTTGGTGTGCTTGGTCAAAGGGTTTTTGTTCGCCGAACGACCGAAAACCTCTTGGAAATAGGCGGATGGATTAGTGCGAGAGAAAATCACACACAAAAAACCCTTTTTCTATGCGGATGGTCCGAAAGTTTTTTAAGATAGCGAAGAAGAATGGTCCTCGGTTTCGCAAGTTAACCTTCAAAATATGCAAAGTTTACAGATGGAGTGAAGACTTCGGGGGCAGGAGTTGCAAAGAGCTCACAGAGGCCGTTAGTGTGTGTGACTTCTGCGAACTAGACAAGCGCCTGGCCGAGAGCATCGCTCAACTGAGAGAGGAGAACTGCCTCCTCAAAAGGGAGGTTCAACTCTTAAAAACAGAGAGTTGCAGATGCTCATGAGAGAAGGCTTCCGACATCCAACAGCAGGATTCTTCTGCTGCAGGACTGCCTCAACGAGCCAAAAAGAAGAAAAGAAAGAAGAAGGAGGAGAAAGTAGAAAGAGAAGAAAAGAGAGTGGAAACAGAGGACGAGAAAATAGAAGCAGAAGAAGAGAAACGAGAAACAGAAGAAGAGAAAACAAAGGAAGACAAGAAAAGAAGATGAAGAAGAAAAGTAATGTAGAGATAAAAGTCGTCTGCAGACAAATGTGCAAAGGTCACCCTTATTGGTGATTCTCAAGCACTGGGTCTGCAGACTCTGCTAGCAGCCCGACTTCGCACTAGTGTGCAGGTAAGTTGCCTGCCATGATGGGGTAACCACCCATCAGAGTAGAGGCTGAGAAATCACAGATTTCTTTAGGTCAGTCGTTGCTCTGATGTTCAGTAGAAACTACCTTTACCTCAGAAGAGGTAGGGTAGGCCCTACGGATAAAATCCCCCCCCCCCCTCACAGTCATAGGCGCCGTGGACGACTGTGGGCTGAAAACCCGCAAGCGTGTTGTAGTCAGAATGCTCTCTAGGAGAGTTCCAACACGGACAGCTCACTCGATGAATGTGTCTGTAAACCGGCGCCTGGCAGATTTGTGTACGGCAGAGGGGGTCTTTTTTGTGGACCCGTACCGCACCTTTTATGGTAGAAATGATCTCTACGAAAGGGATGGGGTACATCTTTCCTTTAAAGGAAAGGAATTTCCGTCGAACATTATCCAGGATGTCGTAGAAAGGACCCAAAGGAGTATCCGGCCCAGAGTGAGGGCGGACGTACGCCAGTACACCCGTATCACTCTTGGAACGACCTTCTCAGAGGTCGCAAAGAGGGGTGCCTCCTCGCTAACAAATAAGTCGGGAAACGGAAGAGCGTAAGGAGTGCTACAGTCGGGGACTCCCTGAAAGTTCC
Organism: Ceratothoa steindachneri; assembly: GCA_963969495.1. Lineage (NCBI taxonomy): Eukaryota > Metazoa > Arthropoda > Malacostraca > Isopoda > Cymothoidae > Ceratothoa > Ceratothoa steindachneri. Next base: position 74,793,617 of record OZ018334.1, read on the forward strand.
TCTGTTTGATGTGAGGGCGATCAGGAACAAGTTTCTTGAACTTCGTGGCCTCGTAGCGACGGAAAAACGTGAAATGGTAGCCATAACAGAGTCGTGGGTAAAAACCTCAATCCGAGATTGAAGGTGAATTCACGATTCCCGGTTACCAGCTCTTACTGAAAGATAGGCCAGACAGAGAGGGTGGCGGTGTGATGTTGTATGTCAAGGATACTCTCAACTCGACGGAATGCAACATCGTATCCAACCATGAACTACTAGCTGTTGACCTAGAGATAGGTCCTGTCAGATACAGGACGCTGGTGCTTTACAGACCCCCCTGCCCAACTCTTAGAACAGGACAGGAGTCTGTACCAGCTGTTGGGCGAACTTTTAAAAGACAGTGTGTATCTCCATGGTTGACTTCAATACCCATGGTAACTGGGTAACGAGAGAACCCTGTGGCAAGAACACACTACTCTTGGAGTTTGGGAACGAGTTCCTGACTCAATGGGTGAGGGAGCCAACGAGAGAAGACAATTTTCTCTACTTGGTTTTCACCTCTGAGGATGACATCGTTGAATACCTCTCTGTTGGCAAAGAGCTTGGTGGCAGTGACCACCGAATAATTAAATTTGTAGTCAAAGTCCCAAAGTCAGAGCCTGCAACTAGTAAATCGAGGAAACTTGATTTGAGAAGAGCAGACTTTGCAGGTCTACGCGCGGGACTGACTGACGCGAGGCTAGAAGAGTGCGAGGCTGTTGAAGACTCTTGGAACAGTTACAAAACCACATTCATGAGTCTTCAATCGCGTTTTATCCCTCTGAAATGCCTCCGTCAGTCTTCTGTTCAACCAAAGTGGTTTAATCGAGAAATCTGCCAACTGCTTGGAGAGATGAGAAATGTGTACCGGCAGTAGAAGATCTCGGGTGACTTTGACGAATACCGGAGGCTATCCAGGAGAGTGAAGTCCAGCATAAGGGCAGCTAAGCGGTCTGAGGAACTCGAAGTGGCGAGACTCTGTAAAGAGAATCCCAAGGAGTTTTTTGGATATGTAAACAGCACTAAACCAATCCGTCGAACGATTGGCCCTTTGGGGAATGAGGATGGCACGTTTTACCACTTACAAGGGGCGGTCAATAAGTTTTGCGAATAGGTTGGGCAAACCAGAGGAAAGGGGATGGCTGTTTGTGGGGGTGTTAGGACAAGTTATGACAAGTCACGACCTTTAGCCGCACGCTCCTGCCTCGTCTATTTAAGAAGCAGTAACTGATCGCAGATCGTCAGTCACAAATTTTCAACAATGGAGAAGGTTGAGCCCCGCGCAGGGATCAAATTTTTGACCAAGGATGGCAAGAGTGCAAAAGAGATCCATGAAGGCATGGTTGCAGTGTACACCGACACCGCCCCTTCCTATGCAACCATTGCTCGCTGGAATAAGGAGTTCCGCAATGGTCGTGAGTCCCTTGAAGATGACCCTCGTCCAGGACGCCCGTCAGACGTGACCAACGGGGACAATGTGGCCCGTGTGGAGAGGATGATCCTCGAAAATCGACGAGTGAAGGTCGAAGGAATCGAGTGAGAACTTGGAATATCGCTTGGAAGTGTTATCAACATCATCCACGACAATTTGGCCATGACCAAGGTCTCTGCCAGATGGGTCCCTGGAAACCTTACACCCATTGATCGACCTTCAACGACGTCAAAGTTCGGTGGAGCTGCTGCTCCTGTACAACCAAGACCCAGCGGTATTCGAGTCACGCATAGTGATAGGTGATGAAACGTGTGTCCATCAATGGGATCCCGAGACCAAGCTCGAAAGCATGGCATGGAAGCACAGGGGCTCTCCGACCCCCATCGAGTTCCGCACCCGACCCTCAGCCTGGGAGATCATGGCCACCATCTTCTGAGATTCTGAGGGAGTGTTGATGGTGGACTATGCGCCTCGTGGAAGGACCAGCACAGGCCAATATTACGCCAAGGAACTTGCTGGTTGAAGAAGTGCATCCGTCAGAAGCGGCGCGGCAAGTTCACACGCGCTGTCCTGCTCCTCCACGACAATGCCCCTGTCCACAAGGCCAGAGTTGCACAAGCTGCCCTGCGCGAGTGCAGATTCGAGGAGCTCAACCATCCCCCCTACAGTCAAGATTTGGCCCCTAGCGACTACTTTTTATTCCGCCAGCTCAAGGCTGCACTGCGTGTACACCGGTTTGGGAACGATGAAGATGTCCAGCTCATCGTCCAAGACTAGATTGAACAGCAGTCGGGAGATTTCTGGTTGTCGGGAATTCGAAACCTCAGGGACAAGTGGCGCAAGTGCATTGAAGTCGATGGTAGTTATATTAAAAAATACTAAAACTCTTTTCCTCATATCTCGCTGGCTTATATCCGACTACTTCTCTTCAGTGTTTACTGAAGAGTGTGGTCCCATCCCCCAGCCAGTGGATTCCTAGTCGGAAGAAAAGCTGGAGGATATGGACTTCCCTGAAGGAGAAATATAAAAGATCACTGACCTAATGACGAATAAGTCACCTGGCCCGGATGGGTTTCTACCTAAAGTGTCGAAAGAAGTGCGCGATCAAGTGTCACGACATCTGAGCGCAATCTTCAACATGTCAATCCGGACCGAATGCGTTCCTAGAGACTGGCGTGAAGCGGGTGACTCCTATCTTCAAGAAAGGAGATCGTAGCCAACCGTCGAAACCCCGACCTATTAGTCTGACTTCGATAGTCGGTAAACTCATGGAAAACATCATGGTGGACAAGATGACATCGCATTTAGAGTCAAACCTGATACTGAGGAGTTCCCAGCACGGTTTCCGAAGGCAATGGTCATGCCTGACGAACCTTGTGGAATTCTTCCACTTCGTCCAGTGAGCACGATCGGGACAAGGCGGTGGATGTGGTCTACTTAGACTTTCAGAAATCCTTTGATAAGGTACCACACCGCCGCCTTCTCTGGAAAGTGCGAGCGCTGGGCATAGACGGAAAAGTAGCAGGCCAGATAGAAAACGGCTAAATGGCAGACGGCAACGGGCGGTGGTGAATGGACAGGCTTCTGAGTGTATGCCCGTTACTAGTGGAGTGCCTCAAGGTTCTGTTCTAGGACCACTACTATTCATCATCTACGTCAACGACATGGACGGTGACATGTTGCCAAGATTTCTAAATTTGCCGACAATACCAAGCTTGGTATGATTAAAAAGTTGAACTCATAGTGAAACGTACTTAGTATAAATAGTCTTATTTTTTCTTACCATTTTGAGTTTGAAAATGTCGAATAGATGAAAGTACTAACTCCAATCCCTCTTTTATTCAGTTTCCTTCCGTGGTACATATATATATATATATATATATATATATATATATATATATATATATATATATATATATATATATATAGATATATATGAGAAAGTCACAAAGTAGCGAGTGACTAGAGCAATATATGAAAATAATCCCACAGAAAAATGAAAGTCGGATTCCAAGTACTTTCGAACTTGTTCAGATCATTATTAAGGAATAACGAAATATTTTCCAAATGTAGTATATATATGAGAGACAGCAGAGTAATGCCCCGCCCATGTACAACGAAAGGGCACAAAATAGAGAAATATTATCAAAAACGGATATAAAGTATAAAACCAAATAGATAAGGTCTACTCCCGGAAATTAAACCTGTGAGCATAGAATGTAGACATTTAGTTCACTAAACTAAATACACACCTAATTGTGAATACATAAAAATAAACGAGAGAAACATAACTAAATTAATAAATCAAAGGGCTAAGATTTTTTAAAATTGACAATTTCGTTATTGTCTTGGTATGACCAGGTGTACGCCGTTATACGCACATTGACCTACTGGCCGACCAAAATTTAGGTTCCATCTGGGAAAGGATCTAAGCGTGCTTTAAATATACAGTTGCTAGGCCAAGGAATATTAAAACACGGCCACAAAAATATACTTTAATAGGACTAAAGATTCCATACACATATAAGGCAAGTTAAATGGCAATGCAATTAAATATTGACAGTTCACGGCTAAGATGATTGACACTATCAATTAAGTTTTAACCCAGGGATAATTAATTAAGAAATGATTTTACAATCATGCAAGTTCTAGAGCAAAGGGGATCCTTGATGTTCGACGCGGTAAAGGTGGGAGGAGCGTGACGAAGTGGGGGTTTAATCCCTTTTATCTTGATGTGCGACGAGAAGGACCAGGGAAGTAAGTTCGTCCTTGAACATGTGGGCGTCTCACGAGACGCTCAATCCAATTTCGGGAAATTAAAGATGAGGCCTCTTATCCTTAAGAGGCAAACGGAGGATGCTTCTGAGATGGCTTTTCCGATCCTTAAAATCCGAAGGCGTAGTGAGAAGGGTTGAAGCGTGCCTAAAACTATCTCCACGAACAAAACTGAGTGCCCACTAGCTTTTCCTTGGCTCTTCAACAATCACTCAATTCTTCTCTGCACGATAATGTAGTCGATTCCCTTTCGACTAACGAATACGTTAACGGCTAACGTACTGGAAGGCGGCTCTTCAGACACAATGTGCCTGTGAACTCCGAAGTATCGAATATATACACCGAAATTATCTAGACGGGGAGAGAGATTCATCGCCAACAGACTTCCTTAATTGCCTTGGGTCGCGATAAGGGTCCATAGCGGGAAGTCGCGATACCCCCTTAAGGATCTTTCCATTCTAATTTTCGCAGTATATAGGGCAGATAAATGCAGCACTGCGAACGGGACGTAAGGCCGACTAAATTCGTCTGCGAAAATGGCGTTTCGCCTTCGCGCGAATTTTTTCGGGCAGACGGTGAACGGCTAACCTGGGAAGTCAGGTGGGGGAGGGGGATATGACGGAGAACTGATGCACTGGAAAAGGTAGGATGAGAAAAAATAATTCCTCTTCTCTCTCCTTATTCTTCCACAGTTATAAATAAGCCTTTCAATAACTTAGTCCAGTTTAAATTGACCGTGGGATATATTCAAATTATGGGGGGAATTCATGAATGAGCATTCGACAATATTTCTTTGAACAAAGTCATTAGATTTATAAATAAATTTAGCCGAATTCCAATTGATAGGGTGACTGTTTTTTTCCGATAAATGGACAAAGAAAGCACTACTGCTTTCCTCCATCCTAATATTCTATTTATGTTGCGTCAAGCGAACACTTAATGATTTACTGGTTTGCCCAAAGTATTGCTTAGGGCAAACTGAACAATCGACAGAATAAAGCCCCTCTATACTATTGTTATTATTATTATGAATCAAAAATTTTCACATGGTAGACTGATACTTGAATATGACAGAAGTATTTAACCTATTCAAGAGGCGGGAAGCACGGAAAAGGACTCAGAAAACGGTAAAACAAGGGAGTTATTAAAATTCTATGTGGGAGGGATTTCAGTTCTGTAAAAGGATTTTTTTTTGCCAAATCTAGGCATCCTATTTCAAAGATCTTTGAAATCTTAAGATCCAAGAATTCTGGGCTGGCAACCCGCAACCCTCGGAGAAACATTGAAATAAATATAGACTATTTGACTTTATTATTATGACCTAAGTAAAAATGAATTTAAGAATCGTCGTTGGTAGGCTTACTAAGTAGGCTTAATAAGTAGATCTAAGAACGGGAGGACACCATTTTGTTAGAGTTCAAACGTAAATTTAATAGAGGGAACCAGAGAATTAAGTTCAGTAATAAAACCATTAACATCCTTAGAAGAAGGCCACAAACAAATAATATCGTCTATATATCGGAACCAAACAAAGAGAAAATCGATAATGGTGGGGAGTAAGATAGTTTAAAAAATTCCATATAGAGAAAAGAGAAAAAAGAATAATTTTTTCTTCGTAAATAATTATTTGCTACTTCGAATAAATCCGTGCAGGGGTATGATTCGATCCATGCACATTGAGGCAGCGAGCAACCGATTTAATCTCAATTAAAGTGAGTTAAAGGCTCATTTTAATTGACATCAAAGCGGTTGTTCGCTGCCTCAGTTTGCTTGGATCGAATCCCCCCCCCAGCAAGGATTTTTTCGAAGTAGCAAATAACTATTTCCGAAGAAAAAAATATTCCTTCTTTTTCTCTTTGTTGCAGTATGTTGGATTAATTATTTTATATATATATATATATATATATATATATATATATATATATATATATATATATATATATATATATATATATATATATATATATATATATATATATATAGCAGGCAATTGTTTCGCCACTCCCCCTACGGAGGGGAGCTTGCACTTCGCTAATAAGATTAAAATTTAAAATCTAAAAAAATGCAGCCATGGTTAAATTATGGTTAAAATTTATAAATTTTCTGAACTTCACCAATTATAATAATTTTAAAAGGGAACTCTAAACTAAATTTCTCCCCTTTAAAAATATCACGTTGCTAAACGACAATGAAATCGTTCGGGCGGCGCTTATAGCGCATGTAGGCATAGCGCTTCTACTTGAGGGTCGTCTCACACTCGACGACAATGAAATCGTTCGGGCGGCGCTTATAGCGCATGTAGGCATAGCGCTTCTACTTGAGGGTCGTCTCACACTCGGCTGACCACCACGGGAATGGTCTGCGTGCAAAACGGCCAGCCTCTCTAGGAATAGTAGTCAGGCTCGCGGCGATGTGTAATTCTTTGGGTTTTAAAAAATTTACAAAATTTCGATACTTATATATACGAGGGGGAGTCAAAAAGTTCTCAGATAAATGGCATAAAATTTTTATTTGTAATAATACTGTAATCATTTTTCTACATAAGCTCCATTAACATCTATACACTTTCTTAATCTATGAATCCAACGGTAAAGACCATCTTTGTAGAATTCACGGGGTTGTCTCTGGCACCAAGTAATGACCTGCTTTTTTGCTTCATCTAATGATTGAAACCGGGTTCCTTTTAGGTGTCCCTTTAAATTTGGAAACAGAAAAAAGTCAGAGGGTGCTAAATCAGGGCTATAAGGGGGATGAGCAAGAGTTTCCCATCGAAATTCCCGTAGCTGAGATCTCACAGCTTTGGACGAATGTGCAGGGGCATTGTCATGGTGGAACAAGATTTGCTTGTGGAGCTTTCCTCGTCGTTTTTTGGCTATTGAAGTTTTCAGCTTCCTTAAAACTCCTTCGTAATAGCTGGATGTAACAGTTTTTTGTCCTTCTAAGAAGTCCATTAAAATAATTCCCTCCGAATCCCCTAAAACTGTAGCCATTATCTTCTTAACGGACCTCTCTGTCTTGAACTTGATAGGCCCTGCTGCCCCCCTTGGGTGCCACTCTTTTGATTGATTTTTACTTTCAGGATCAAACTGATACACCCAAGTTTCATCTCCCGTTACGAGGCGCTCAAAAAAACTATCCTCGTTTGCTTCAATCTTGGTCAAAATAGCCAAAGAAAGGTTGGCCCTATGATTCAGCTGGTCTTCTCGCAACGCTTTTGGGACCCAACGTGCTGAAAGCTTGCTCAGGCCAAGATTTTCAGTTAGAATTCCAAATGCTGAGCCATGAGAGATTTCACATGCATTGGCAACTTCATCAATAGTAATACGGCGATCTTTATCCACTAGATTCCTCACAAGCTCGACATTTTCTGGGTTAATGGAGGTGGAGGGTCTCCCTTCACGTGGATCATCTTCAACTTCTTCTCTGCCCCCCTTGAAGCGCTTAATCCAGTCGTAAACTACCGCTCTACATGGCGAAGAGTCACCATAAACCTGTTGTAGAGCGTCAATAATCTTAACAGGCTTCCAATCAAGTTTAGTCAGGAATTTAATGTTCGCTCTTATCTCAAAATTTGCCATTTTATGGGTTCAAAAAAGTAACCTTTTTGAAGCACATCTAATACAAAGAGTCTCGACAAATTGAATGACGAATTTTGTAGGAATTGTTCAGAAAACATGAAAGTCGTGTTTGACCCTGTATTTACTTGTACAAAATCGAACATTTCAATAATCTGCCATTTGTCTGAGAACTTTTTGACTCACCTACGTATTTCGGAACTTCACCATTTTGTTTTTTGATATTATAAAAGAATTATTAGAAATAACTTTGATAAAAAACATAAGTCTTAACCAAGCTAAGATGAAATTATTATTCAAATACTTAGAAAAATCCCCTTCTTAGTGAATATATATATATATATATATATATATATATATATATATATATATATATATATATATATATATATATATATATATATATGTCGTGGTATGACATTATATTACATCAATACCATATTATATCTATGGGGGAGGGACCAATAACTTAAAGGCGAAACGACAAAGGGACGGAACACCATGAGTTTAGACGGGCGGAATAGCGAGATAAGAGTGCAATGAGGTCAGGTAAAATATGGGCAATGGCAAAACTCAAGGTTATTTAAAGAGGTATGTGCACTTGGTGGGACTGAGAGTTTGCGAATCTGGAGTTTTGAGAAAAGTCCGTGCGGTAATGACCGGGAACCCCACAGGTGTATCAGACGATTGGGTTCTTTTGGTACGGCACAACCGGGGTAGAAGAAATGAGGGGCTTAACATCTCGGTGTTTAGATGGATGGAAGTTTCTTGGCTTCGAGGGACTAGGAACTTTGGTAAATCTTAGAACCAATTTAGGGGGGGGTCTTAGGACCATAGAATTTAGTTTTGGGGGGGCGATTGGGGAACTTTTTTAACATCCTTAGGGTATAAATCGTGACTACCCGCGTAGACATCGGCTTCTTCCAAGCATTCCTTGAAAGTGGCGCAACGTTTATCCTTAATGGAGGCACGAATTTCGGGAGCCACGGCAGCTAAAAGTTGATCCCTAAGGAAGAAGTCCAGAATGGACTCGTAGACCTGGGGAACCTTGCATGCATCCAGCCAACACTGAAGGTGTTTTTGGAGGATGTACCCGTGTTGCGGAAATGTTTGACCAGGATGGATCCTTTCCTGGCGGAATCGGAAGCGGTAGAATTCGCTATTCATATGAACAGCGGCTAGCAATTCGGACTTTAACGTGGAATAGTCCAAAGTTGCTTCCGAGGGAAGGGGTGCGAAGATATCCCTTAACTTGGCATTTAGGAGGGGGAGTAAGCGAGCGACGCCATCATTTTCGAGATCCCATCTATTGATCTGAAAGATTCTCTCCAAATGGGTAAAAAATGACCCAAAGTCCTCTCCATCATTAAAAGCGGGAAGGTTGAATGAAGGAGTTTGGGGAATTTCAGCCCGAGAACCGATGGACTGAGAATCCATTTGATTTCGGCTCATTTCTAGCTCATGCTGCCTAATTTGTTCACGTTCTTCCACCTCCATCTTCAGTTTGCTCTCCATCTCCGTTTTTCTTAGCTCCTCTTCCTTTCGCTCTGCCCGTTCGTTCATCCCTTCTTCCTTTAAGTAATTTAGCAGGTCTTTGCCCGAAAGACCTAATATTTTACCCTGAATCTTGAATTTTTCGAAGGATGACATTGTTACGCAGTTAACTGAGGGAACACTGATACGCGAACGAGCTAGGACACTACCCACGCGAAACGAATACTTGAATATTCGTGAAGGCCTTGATCACAAATAAAAATAAGATACCTCTGCTGTTTCTAAGCGAAAAAAAAAATTAAAATGGCCCTACCGGAATTAGGACAACAAAGACCTTAACTCTTTTGGATTAATAACCAGGAGAGGGTCTCCAAAATTCGAACACAATAAAAAAATTAATTACCTGGGGTCCAAAACAAAATCTAAATAGATTACGTTCCACTGCTCTTCAATTAACTTGAACTTGCCTTCTACCAGTACAATACAAAAAATAAAATAAAAGGGATATACGTGAATAACAAGGGAATTTCTAATGTCGAAGTTAAAATGACACGGGTTCATAAAAACCCCAAATACACTTCACTCCAAAATTATATAATATGTATATTAATATATATATATATATATATATATATATATATATATATATATATATATATATATATATATATATATATATATATATATATGTCGTGGTATGACATTATATTACATCAATACCATATTATATCTATGGGGGAGGGACCAATAACTTAAAGGCGAAACGACAAAGGGACGGAACACCACGAGTTTAGACGGGCGGAATAGCGAGATAAGAGTGCAACAAGGTCAGGTAAAATATGGGCAATAGCAAAGCTCAAGGTTATTTAAAGAGGTATGTACAAAAATATAATTTTATTTACATAAAAATGAGAGAATTGTTGGGCAAAATACCATCAGAGAATTAATGGGCAAAATTACATCAGAGAATTACTGGGCAAAATTACATCAGCGAATTACTGGGCAAAATTACATCAGAGAATTAATGGGCAAAATTACATCGGTAAACGAGGGTTGAATTGTAGTTATGCATCAGACTATGAAGTTAAAATTCAATGTACATATTACGTGAGGAGACTATTCAAATTGGTGGGGGGAGGGGGATGAATTAACTCAAATGGGTTACTGGAGGGGGGGAGGGGGAGAGGGGTTGGCTTACGGAGGATTCCGGATGAGACGTCAGGGTAAGGCTTCACGGATGTCTTCTGCACGTGAGGCGAGGGCGCTCAGAGCTTCTGAGCGGGTGAGCGGGAACTTAAAGTGATGACGGTTCTCCAAAAAGGGGAGGGGGGGGGGCGGTAACGCCCAGGCCAGGGTAGAGTATTTCGGCCACCCGAAAACGAGGGGGGAACGAGGAGGGCTTCGGCAGGAGCTGATGAGTGAAGTAGGAAACATCGCTCGTTAGCGATCGTTAAATGGAATTACCTCACTGGCTGGGGCTAATTCCAATACACAAATAGTTCAGCCGTCACTTTGCTTTGTTGTTAGCACCTGACTTGGAACTAGGGGAATCTTCTTGGGTCTCTGCGAGACTTCTCAACTCTGTGTCTGCCTCATGAAGGAAAGAGCACTATATATGTCCGAGGCTCTTCCCGCGGGGGGAGGGGTGGGGAGGTTAGTGGAAAACAGCTCTACTCTCGAATGGCCTCGAATCTTCTTGCCGAGGTGATTCTAACCCGTGTAAAGGTTAGTGTATGTATATATATATATATATATATATATATATATATATATATATATATATATATATATATATATATATATATATATATATATATATATATATATACACTACCAAAGGTTGCCTGGATAAAAAAGAAAAGTGCTTTCGGAAGTAAAGTACAAGACATTTGATCCTTTCCTTGTTTTTTCACATACAATATTCTCATTCTATGAACAAAATTTAATGTTGTTCAGCATCGCTACAGAACTTCTTGGTACACAATATTCTTAGTTTTATCTTAGTTTTATTCTTAGTTTTATTCTCTAACCTTTTTTCTTATAAATGGACAGACACACACTGACAGAATTCATTTTTATTATATATATATTTTAATAAAAAAAAATCAAAATAGTATAGAAACAGTTTACAGGAAGCCCACTAATACGATAAAGAATTCCAACATCTCAAATCCTTCCTTTTGCATAATGGTTTTCCATTAAATATTGTTGAAAAGTCAATCTGCACATTCTTAATTAGAGTGTACCAACCAGGTCACACGGAAATAACGGTGGCAAAAGACAGACATTACTTGATTATGCCAGAACTGGGTATTTATAATAAAGTTGTTTGCCAAAAATTACACGCAATTGTAAAAGAAATATTTTTGTCAAATAAAATTTCAAATTGGTTTGTAAACAAAATAAATATAAAATCTTTCTTTAAAATAAAGGATCCGGTTCCAAAGAGTCTTAGGAGTTCAATAATATACTAATATCATAATAATAATAGTATTTATAATGCGCCCTTCAGGGCTGTTAGCTCTCCCAGAGCGCAGATTGTGTAGCGAGTGTAGAGAAAGTTTACAGGGAAGAGAAGGCGATCAAGAGCTTTGAGAATGGACTTGATCGTCGTAGCAATTGAAGACGCTCACACAACAACTTATCCCTGAAGCCATTGAGTAAGAAAAAGAAAGACACGATAATAGAAAAGAAGAAAGAAAGAATAATAGAATGAAACAAATCGAGGTAAGGAAAGAGCTAAAGAAAGAAATGGATAAAGGAATAAAGAATTAAGAAAAGGTAGGCAAAGAGGAATCGAACACTTATTTTTAAAGCTAAGGCTCAGGTATATCCCCGCTAGTTGTTTAAGAGGTTCATAAATAAAAGGAAAATATGCGGGAGATAGATAGCGTTAAAGACGCGCAATTGGGAGATAGATAGCGTTAAAGACGCGCAATTAGGAGATAGATAGCGTTAAAGACGCGGAATTGGAGATGGATAGCGTTAAAGCCGCGGAATTCTCCTAAATCTTCCGCCGGTTGTAAAAAAGAAGGCAGGTCCATTTAAATGTCCTGGGTGTTCCCATGGCAAATACAGTGGGAAGCTCCGTGAGAACTCTGAAGGCAAGATTCTCGTCTCATATGGGCATAAGTAATCGAACTTGCAAAATACTTCAAACTAAAGACAATTCAGAGATCAGAGATCACGTAATAAAATGTAAAAGCGATCTCTATAGGAGATTTTGAAATTTTAAATTCGCATAAATGCCTGATTACACTTCAAATCTTAGAAACCTTATATATAAAACAGCTCTCACAAGACTTAAATAGTGATTTGTAATCGGTTCCCCCCCTACTTAGCTAAATTGTTTTTGTATATGGGCTGCGGATCTCATTTTGGCGTTTCTCAGGTAAACCTGTAACATCGTTTAACCTGAGCCAAGGCTAAGTTATGTGTTTTTATACAACCAGGTTTCTGGATAATCTTTACTTTGACTTTTCGTTAAATGTTGCGTTTGAAAGTTAAAAGTGCTTAGTATTTCGTTGAATAATATTTTTTTCTTTTAAAGTTATATATAAATATTTGACTCATAATAATTGTGAAGTTTAAGTAATTTTGCAGTCACTAAATAATTTAAATATTTTAAAAACCTGTATTTTTTCTATAAATTTAAACTCTAATTTTAAAAATTATTTAAACTCTAATTTTCCTATTCAAAGCTTAAACTATCAAAGTTATATTTGTAACTTTAGACCTCTAGAATTGATCTCTAGTATATATTTTATAGGCCTAAGAAGATGACCGTATTGGGTCATTCCATGTCAATTCAACCAGTTATTTTTGCCACCGACTCAGATTTTCTTGCAGATTACTGTACGAGTAGACCTTAATGAGGCAAATTTAATGGTATGTGTATTACCTCTGTAGGCCAAATAGTTTCTGAGATATGACCCCTCAAAGTTGGGTCAAAAGGTCATTTTTGCAAAAAGTGAAAAAGTTCAAAGTCAAATATCTTGGAGACTATTGCCCCTACAGAGCTCATTCTGATATCATTTAAATCTAATAAGATTCCCCACAAATTGTATTAATGCATATATTTCCTTACAAGGTCAAACAAAAAAGTTGACCTTTAATTTGACCTTTGACCTTGAAAAGGTCACTCGATGTAGAAATCGATTTTTTGTAACTTTCCCTAAAAATTTGTACATATGTATAGCAAAGTGTTCATAAAGAATTTTCTTTGAGAAATGTTTATTTTAGGAGCTACAGATTTTTATGTGAGCACAACTTAGCCGAAAAAGTGACGATTTTGGTGTTTGACGTGTACTGTATATTGTAATTACCATGGGCATAGCAGCCCTCGAGTTTTTTGGGGGGATAACATTCAGGGGGAAGCAAAGTGCAGTCACGGTGAAGGCTTAAATGAGTGCCTTCCTGTATGATTTTAAGCTGAAAGAAAAAATATAAAATGTTAAATTTTATAGACATTCACACAAAGTAATGAGAAAATATAAGGATGGCATTTCTTTGCAATGAGCCATGGTAAAGGACCCTGCGATGGCATCGGTGGAAGTGTGAAGAAGCTAGCTGCCAGAACAAGCCTTTAGAGAACAGGAGTTAATGCTGAACCTATTCTAAACCCTAAGGCACTCTTCAATTTTACAGTAAGAGATCTTCCTTCAATTACCTTCACCTTCACAACATCAGAAGAACATGAAGCTCACCGACAGAAGTTGGTGAAGCGCTTTGACAATGCAAGAACCATTCCAGGTAACCTGGTCAAATAGCCATTTAGTTATTATGGTCACTTAGTAATTTAGTGAACTACTACTACTACCAATAAGTAATTTTTCTTGCCCCTGTAAGGAAAAAGGTTAAGTGGGAAGTACCACTCTAATGATGAACAAAGAAAGTTAGATTTATAATTTATGGATTGATAAGATTTAAGATGTTCTTGTTTAATAATCTTCTTTCTTAAATTTAATAACTTAAATTCTTAAATAATAACTTAGCAAACTGAAAGCTTAGAATATAATTATGTACTTAATGTATACATATTATCTTTATTAGGAACACAGAAGATCCATTGTGTCAAGGCTGTCAGTGAGGAAGTCTTGGAAGTTAGTGCATCTTCAACTATTACAAGATTGGAAAGAACCTCTATTCTTCAATCAGCACAATTCCATTGGCATCTATAAAAGGGTTCTGTTTAGCTATCTATGATGAACACTGGTATCTCACATGTCTCCTGGAGATCAAGCACGAGAGCAATGAAGTTCGGTTGAGCTTCCTTCACCCACACAGCCCTGCCAACTCGTTTGTGTATCCTGCACCACCTGATGAACTTCTTGATGCTAGTGATGTGTTAATGATTGTTAGCCCAACAACCATTACAGGTCAAACCTATACATTGACAAAATTGGAAAGGAAGAAAGCTACCACTATGACAAATGACCGCAAATAGAGTAATATTGAAACATAAATATACACAGTATACTGGTATATATTTTCAGTGTATTCAAACCATGATTTGAATCTTCAGGACTCATTTCAGAATTATAAAGTCCTTATCGCATATTAGTTCATATACATAGTAAATTGCTTATCATCCAATTTCAATGTGTCATCCTAAATACTATTTTAATATAATATGCATATAGAGCAGTATTTTATTAAGGCATACATTATATATTTATAAAAAAGCAAAGGTACTGGTATAAGTACCGTAGATGGTTATTACAATAGTGTATTTAACAGTATACGTCAAACACCAAAATCGTCACTTTTTCGGCTAAGTTGTGCTCGCATAAAAATCTGTAGCTCCTAAAATAAACATTTCTCAAAGAAAATTCTTTATGAACACTTTGCTATACATATGTAAAAATTTTTAGGGAAAGTTACAAAAAAGTCGAATTCTACATCGAGTGACCTTTTCAAGGTCAAAGGTCAAATTAAAGGTCAATTTTTTTGTTTGACCTTGTAAGGAAATATATGCATTAATACAATTTGTGGGGAATCTTATTAGATTTAAATGGTATCAGAATGAGCTCTGTAGGGGCAATAGTCTCCAAGATATTTGACTTTGAACTTTTTCACTTTTTGCAAAAATGACTTTTTTTACCAAAGTTTGAGGGGTCATATCTCAGAAACCATTTGACCTACAGAGGTAAGACACATACCATTGAATTTGTCTCATTAAGGTCTACTCGTACAGTAATCTGAAAGAAAATCACACACCGACTACATGGCAGGAATACGGGCAGCTCTTCGGACTGCTTGGCAAAGAAGATGGGGGACGGTCGAAGGGAACTTAAAGTTGCGTGCCATTGCGCCGCGACTGTTCCCATGGACCTATCCCCCAATGCCGCGACGCCTTCAGGTCGCTTTCTGTCGTCTCCGAATCGGGCACACTCGTGCGACGCATCGCTATCTGATGGAGCGCTCACCAGCGCCCTATTGCGACGACTGCGTCGTCCCCCAGACTGTTCGGCACATTCATGTCGAATGTCCTAGTCTGGGTGATCTTCGCGCACGATACCTGTCCCGGTACCGGGATGGGCGGGGTCGCTACCGCCTGTCCCTTGTACTCGGGACGAGTTCGTGCACATTGACTTGTGGACTTGTTGACTTTTGGGGGGAGGCCGGGCTTCTTCCCTTTATTTAAGAAGGTTCTATTTTTTTGTTTTGTTTTTTGTTTGTTATTGTTTTCTTTGTAGGTTGTACGCTCCTGCACCAGGGTGAGGGGGACCTCCCCCCGCTGCCGGAGATTGCTTCCTAATTGTTAAATTTTTCCAAATTTTATCATTATGTTTTCATATTTTTATTTTAAAGTAGCCTAGTTCTAGGCTGTCGTGTTTCCGGCGACTTATGCCCAAGTGGGCAGTTGCCAGATAGGCTCTATAAAAAAAAAATTAAAAAAGCAAGAAAATGTGAGTTGGTGGCAAAAGAAATGGCCAAATCTTAGTTGAATTAACATGGAATTACCCTATTATGGTTGAAAAGTCCCCACTAAATAAAAAAAAATGACAGCAGCAATTTTCTTTGCCTTGATATTTGTGTTAAAAATTAAATTCAGGCTATAGAAGCAATCCTGCTACCCATTTACACTAATATATATATATATATATATATATATATATTGAGCTTATAACCAAATTTGATCCAATTTAAAAAAAAGTTGAACTAGAAACCCTGTCCCAATCTCTGTTGAAATTACAAGAACAATCAATCATTAAAATTAAATCCAACCTAAAAGACCAACTACGCGCGGAAGCCACCAAACGAAGGTGCTCTAATGGCAACACACTCATAACACCAAAGATAAGAAAGGCCATCATGTCTCTAAAAAACAACAAGGAAATAGTCATAAGGAAAGCTGACAAATCCAAAATGTACGTCATTCTAAACAAAGAAGAATATAACAGTAAGGTGAATACCATCTTAAGCGACACCACTAAATTTAAGCGAATTAAAAAAGATCCAAGAGAAGACTTAAAAAATAAAATAAATGGACAAATAACTAAAACTAATGCAGTCATTGGAGGACTCCACTTCCAAAAGATTGTCGGCGATTATACACCAGGATATTTGTAAGGAAACGTTAAAATACACAAGCCGAGCAACCACTAAGGCCCATTATTTCTCAAGTCACTACACCAAAGTACCGTCTAGCTAAAACCTTAAATGAAATAATAAAACCATCTATTCCTTCAAAATATAGCATAAAGTCCACGAAGGAATTTATCGATATACTCCACTCTACAAGTCCGACAGGACTAATAGCATCCCTTGATTTGGAAAGCCTATTTACTCATGTGCTTATCTCTCAGACCAACGACATCATTATACAAAATGTGTACCACCATCCTACAATGGCTCATCCTAACCTTGACCCACACACCCTAAGGAATATGCTGCGTTCATGCACATCAGAAAGAGGCTCCGTTCAGGACACCGGACGGAAATCTATACACACAAGTCGATGGAGTAGCTATGGGATCGCCCCTGGGCCCGAATTTTGCCAACTACTATATGGGTTAATTTGAAGAGAGCTTATTAGACAACATCGAAAATAAGCCACACATATACTGCCGATACGTAGATGATATCTACATCAACGTCCAAAATGAAGAACATCTTAAAATCAAACAACAATTTGAGGAGAACTCCGTGTTAAAATTCACTTATGAATTGAGCACGGGCAATAAACTCCCTTTTCTGGACGTTGAGGTACAAAACATCAATGGTAGTTATATCACAAAAGTATATTTAAAAAAAAGTACGGACATGGGAAGATGCCTCAACGCGGATAGTGAATGTCCTGAAAACTACAAAAAAAGTGTACTCGGCTCCTACATTCGCCGAGCATACAAATGCTGCTCTACGTGGGAACTCTTCCATCAAGAGATCTCCCGCATAAAACAACGGTGAACAACAACGGTTTCCCGAACAGCATGATTGAAAAACAACCTCAATAATTTTTAAGAAGGCAATTCACAGACACGGATGAAATGGAAAGTAATCAGGAAGAAGTAAATAACATCAAACTGTACTATAGAAAATCAGATGTCATCGGCCTACAAAATAGACGAAAAAAACATCAAGGAGATTGTTAACCGTAACATCAAAGTTAAGAAGCAAACAGACAAGCTTCAGATGATTATATATTATAAAACGACAAAAGGTAACAATCTCATTATGAAAAACATCATCTGCTAAAACTCTTCGATTCTGAAATCTATGAACATAGTTTACAGGTTTACCTGCTCGAATGAAGACTGTAAGCTTCAAAACAACTCAAAATATGTTGGTGACTACCACCACACTTCCGAGGCGTTTGACAATGCACCTGCAACATATGGTCCCCCAAAATCATATGGAGACTGTGCATAACATCAGCTTAACCAAGGACATATAGTTTAATAACAAAACGATCACAAGAAAAGGAGGAAATAAAGCTAGACTGAACACCTTAGAAGCCATCTTAATTAACGAAGAAAGGCTTGGACTTGGACTTAAAAAGTTGGTGAAATTTAGAGAGAGATAGTGAGAGAGTAAAGTGGTGAAATTGGGTGAGGTTAAAGAATAGAGGTGGTGTGGGAGACAGAATAAATAGGTCCCTGCTGAAAGGGTATCTCTGTTTTGTTTTAGTTTTTGTTTTTAGGTTGTTTTTGTTTTTTGTTGTTCTTTGTTTTTATAAACTATAAAATTTATAGTTTATACTAATTAAACTAAACCTGCTAACTCAATTAGGTTAGACGTGATCTTATTGGCATTCAAGCCTTTATTTGGGGAAGGGTTTTGTTCCCGCTTTGGGTTTTTGAGAAAGATTTTTTAGTGAGTCTCAGCTTTTGATTTTACTTCGAAAAATTTAGTAAAATTTGGAAGTCTTAATGTGTTGTATGTGATTAATAGCAAAGAAACCTGAACATGCCACTAGTCATTTGTTGTATTTTTCGACTTTGTCATGTGTACGAGGGGTGGTCAATAAGTTTTGCGAATCGGTAGGGCAAAACAGAGGAAGGAAAATGGCTGTTTGTGGGCGTGTTAGGAGAAGTTATGACAAGTCAGGACCTGCACCCGCACGCTCCTGCCTCGTCTATTTAAGAAGCAGTAGCTGATCGCAGATCGTCAGTCACAAATTTTTCAATAATGGAGAAGGTTTAGCACCGCGCAGTGATCAAATTTTTGACCAAGGAAGGCAAGAATGCAAAAGAGATCCATGAAGGCATGGTTGCAGTGTACACCGACACCGCTCCTTCCTATGCAACCATTGCTCGCTGGAATAGGGAGTTCCGCCATGGTCGTGAGTCCCTTGAAGATGACCCCCGTCCAGGACGCCCGTCAGACGTGACCAACGAGGACAATGTGGCCCGTGTGGAGAGGATGATCCTCGAAAATCGACAGGTGAAGATCGAAGAAATCGAGCGAGAACTTGGAATATCACATGGAAGTGTTATGAACACCATCCACGACAATTTGGCCATGACCAAGGTCTCTGCCCGTTGGGTCCCTAGAAAACTCCCGCCTCAAGGCCAGAGTTGCACAAGCTGCCCTGCGCGAGTGCGGATTCGAGGAGCTCAACCATCATCCCTACAGTCCAGATGTGGCCCCTAGTGACTACTTTTTATTCCGCCAGTTCAAGGCTGCACTGCGTGGACGCCGGTTTGCGGGTGATGAAGACGTCCAGATCCTCGTCCGGGAGTGGATTGAACAGCAGTCGGAAGATTTCTGGTTGTCGGGAATTCGAAGCCTCAAGGACAAGTGGCGCAAGTGCATTGAAGTATAGGGTAGTTATATTGAAAAAGACTAAAACACTTTTCCTCATATCTCGTTTCCTTATATCCGAATTGCAAAACTTATTGACCGCCCCTCGTACTTTGGAGTCACGTCGCCGTCTGTCAAAGCCTTGCTGCTTTTAAAAGGTATTTTTTTGTCGAACGACTTTGATGTCCAAGTGTGTACGAGAGAACTCGGGGATGGGGGCGGTAGGTAGGTGCCAATGACTTGCCAGATCCTCTTTGCTCTCTCGTTGAACCCCACGTTGATCGGAGATAATCCAACCGAGGTGTGGAGCTCCGTCTGTCTTTTATGTTCACTTGTAGGGTGTATGTGATAATAATTACCACTTTGTTCTGGATTCTTTGTAGTTTCGCAATGTGGGTCTCGGCGCTGGCGTTCAGTGGCACGGCGAGCTTTTCTTTGACAAGAACTAGTGCCATGTCGGTCCCTCTTTTCCGTCTGAAGCCGTGTTGATGTTTGTTATTCAAGTTGGCTTCATCCAGAAAAGAGTTAACCCTGTTAGCCAATATCTTCTCGAAGACCTTTTACTGGCAAACTCTAAGAGAGATATTCGGCGAAAGCTGGCAGGGCAGTCCGGGGGCTTTCTCGCTTTTGGGAGGAAAATCATCTTGGCCAATTTCCACAGGTCGGGGAAATAGCCCGTGTTCAGAGCGGCATTCATGATGTTTAGTAGGCCGCTCCAAACGCTAGGCGGGGCATGGATATAATTTTCGCGGGTCAGTCCTGTGTAACCCGGGTCTCTTTGACGAAAGGATTTTAGAGTAACGGAGAGTTCTAGCGCAGTGATTTTGCTATCATAGTCCTCCATTATTCTTTCCTGCGACACACAATGATGAGGAGATGTTTTATGTATTTGTGTGTTTAGTTACTGTATTATGTCTTAGTCAAATTTGAGGTCGTAGTTGTCATTTTCTTCTGGAGTAATGTTAAAGATTGAAGACCAGAAAATTCTAAAGTTTTCTTCAATCTCTTGGTCTTCCGCTTAGCCGAGTGGTCTAAGGGGTCGTTTAATTGAAGTCAAAGCAGTTGGTCGCTGCCTCAGTGTGCTTGGTTCGAATCCCACCCTTGTATGGAGTTTTTGAATAATAATGAACGTCCTTAATTTAGCCTGCTTATTTATCTTTAAAATACGTATACGCCTGGCAACGCGCAACCGCTCTGCTCTCTTAATATATATAAAAAAAAAAATATATATATATATATATATATATATATATATATATATATATATAAATAAATGTGTATCTAATCTAGAGTGATCATGCACCCCTATTTCTAAATTATATTAACCAACAACATCCCAACATAAGGTTTTCTATGGCAACAGAAAAGAACAACAAAATCTCCTTCTTGGATGTCAACGTTGTCCGAACAGGTTCCTCTTACAATACATCCATTTACAGAAAACCTACCACCTCTAGATTAGGTACACATTTCTCTAGTGCTCTCCCAGTCAGTTTAAATTATCCAGTATTAAAAGCCGAATTTTTAGAGCCTACCATATATGCTCTAACTGGATATCGTTTCATGAAGAACTGACTTATTTAAAGAATTTCTTCAAATTTAATTATTACCCCGATTTCATCTTCAACCAGTTAGTATCCAAATTTCTCTTCAAAATATACTATCCTCGACCCTTACTAACTACTGTTTCTAAACAGAAGGTTTTCATTAAGCTACCCTATCTCGAGCATTTGACATCCGAGTTTAACAAACTCCTTCTCTCTATCCTCAACAACCATTTCCCTCAATGCCAATTCATTTGTATTAACTCTAACCCTGTATCGTTAAATTCCTTTTTCCTCCATAAGGAGCCAATCCTTTTGGGCTTACGATCCTGTATAATTTACAATTATACATGTACGACCTGCCACAGTCGTTATGTAGGCCAAACTGGCTTATAATTCAACTGCAGGATCGCGAAGCCCTTAGGTTTGTCTCATAGGACACGTAATCCCATTTCTAAACCTGAAGCCTCTTCCATCAGGCTACATTCAGAGTATCACCATCATCCTCTTAATTCTAATTCATTTACTATATTATCTTCAGCCTTAACTTCTCTCGATTAGAAAATCTTAGAGTCACTATATATCATTAAAATAAATCCAAAGTTAAATAATTACGCCTCCTCAATTAAATTATTCACAATATAATCAACCAACACTTCAATAGATTAACTAGCCAATCGACCAACTGAATAAATTTCGTCAGTAATTTTATATGTTTAGTTAGTTGATTTCTCCCTTTGTTCATTCTGATTTATCTTCGGGTTTTTTGTCTTTTTTTGGTGTGTGTTTTTACAATTTAATGTAATGTTATTTTTTGTTTACTTCAGTAACTTTTAATACGTGATAATCTAGTCAGTTTGTTATAATTTCACTTTCTATTTTTTTTTTTAAATACCACTGGGTAATATTTTTTAATTCTATATATTATTAGTGTTTTTACTTTAATTTTTTTATTATTGTCAATTTTATTATTTTAACTTGCCTTCTTCCGTTTTTTTTTAATGCATTCTTTTAAGTGTTATCAATTAATGTTCCTTTCCCTTCTCATTAGACGATATAGTCGCTGAAGATGGTCCTAGTAAAGGTCCGAACCGTCCGGCCAATAAATGATTAGTGTAATCACCTGGGTCTTCATATTCCTGCTACATATCAGATTCCCAAGGAACAAATCAATTACCAGTATTATATATATATATATATATATATATATATATATATATATATATATATATATATATATATATATATAGAGAGAGAGAGAGAGAGAGAGATATATATATATATATATATATATATATATATATATATATATATATATATATATATATATATATATATATATATATATATATATATATATATATATATTATCCATTTTCTTCAGTCTCCCATACTTTGGAATAAAATCAAACGACTTTGTAAATGAATTAAGAAGACTAAATAAATTCTATCCATATCTCGACCCAAATTTCATCTTAAAAAATGGGCATAATATTGGATCCTATTTCAGCTATAAGGACCGAATTCCATTCCCCTGCCGCTCCTCTGTAATTTATAAATATAGTTGTGAATCTGGCGATTCATCGACCAGCATCGGGGAAGGTCGACCAGCACGGGGCTGATTCTAAACAAACCAGACCCCTCGCCCATCAAAGTATGCAAGTCTGAAATTAATCTGGATAATTTTAAAATACTTATTCATGGCCCCAATCCCAACGAACTACGAATATTAGAATCATTTTACATCCTAAAACTTAAACCTAATCATCACTTCATCATCATCCTCATCATCATCATCATGACTAACTCTATAATTTAAGAAGGAGATTTTTTAAGTATTTGAATAATAATTTCATCTTAGTTTGGTTAAGACTTATGTTTTTTTATCGAATTTATTTCTAATAATTCTTTTATAATATCAAAAAACAAAATGGTGAAGTTCAGAAATAAATATAGGTATTGAAATTTTTGCGAATTTTTTAAACCCAAAGAATTACAAATGGTGAAGTCCAGAAAATATATTTTTATATATCTTTTTCTATAACTATATTTTAGCAACGTGATATTTTGAAAGGATGGAAATTTAGTATAGACTTCGTTTTAAAAATTATTATAATTGGAGAAGTTCAGAAAATTTAGAAAAATGTAACCATGGCTGCTTTTTTTTAGATTTTAAATCTTAATCTTTGTAGTGATGCGCAAGCTCCCCCCGTAGGGGGGAAGTATCGAACACATTGTCTTGTATATATATATATATATATATATATATATATATATATATATATATATATATATATATATATATATATATATATATGTCGTAGAATAGGCTCTCGACGATATACCATATATAACTATTCGTTGAGGGAATTAATCTTATATTTCGAGTGCGTGGTAATTTGATTGACCGAGGTTAGTCCAAAAGGGAGGGGGGGCTGTAGAGGCTTATTTATCTTCAATATGCTTAAGAAGTGGAACGGAGCACAAGGATAATAATATGGCTATCATTAATAAAATAGAGTTTTATTAATTAAACTATCAACAACACAAAAAAAATGTTTACATAAACGGAGAATGGAAAGGGTCGTGGAAATATCTGACTAATCTGAGGATTAAGATTTGGAGAGATTTAAAAAGGTAAACAAATAAAAATTAAAGGGGAAGAATGGTTCGCTAAACCATTTAAAGCACAGGGTAGCGTTGACAAAAGGTTAGATGATTAAAGGTAATGCTCAGCTTACGTAATTACAAAGTTGTTTTGCAGAGGAAGACGTTGCGAAGGAATCTTCGGTCCACTGTTGATTTCCAGCAGAAGGGTTCTTCGGGGGTTGTCCTTAGCGAAGGGGAAGGACTGTCTTCGAAGAGTGAGAGCGAAGTGGGGCTCGGAAGTACGAGCGATCTTTGTGACAGCAAATCGGGGATGTTCCAGATGAACAATTGAGGTTATTGTTGAAACCAAGCGTTCTCTTGAAGAACGTTAAAAAGGAGGGAATTAAATTATCCTGACGTGATGTCTTGGGAACGAGAACCGTTTCTTGACGAACGGGCTTGAAGAACAATGGCTGTTCTAACGTTGTTCTCTTTTCTGAACAACAGGGGGGCCTTGTTGACTTGGCGTCTCGAAGGCACGACCCTTGGCACTCAAGGGATATTGTCCTCTTATGGACAATATGGAGGTTCCTATGTGCACGAGGAAGACCGAATCGGCGTGATGCCTCGCGAAGATAATCGGGATCTGATCTGCTTCAATCGGGAAAAGCTATGTATAAGTACCCGGAGCCGTCTCCATGGCGTAGAGGATAATTGAGTGGGGGACTTCGGGGGAATGCCCCGGTCGCGCCTGGGAAAATACCTTATCTGTCCATAAGCCTAACTCAATCTGGCGAGATTGACGTATGGAGGCGAAACGGGGGAATGAACCTCCTTGATTAAATATTGGCTAAGGTGGGCGATAACGCGCTCTGCTTCCTCTCGCAGATGCACGTGGGTAGCATGTGTTTCTAAACATGTGATAGCGGCTGAATTTGAGCGGCCTCAGACCGTTCTATCACAATATATATATATATATATATATATATATATATATATATATATATATATATATATATATATATATATATATATATATATTAATATAAACAGGCTGATCAGGACAGAGCAGAAAAAAAATTCAAAATACAGTTTTAGATATATACGTAAAAAGTTAACACATGCTTTAAAGTTGTGAAACTTGAATATTAAATTTGAGACGAATTGATTACATAGGAAATACGGAGAAGAAAAAAAAAGTATTCTTCTCTAGTCTTGAGGTCCCCCGTGATTTACCAGTTGTAGACGATGAGGTGGCCTTCTGCTTCCTGATATAGGCCGGAGGTACCTTGCGACTTAAAATAAAAAATTTAAACTTAAAATTTTTATTTTAATCTCAAATATATTTTTCTATCTAAATTTTAAATTTACTGTCGCTCCTCTAAACTTGTATAAAGTTTACACAAATTTTGTATTTATTAGACTACAAAAAGAAAAGACAAGTATAACTTAAGAAAACGATCCAAAGTGGACATATTATGATGGAACAACTGCAACATAATAAAAGATCCGAATTGGAGGGAATAAAAAATCCGAAATGGACATATTGAAATAAAACAGCTACAATATAATAAAAAATTCGAATTGGTGAAAATTAATTAATTAAATAAATTAACACAAAAAGATCCGAAGTGGACACATTAATTAAAATTTATTTAATCATTAAAATGTAAAGAAAGAAGCCAAACTTGAATAAGTGCAAGGGCAAGTTATCCAAAAATAATCCAACTGCTTTATTTAAGAAAAAGGCTTGAACGCTAAAGCGTTTTAACACAAAATGCATCATAAAGAATCAAACTACTGAGTTTGCCAGACCACCTGGCACATATTTCTCCCTCTCTTAATTACACATACTTCTATCTATTTTTCTTTTAACTATCCCCACACCAAATTCTCTCTTTAAATATCAATCAATTAATATCAGTATAAATTCATTATGATCAGTATATCAGGATTATTACAGAGTATTAGAAGGAAAAGGAACAGATATTTGGATATTCTTACCTTCGAAGATTTCAAACAGCAATCCTCGCCTCTAATGGTTCTGAGCGAGATTCATCGGTCCCCCTTGGAAAAGAATATTTTTGAAGAGACTGCGACAGATTGACAAGACGTTGACTGAACGCATTGCAAGGACGGTCATTCCCTCACTGTCTACCCTATTTAGGGTAAGTCGACTAGGGAAGCTAAGTCTCCATAGAAACCTAATTGAATAGGAGCCATTATAGTGTATGGTTATCAATGTGATTTATCTTCGGTTAATAAATCAGCCTAGATAGCGTTTCCAAAACCATAACCATAATTTTTGTTTGATCGAAGATGTTTGCAGTTAGCTTTAGGCCTAATGCGACAGTGAAGTAAATTTTGGAATATTGACTTGGACTTTAAGAAAGACAATTACACAAATATAAATATATTCATAAAATCAACGAATGTACATGAGATAAATAGGTTAGGTAAATATGGTGAATAATATATAATATAGAGTATCTTTGATATATTGTGGTAATTTAGAGTATATATGTAGTAATTTAGAGTATCTATATTGGACTGAATTGGGGCTGCAATGAGAAACAAATATAATTAGGACTTACTCTCGTATGGTCGTTTGCAAAGAATTGTGAGATAAAATAGAATTAACTAAGTAAATGAATAATTGTAGAAGGAATGGTTACCGTCCTTTATACGAAGAAAGCAGCGAGTAGAGTGGGCTGAATAGCGTGCTCTTTTGATCTAAGCTGGGAACGTGTGTTTGTTTGTTTGTGTGTGAAATTTAAGATATGTTGTTTGGAACAGTATACGTTAATTGAATTGACAATAAAATAAATAAATTAATTAATTATTAAGTTTAACATAAAGGATTTGATTTACATAAGTTGAAGTAAATTAATTGAAAGATTAAATTGACAAAGTTAGAGTAAAATAAGTGAATGATTAAATTAACAAAGTTAAAGGAATGCATGAATTATTTAAATGACAAAAGAATTGAATTTTATACATAATAAATGATATATATATATATATATATATATATATATATATATATATATATATATATATATATATATATATATATATATATATTTAAGTTTCCCAGGAGGTTTTTATTATAGCAATGCCCAGAGGCATTGCTATACCACATAAGAACCGGGTGGCTAACTCAGCGCAGGATGAAGCTTAGCCCAGGATGGGTTAGTACCCGTATGTGAACCGGATAGTAAACCGGATTAAACAGCGCTCTGAATCACTTTATCTTCTTCTAGTCTCTCCTCCTTTTTTTCTCTTTCGCCTTCTTAGTAGTTGAAAAAAAAACAAGAAGAAGATTGGTTAAACATCGATGGACTCGACCAAACGGGTTCCTTTGCGTGTCCGTAAGGGCTCGTAAAAACCAGATTGGACCTCTGCATTTAAGATCATATACGTTGAACTTGGCTTGATGCTAGTTCGTCTACTGGACTATTCAAATTCATATATTGCCATATGCCAGCACGAGGAAGAGTTGGATAAATTATTTTCAGAGAGAGCCACAATTTTATTAGAAGGTATCGGTTTGGAGGCAAAATCCTCTCCACAAATCGAAGCCTAAAAGACCGTTTACTGTCGCCAGATCGATCCGTGGATTGGAGAGCATTCTGTCGACGAGATAAAATAAGAAATTGAGTTAGCTCAAAATTAGGCTAGAGTAAAGGAGATAATAAAATTCACCAATAGAAACAATGATACAGAATATTTTCACGCGTTTAGAGTTATTTTCCGGGAGACCGAAATGGCGAGTAAAGCAAGAAAGTTCGGGTTGCTAGCGTTCCATTTGAAAATAACCCCCGAACAGATAAAGAGTGACGAGTTCATTGGCATAAACACATATTTCAATTGTTTTACTCTAGAGAAACACATTATCCGCGAATACCCACTAAAAGACATCAAGTGGTGCTCCGAATGTAGTAGTAAGACAAACACGTGGCGCGAGTGTGACTCCCTAGTAAAGAAGTGTTTAAACTGCAACGGCAGCCATCGAACCATGACAATAGCCTGCCCCCCAAAACGTAAAATTATAGAAAATAAGAGAAAGTATCGAAGAAAAAAAAAACAGAACATCACTTTCGCTAAGGTCGCGAAGGCGACAGCGCAACAATTAAAACCAACACAGAATATAGTAGAAGTCAAACAAGCAAAGTCCCTTTTTAACATTCTAGCATGCAATTTACATGCTTATGTACTAAATGTAGCCAACCCGGGGACATACTCGAAAGAATTAAACCTGATGTTAAAAAATAATGGACTCTATGAGATGTGGTTCCCCGAGAACCCTCCGTCGGCAGATATATTGAGCGTGCGATACAAACCTGATAGTTCCGGCCAAGTACAACAACAGCAGGAGGCCGCCAGCAAGCCGGAAACACAGCCTCCAAATTCAGCGGAATCAAGAAATCCTAGAATCAGGAAAAGAACGCAACAGTGCACTGTATAAGCAATAGAGACAGAGGAAACCCCAGTGGAAAGTAGTCGTAAGGAGATTAATCTTTCAGCCCAAGCTAAAACCCAAGAGGTAGCGAGTGAAGCATTCACCACCGAAACCACCGAGGAAGACGGAGAAGAGAAAGAAGAATTCTACTTGAGGTTATTCGCGTCGGAGGAGAGATCCTTCCCAGAGAACAACGAAGAATTAATTCAAGGGCTAAAGAGAGGATTGGTGAAGTATGAAAATGAAGGTCCGTACACAGACAGAGAAGTTTACATACTCATTACTCGTGGCAATTTATTTATTCCCCGTGAACTGTGTCACATAATAACCAGAGAAGAATTTAAGAAAAAGGAGAGCGGGAGAGCTATATCGCCCATCATTTTGGAATCCAGAAAAGCAGAAAAGAGATCAAGTTTAAAAGAAAAAACATCAAAATAATGTTTCAGCGAAGAAAATTAAAAATTATTAGTCACAATGTTGCGGGCTGAAACTAAAAAAGACATTCACTAATCAACGCATATTTGAAAGAAGACCCAGAAATTATAACATTAAATGAAGTTAATATTAACCCAGAACTTAATAAAAGCATACTATTTAATTACACAGTAATAGCCAAGAATACAGACCAATGTCAACTTTGACGGCGTCGCAATTGCGATAAGAAACGATGTCAGATTTAGAAAACTAAGTAAATTGGATGAAGCATATCTGACAAATAGCGTAATGACCACCACGGGGAACCTGTTAATAATGACGGGGTACCAACCCCTGAGGAGAAACTTTTTGCCCTTACATAATTTCATGGGTCTTTGGAAGAGTGGATCAAGCAATTTTCATGGGAGATCTAAACGCCCGCAGCAAGACATCGGGCTACACTAACAACTTGAATCAGGGCAAGCGAAATCTGGAGATACTCTTGGAAAGGAAAATTGTCGCAAGGATTGGGACCGAATTTCCAACTTACTATGGAATAAACAGAGTTCTTAAGACTAATACAATAAAACTTCAGAGAGTTCAGACACTGACACTGGATGTGGCATCTGACGACGGGAAACTTGTTTGATCTACCCAGGAAATCCTGGACGACCACGAACCTCTGGTGATCGGGGCTGACTGGGGACAGCAATTTATCTGATCCTACGATACAGGTGCACCCCGTATCGCGTACCACTGTTGAGACTCGGCGACCATTTACAGATCCAGTCTCGAATTTTAGTCCTCCGGGAGAACTCTTATTAAACAAAATGTTCCCCTGTTGGTCAGAAGAATTCGATGTGGACGAAGGAGATGCTGAAGCAGGAGGTTGTTCTTGGGGAAGAGATGCGGTGATGTTGTGCATTTGTTGACTCGAGGATGACCTAAGCCTCAAATTTGGGGGGCACTGGAAGCAAATGTGACCTGGGGTGCCACAATTAAAACACGTAACGGGGTTTCTGGGGTGTCTGGAGGTCTTGACAAATTTAGGGAGTTTTTTTTGTTGGTGTTTCGGGGGATACCCACCTTTCTTTGGAGACAAGGACTTGTTCTACTCCGCCTTGGAATTGGGCGCTACAGATGATCTCTCACAGGATGCAACAGAGGTGGCCTGAGTTTGTAATGTTGCATGGAAGTTGCAAGATTTGGACAGACATCATTACCATATGAAGCCAATTTCCTCATGATATCAACTGGTGAATTAGGTAATGGTTTATAGATGAAAAGTGTTCGTGCATCAGCGACATCATTGAACAAGGGGTTTGGCTGTACTTCATCAGACAAACTTGAAAAATTAATACAGTTTTTCATCAATGTTTGATCATTCATAGACTTTAACAACTCATTGGATTCAAGGATAAATCCAAAAGTTCCCACGGGATTTTCCAATCTATGAAATCTGGCCTTCACCTCCATCCAGTACTTCTGTCGCTAAACGCCTAAATTTATTTATTTATTTATTTTATTTATTTATTTATTCAATATTAATCCAATGTACAGTATAAACATATTAAATTTTATATCTTAATGACAAGTTACAATAAGTACTTTATACATACAAAGATTAGTTATGGGCCCAAAATAAGTCAGTGACTTTTAGGGCAGAAACTTAAAACTTAAGACTAAGCATAACATTATCAAGAATATAATCCCTTCATGTTTACGAACAGAGAACGCCTTTGTTATAAAAAATATAAACAGCTTAGTATACATTTGAGAACCTAACCATTGTAGAGATTGCAAATAACGAATAATTATATTAATTAATTTTAGAGATAAATTAAAAAACTATTTATTTTAAGTGATTATTTCAAAAGATCTGTAGTTAACATAGTCAACAGTCTTATATAAATAATAACATATTTATAATGTATAAATCAGAGTAATAGTAGACAGTATAATGGTGTACGGTAACAAATAAATACACAATAACAAA
Source organism: Ceratothoa steindachneri (assembly GCA_963969495.1). Taxonomy (NCBI): domain Eukaryota; kingdom Metazoa; phylum Arthropoda; class Malacostraca; order Isopoda; family Cymothoidae; genus Ceratothoa; species Ceratothoa steindachneri. Next base: position 74,824,164 of record OZ018334.1, read on the forward strand.
AACTGAATAGTTAACATAGTCAACAGTCTTATATAAATAATAACATATTTATAATGTATAAATCAGAATAATAGTACACAGTATAATGGTGTACGGTAACAAATAAATACACAATAACAAAAACTGAATAGAAATTTAGTAAGCCGAAATTATATTGTTTTTAAGAGCTTTTTTGAATTGAGCTAAATTGGTTTGGGATTTGATATTGTCGTCCAAGCCATTCCATATTTTAATAGATTTGTACAGAAAGCTACATTGTGATTTTGATTTTGAATACAAGGGTGAAATAAATTTTGTTCTATTGCATGTTTGGTGATTATGGGTATAATCAGCTGTTTGTAGCATATTAAATATATAGTTATTATAAGAACAATTTATTGTTTTGTAAAGGAATAAGGATGTTTGAAAAACAAAGATCATTTAATTTTAGAATTCTGGATTCTTTAAAATATCGATTAGTGTGCTCTTTGTAGTCGAGTTGATGGATGGTTCGAATTGCTTTTTTCTGTAATATGTCTAATTTATTGAGATAATTTTGATATTTTCCATACCATCTCTCTATGCCATATGTCAAGTAAGGTTGCACCATTGTCATCTACAAAGAGTGGAGAATAGATTTAGGAAGAAACTTATTTAATTTATATAATATTCCAATCGATTTTGATAGTTTTGTTGAGATATGCGTAATATGTTGTTTAAAACTCAGATTTTTGTCAATAAAGATCCCTAGGAATTTGATATGAGTAGTTTCATAAATTATTCCGTCGCCCATTTTAATATGGCGCAATTCAATAGATTTTTTGTAAGAGAAAAGAATATATTTGGTTTTATCTACATTTATTGCCGGAGAATATAATCGTATCTCGTCTTTCATAAGCGTCGGAAGAATCAACCTTTTCTTCCAATTTTTTGATTTTTTATCTTATTTCTTCGTTAGATTTTTTGAGAGAGATGATATTTTGTTCTTGTTTGGCAAAAGATGATTCGAAAAACTTAAAAAGAACGTTCATAATGTCTTTGGCATCACCTGATAGCGTAGATGAGTAAATATGGGTCTGCAGTTCATTAAAATTAACTGGTTCGTTTAATTCGGTTTTTCCTCTTGTAATTGGAGTATTTTTTCTTTGTCTGCCTTTCTGAGAGTAGGAGAAGCCATTCTTTCTATGGATGAATGGAGAAATGTGACAACACTGCTTATGTACTATGGGAATTTGTTTAATTTCTTTTGACAGTCCTTCTTCTGAACTTCGCTATCTATCAAATGTTTTTTTTCTGATTCTTTTAGGCACAAAAAAGCCATAACAATCACTCCCGTCTTTTGCTTTCTGGATAGATTGAGTGATCAGTTTCTCTTTTTCTTTGTTATTTTGCAGAAAGTATGAAATACTATATATCGCTTCAGCAGACTCCTGTATGTGCAGGTCGGGCTTCTGTAGTTTCTTTTGAACTATAATGATTGGACACAAGAGGTTCGACCAAAATTGAAAGTAAGCGAAAAAGTCATAATTTTCCAATGCATGAAGAAGACTCTGTGCACTGCTTCTAGTGTCCACTCTTTCAGTTTATAATTCAACAAGTTTTCCCAGCAGCTAAATAATCTCATCTAGATGCAATTAAATTTGTGTTGTAGGTTTTTCTCCTGCAGAAAACCATATACTACTCTCTTTCTTTAGAATTCTTGACCCAACTTCTTTCAATTTAGCCCATCTCTGAGGTGAATTGGAAAAAAAGTTGAACAATTCATGCACAATTCCAAAAAAGGTGACAATGGCTGGATCTACCTCAGCAGAATGAAGAACTTCTAGGTTGAGAGAGCGGTTACCACAATTTAGAAATTTAGCCTTTGGATTGATATATAAGAGGAGTTTTCTGCAGGCTGGACAGATGACTACTCATTGTGGCTGCATATTCATTGGTTTGACCTCTGCACAAAGGAAAATACGGTCCAACGTCTTAGAGCGTGTTCAAAATCAATTCTTTATAATGTTGTGCATCTGGTTTAGCAATTGCAAAGTAACCGAGAAACGATTCCCTGATTTCAAAATCTCCTACATCCAAATATCGAACTATAAGAAATATTTGTTCTTGGAGAGAAACATCTGGAGTAGAATCAACCATCAGTGAAAGGAAGATGCTTGCTTGACCTTCCCAACAATAAATTCTCTAACTTTCTTTCCCATCAAATTTATAAATTCATGTGTTTTTCAGTATTTAATTCTTTTTAAATGATGTTGCATAATATTATCAAATTCTGAAAGAAAGTTTATGATACTAGAAAGTTACCAGGATTAAGAGAATCCAGTTATTCTCTGTGTCCACGCAAGCTTGAGTTCTTTTGTGACAAGTGCTTGATAGCTGATGCTACACGCTTCAAAATGTGCCTCCAATACTGCTGATTTACTTTTAAATTTTGAGCATGAACCATATTTGATAAATCATCTAATTGTGCTTTTATCTTTTCTTCCTCTAATTTCAATTTTTTAAAAAAAGCTTGTCTGTGATAGACTCCTTCATGTTCTTTCGGTCTCTCAAACTACTTCCATTTTGTAAAACCAACTCCAGCCTTGCTCAATGTACTAGATACATTTTTGGGGGGTTCAAAAAACAGTACACATCGGAAATAAAACAAGCATTCCAAGTGTGGTGAGTAGAGGAGCCGAGAACGACTACAAATTTCTCTTGTTGTAAGTTTCCTGGTGAACCATGATGGTGTCAAATCCCGGGATTTATTCTGAACAAACTCTTTTGGAAACGACGACTTTTCATTCCTTTTTTGAAATAAGAGACTACCCTTTGACACAACCTTATCTTTTAAATAGAGTTCTGACTGTTAATACGAATATTAATAAAATTACTGTTTAGTATAATAATAAAATTTAAAGAAAAGAAAACATTAATAAATCAATTTGTATCATTAATATATCCAATACCCTCACAGGGCCGTTTATAGCCACCAATGGGCCCTAGGCAGCTTGCAGGTTAGGGCACCCAGTGTATATTAATATAGAGTTTTGTGTTACCAACATAGTTTTAACCAGAACAAGCAATTTTAGTATACCACAAGAATGCCCGCTAGCCAAAAATCAAAGGTGAAAGAACGTAACAGGACTAAGGTGTTCCCTACAAGCAGTAGGAACAGAGGAGACAACCAATATTGCCCATACCTCAAAATTGTCCTGTCTAGCGGTCTACACCCTTACAAATATAAATATTTATTTCTATATATATGAAATGAAAAACTCACAAAGTATCACGTGAGGGTAGCAAATGAATGCAATATCCCGCAGGAAAATATGACTCTACTTCGCTTTGGGCGAAGTAGAGTCACTGTGCCTGGTAGCTCAGCGCTAGAGCATCTGACCGGCAATCAGCAGACCCGGGTTCGAGTCCCGGCCAGGAATTTCAAACTTTTTTCCCTGGCGTTGTCTCTGTCTTCTCGGTAAATGATTGCCTTCATTGTGCCGCCCTCTGCTCTCTTTGATTCTAGTCTTCTTCTAATGTCCCTTTCTCTTACCTCTAAAAAACTTCTGTTTCTTGTCTCATTGCTCATTCGCGTCTGTGGAGAAATGGCTACATTAAGCATCCTGGAGGAGTATAGGTACATTCAAGCCCCCCTCCCTTCATGAGGAGAAGCGTGGGAAAGGTAGCCGGCGAAAATGCTTACCATGTGTGATCTCCCCGCCGCTGTGGGCAGTTGGAGCTAACATATGTTTGAAGGCGACCACCTAAGGTCCTTAAACGACGCTCTAACGATCGAATTACCTACGAGACCCATAAACCCGTGGTTAGGAAAAAAAAACGGTGCGAGTCAGAAGGCACGCCAAGTAGCGGTGCGGTTGCGAGCCTATAATTTGCGAGCTGACTTGGGCACCCCAGTGCCACCTCAGGAATTCTCGCTCTCCCCAGATGCTAACTCACCATTCGATCCCCCTCCCCTTTGCATCTGTGGCCTGGTCACTTCCCCCTTTAGATGGAGCGGCAATCCGCCTATATATAAGCCCCGCAAAGAAAGAGAAGAGAATTATCAGAAGTCGATACGCTAGAGGTGGATTAGTTCGTGAAGATCGATCCGTCGGCTAGACAAGAAGATTATTAGAAGTCGATTCGCCAGAAGAAAGATTAGTTCGTAAAGATCGATCCTTCAGACATACCAGACTATTTCCGTGAGAAACGATAGGATCAGATTGAGAAAATCGATCCCCCCCTTTCAGGGCCGTATTAACCTAATTAGTCAAGTTTTATATCGGTGCCATACCGAAGAAGCCTTTTCCGTCTGCAAAGAAGTCCGACCGAAGAAAAGCAAAGCCGCTCACACTCGAGTGATTCTCACATCTCAAGCAATCCCTCTTCGAAAATTTCAACCAGTGGCCACACCACTTCAAAGCGAGAGATAAGTCCTCCAGCGACATCCGGCAATCCCTAATACCTACCTGTAAGTTAACAATAACATTTATATCTCTATTGCGATAGTAGAAGTTTAGTACGTCTCACGTTTTAAAGGAGAGTAGAAACCATTATTCTTGAACCTAGGTCATATGTGTTTGTAGATGACAGTACATTAATTTAATGTTTTATGCTAATCAAATTGGGTCGTGATAAAAATACTAATTGGCAATTGGCATGTTTACTGAAAGCCTACTTGTTTATGTTTTGTCATTGAAAAATCTTGGAGGCCAAATATAGAAATGTGTTTACTGTTGGTTTGTAATATTTAATTTAAAATACAAGTTTATTTTGGTAGATTCTGGTGTTTCCTCTTATCCTTATGTGTTTAAAAATAGCTCTTCTTTAAGGACTAAACCACAAAAATAGCACTCTTAGAACAAAGCCTACTTCATCATAGAAGTAACTCACGCCCCTTAAAGCACACCGCTACTAAAAGGGTGTCAAAGCGTAGAGTGATCAAAGCCAAGGGTCATTCTACGACATATTATAAAAGTGGTGTCAGGTCTAGAGGTTTTATATTAGAAAGAACCCAGCAGTGTCTATTTAAGGAAGAGCTAACACATAAAAGGAACACCAGGAATAATAGAATATTTGACGAGTGGGAAATTGGTAAAGTTAGAGGTGGATACCATCTAAAGGTAATTGTTAGGCCAAGTGGTAAGTTTCGGTGGTGGAATAGGTCAGGCTTGATTAAAAACAAGGTAGATGACTGACATAAGCGCGATGGCATTGTTTGACCTTTATCGGAAGCAAGGTCAAAGCCTCGGACTGCAAGGAACCGAGCTGAGTTCGTTCATTCAGGAGAAAGAGAGAAACGAAAGAGAGTTTATTCAGGAGAAAGAGAGAAACGAAAGAGAAGAAAGAAGAGAAAAGATGAAAATGGAAGCAGAAAAGACGAAAATGGAAGCTGATGAAAGAAGAGAAAAGACGAAAATGGAAGCTGATGAAAGAGAGAAGATAAGGGCCCACGAAAGAGCTCTTAGTAAAGACCAGTTAGAGGTGCAGTCAGTGTCATCTAGAACAGGAGTGTCACCAGCGGCCAGCATGAAACTCCCGGAGTACAAGGACGAAGAAGATTTATGCTCATATCTCTCCTATTTTGAGAAAATATTTGAAGTCAATAATTGGGACCTAGAAGAAGATGGGGTCGCCAGACTGTTACCGCTACTCAATCGTAGGATGAGAGAGATATTCGTATCTTTACCCTCAGAAGCGACTGTGGACTATTCCACTCTCAAAGCCGAACTTCTCTCAGCTACAAACCTTAACCCGGAAGAATATAGGATGAAGTTCAGGCAGTCTCGTATAAGACCTGGACAAACGTACAAACATTTTGGCTTTGAGCTTCGTCGAAGCCTACAGTTTTGGATGGAGTCAGAAGGGGTAGAGAACGAAGTCGCTGCGGTCGTCGACTTCATGCTTAGAGATCAGTTACTAAGTACACTACCCCAGGAAATCCGTGCATTCGTTAAGGACCGAAAAGCTTCTACCTTCAACGAGTGCCTGGACGAGGATGACCTCCACGCGGTAAATCATCGGTTATATCCTAGGGAGTACAAGAAAGAGAAGGCTCCCTCCCCAAAGAAAAATGGGCCGCCACCCAGGCATTTACAGAAGAAGCCCTTTAAGTTCTCAGTAGCAAAAGGAACTTATAAGCCAAATTTTGGAGGAGAAAAAAATCAAAAAGAAGTTAGGATTCCACAAGGATCATACCCTAATACCGGCACGTATCCCAGGAAGCCCGTCACTTGTTATACCTGCGGGATAATAGGTCACCTGAGTTTCCAGTGCCCACAGAACTCCCGACTGAGGGAGACCTCGAGACAACAGGTGCAAAACCTGACTGCCGCGATCCCAGCAGGACAAGCTGATTCGTCCTACGTCCCCGCGCCAACATCCGAAGGGCCCCAGCAACAGGTAAACTTTCTATTCAACAAAAGTTCGCCAGGCGGCCTACAATTTGAAGAGGGCACTGTTAATGGGTGCCGAGTATCCACTTTAGTCAGAGACACCGGATGCACGTGCATAGTGGTATCCGACAAGTTGCTGCCCCCAGTAAACCCTGCCCATAAGAAATTCGCAATCGTCCACGACTTTTTAGGACGCGACAATCGATTCCCCGTCGTGAGATGTCATATACAATGCAGATATTTCACCGGTTGGACGGACGTGGTAGTAGCCCCGATTAAGTTCTGCGCAGTACTAATCGGACAAAACCCCCTAATTCCCCAGCAAGAAGTGGCCCAACAAGTAGTCACCCGGGCACAAGAAGCCCAGAGGAAAGAACAACCTGCTAAGTTGACCCCGAGGATTACCCTCGAAGACAATGGGTTCAAATTGACTTCCTATGCCAGTGCTCAGAAGGAATGCCCCACTCTTAAACCTCTATGGGAGAAAGCTATTAAAGGTGAAATTCTCCAAGTGAAAGGAAAGAAGCCTATCAAGTATATCGTAGAAGACTCACTTCTCTACCGTACTATCAGCGAGGAGGATAAGGAGAACAAGAAAGCACTGTGTGTACCTCAAGAATACACGCAAAGAATTTTGAATACCGCGCATGATGGAATATTAGCCGGACACTTTGGGCACAACAAAACGGCGCAGCAGATATTCCGACACTTTTATTGGCCCCAGGCCGCCAGGGAAATTGTGGCCTATTGCCGATCATGCGACGTGTGTCAGAAGGATCCCTCCAGAGGATGGGTACCTCCCGCTCCCTTACAAAAGGTGCCCGTTATTACCGAACCTTTCTTTCGAGTGGCAATTGATTTGGTGGGACCAATTCACCCCCCTTCAAGTGGAGGACACTCCTACATCCTCACCCTAGTGGATTGTGCCACCCGGTTCCCAGATGCCGTGGCCCTACGGAAGATTGACACTATTTCCTGCGCGGAAGCATTAATTTCAATTTTTGCACGAGTAGGCCTGCCTAAAGAAATTCTATCTGATAGAGGGCGCCAATTCACCTCAGAATTGATGGAGTATTTTAACAAACTACTGTTAGTCAAGCCAATTTTTACGAGTCCATTTCATCCAGCCACTAACGGAATCTGCGAGAAATTAAACGGGACTCTCAAAAATATATTGAAGAAGTTGTGTCAAAACAACCCTACACAGTGGCATAGATACCTGCCTGCAGCCCTTTTCGCCTGCCGAGAAATACCTCATCGGACGTTGGGATTCTCGCCCTTTGAGCTATTATATGGGAGAAATGTGCGAGGTCCTATGAGTATTCTTAAGGAATTATTTTCCAACGCGAAGCTCGAGCAAGAAATCAAATCGTCTTACGCCTACGTGATGGATATGCGCGAGCGCCTAGAATACTGCTCTGGCTTAGCTCGAGAGAACGCCGAGAAAAATTTAGCCAAATACCGGGACTATTTCGATATGAAAGCAAAGGCTCGAAAATTAAAGGCAGGAGATGAAGTCTTATTATTACTCCCGACCGAAAATAATAAGTTATGGGCCCAGTGGAAGGGACCGTTTGAAGTAATCGAGGCACGGGGTCCAGTCGATTACTTGATAGATACCCCAACAGGGCGAAGAACCTATCACATAAACATGCTAAAAAAATATCACCGCCGCGCGTGTATTAAGAAGAACCGATGGATGCCGTTTACCCGGGTACGCCCCTGCAAGTCATACACACCGTGTGTGTGGAACAAGACGAGGAATACGAACTTCCCTCGCTCTCACCTACCCCGGAAGACCCTCGGGTGGATTTAAAGATAAATCCCCACTTAGAAATTCAACAAAAAGCGGAAATGTTGAACTTGCTCATGGAATTCCCAGAAGTCATTTCTGAAAACCCTGGATGTGCCAAGGATTTTATCCATGAAATAAAACTAAAAACTAATTCAGTGGTTCGGAGCAAACCATATCCTTTACCAATCCACCTACGAGAAGCCTTCAATAAGGAAGTCCGGAATTTACTAAAATTGGGAATTTTAGAGCCATCGGAGTCCGATTATTGCTCCCCCATAGTAATGGTTAAGAAACCTGATCAATCATTTCGGATGTGCGTGGACTTCCGAAAATTGAATTCAGTGACCGTTTTCGACGCCGAGCCCATCCCACTAATAGATCAAAATCTCCATTTATTTGAAGACGCTAAATTCATCACCGAATTGGATTTGTGTAAAGCGTACTATCAAATACCTCTCGCTAAGGAGTCCAAAAAACTGACGGCTTTTGCGACCGAGAGAGGTCTGTTACAGTTTACCAGGCTACCCTTCGGACTACTTACAGCCGGTAGCAATTATAATAGGATGATGAGGCGAATTATCGCTGGACTAAGTGACGTGTCGTTTTACTTCGACAACGTGTACGTAGCTACCCGTACATGGGAGTCACACTTACACGCCTTACGCTCATTGCTGGAGAAATTGAAGGAGCAAGGTCTAACCGCCGGGCTGACCAAGTGTTATTTTGCCTACGAATCCATTGACTAGGACAAAAACACTTGACTACCCAGCAAGAAAAAGTGGACGCCATAGTCAAGATGCCCCGGCCGAAAACAAAGAAACAACTCCGATCGTTTATGGGAGCGGCCTCGTTCTATAGGCGTTTTGTACCACACTTCGCTTCCATTGCGGCCCCACTGAATGATTTGTTAAAAAAGACAGCGTCAGACCCTGTCACGTGGAACCCCCATGCAATAACTCAGTTGGAGGTTCTAAAAGGAAAACTCGTAACTGCGCCCATTCTTCGCTTACCAAATCCCAACAAGATCTTCGGCCTTCGCACGGACGCTAGTCGGGACGGGTTAGGCGGAGTATTGCTTCAATACGAAGATGACGAAACAGCCTATCCCATAGCTTATGTCAGTAGGAAACTGTTGAGTAGAGAAAAAGCCTACGCTACTATCGAAATCAAAGCTTTGGCCATAATATGGTCCATAGGTAAATTCAAATATTATCTAATAGGGCGCGAGTTTAAGTTGGAATGCGACCATAAACCGTTGTCATACTTAGGTAAAAATAAGTGTAAGAATGGAAGACATTTGAGATGGAGTTTACTCTTGATGGAGTACCAGTACTCCATTCACTATATAAAAGGGTCCAACAATTGTATGGCCGACTCGTTAAGTCGGAACCCTGTCGACGATTAAGGAGCAGCCCAACTATTGTATTATAGAAAAGTTAAGTTCAAATCAGTAGAATTGTAAGTAAGTAGGAGCGAGTGGTAGGTAAGAAAATCCTAAGTTGGCACAGTAATATAGGAATTAATGTAAGGTCAGGTGAAATGTTATCGAGGCATTCCCGAGTGAACTAGAATTTATTGTATAATATAATGTTCCGTAAGTTACCCATGTATATTATTGTAAGCGTCGGATTGGAACCTTCCCCCCCCCCTTCCCGTTATTTTCTTAAGAATGGAGGTAAATGTGGAGAAATGGCTACATTAAGCATCCTGGAGGAGTATAGGTACATTCAAGCCCCCCTCCCTTCATGAGGAGAAGCGTGGGAAAGGTAGCCGGCGAAAATGCTTACCATGTGTGATCTCCCCGCCGCTGTGGGCAGTTGGAGCTAACATATGTTTGAAGGCGACCACCTAAGGTCCTTAAACGACGCTCTAACGATCGAATTACCTACGAGACCCATAAACCCGTGGTTAGGAAAAAAAAAACGGTGCGAGTCAGAAGGCACGCCAAGTAGCGGTGCGGTTGCGAGCCTATAATTTGCGAGCTGACTTGGGCACCCCAGTGCCACCTCAGGAATTCTCGCTCTCCCCAGATGCTAACTCACCATTCGCTCCCCCCCCCCCCCCTTTGCATCTGTGGCCTGGTCACTTTCCCCTTTAGATGGGGCGGCAATCCGCCTATATATAAGCCCCGCAAAGAAAGAGAAGAGAATTATCAGAAGTCGATACGCTAGAGGTGGATTAGTTCATGAAGATCGATCCGTCGGCTAGACAAGAAGATTATTAGAAGTCGATTCGCCAGAAGAAAGATTAGTTCGTAAAGATCGATCCTTCAGACATACCAGACTATTTCCGTGAGAAACGATAGGATCAGATTGAGAAAATCGATCCCCCCCTTTCAGGGCCGTATTAACCTAATTAGTCAAGTTTTATATCGGTGCCATACCGAAGAAGCCTTTTCCGTCTGCAAAGAAGTCCGACCGAAGAAAAGCAAAGCCGCTCACACTCGAGTGATTCTCACATCTCAAGCAATCCCTCTTCGAAAATTTCAACCAGCGGCCACACCACTTCAAAGCGAGAGATAAGTCCTCCAGCGACATCCGGCAATCCCTAATACCTACCTGTAAGTTAACAATAACATTTATATCTCTATTGCGATAGTAGAAGTTTAGTACGTCCCACGTTTTAAAGGAGAGTAGAAACCATTATTCTTGAACCTAGGTCATATGTGTTTGTAGATGACAGTACATTAATTTAATGTTTTATGCTAATCAAATTGGGTCGTGATAAAAATACTAATTGGCAATTGGCATGTTTACTGAAAGTCTACTTGTTTATGTTTTGTCATTGAAAAATCTTGGAGGCCAAATATAGAAATGTGTTTACTGTTGGTTTGTAATATTTAATTTAAAATACAAGTTTATTTTGGTAGATTCTGGTGTTTCCTCTTATCCTTATGTGTTTAAAAATAGCTCTTCCTTAAGGACTAAACCACAAAAATAGCACTCTTAGAACAAAGCCTACTTCATCATAGAAGTAACTCACGCCCCTTAAAGCACACCGCTACTAAAAGGGTGTCAAAGCGTAGAGTGATCAAAGCCAAGGGTCATTCTACCTCAGCGTCCAATTTCTCTTTCTTGTATATATATATATATATATATATATATATATATATATATATATATATATATATATATATATATATATATATATATATATATATATATATGAGGGGCATTCGGTGTTAGGACAAGTTATGACAAGTCAGGACCTGCAGCCCCACCCTCCTGCCTCGTCTATTTAAGAAGCAGTAGCTGATCGCAGATCATCAGTCACAAATTTTTCAACAATGGAGAAAGTTGAACACCGCGCAGTGATCAAATTTTTGACCAAGCAAGGCAAGAATGCAAAAGAGATCCATTAAAGCATGGTTGCAGTGTACACCCACACTGCCCCTTCCTACGCAACCATTGCTCGCTGGAATAGGGAGTTCCGCCATGGTCGTGAGTCCCTTGAAAATGACCCCCGTCCAAGACGCCCGTCAGACGTGACCAACGAGGACAATGTGGCCCGTGTGGAGAGAATGATCCTCGAAAATCGACGGGTGAAGGTCGAAGAAATTGAGCGAGAACTTGGAATATCACATGGAAGTGTTATCAACATAATCCACGACAATTTGGCCATGACCCAGGTCTTTGCCCGTTGGGTCCCTAGAAACCTCACGCTCCATGATCGACTTCAACGTCGTCAAAGTCCACAAAGCCAGAGTTGCACAAGCTGCCCTGCGCGAGTGCGGAATCGAGGAGCTTAGCCATCCCCCCTACAGTCCAGATCTGGCCCCTAGCGACTACTTTTTATTCCACCAGCTCAAGGCTGCATTGCGTGGACGCCGGTTTAGGGACGATGAAGATGTCCAGCTCGCCGTCCAGGATCGGGAATTCGAAGCCTCAGGGCTTCGCAAGTGCATTGAAGTCGAGGGTAGTTATATTGAAAAATAATAAAACGCTTTTCCTCATATCTCGTTTCCTTATATCCGAATTGCAAAACTTATTGACCACCCCTCGTCTATATATATATATATATATATATATATATATATATATATATATATATATATATATATATATATATATATATATATATATATATATATATATATAATTTCAAGAAGGGTTGGTACACCAGCTCACCCAAGCGTCTTAAAAATAAGCCATGAGTTTCAATCGCTCGGCTGTATTGCATTGGTGAACAGGTCTGTAGATATTTAAATTGTAATTGTTTAGCTAACTATTTCCCAGATAGAATCCCCAATTAATGCTTGATTTTTTTTGTTTCATTTACAGACCCATTCAACTCCGTTATAATCCATTTAACAATTATCCAATCTATTTACCAACTACTAATTTACTAATTATTATTTAACAATTTACCGATCTATTTATCCAATCACTTATCATCAAATTACTCACCAATTCAAATTTACTTATAAACCAATTACTATTTATCCAAATTAGTAATAATAGAAATTACTATTTATCCAATTACTGATCATCCAAATCACTGTTATAATCTATTTGCCAATCTTATTACCAATTATCAATCATCATTTGTTACCAAATATCAATCATTATTTGTTATACTCTAATTACCAATAATCTCATTACCAATTATCCAATTATCAATTATCATTTATAATTTATCATGCATTAATTATACCAAACTATAGTTATCAATTGTAGATCCATTCCCGTTAACTCATTCAAATTTAATTCACGTGTAATTCTCATCCAATCATAAATTGTTACTTGATAAATTCACCTTTAAATAATCTAACTGTTTATTCAATAATATATATTTTACTTAACTCTTTGTTTTTAATTCACGTTTCCCAACGTCGCCCAGATTTAGACCTAAGAAATTCGTCTGCAAATTTAGACTCGCGTTAGCATTTAACAATTCATTCCTTCGAATAACGAAATATAGGTTTTTATGATTATTGTGATCTAGGAGCTACCTGGGATATTACCACAATATTCATTTAAAACCTAAAAATGGTGCCCAGACTAGTTTAATTATCTCCCATTTATTCATTCGTAAAATTAAATTAATTTTCACTGTCACATGTGTTGTATTTTTCGGAGGTCGCATTCCGCCTCACTCAGTTCCATTTTTTTTCTCGCGTGATTTTCGACACGCGCTCATTTTCAATCCTTAGTTGACTTTAACATCCTTAAATGGCCCCAAGCTACGCCCCAACTTCAGATACAGTAACAACAACCCAAGCATCCTCCCTCGCAACAACAACGACGTATTTATCCACGTTCGGCGCGCATGCAAGCATCCTCCCGAAGTCACCTACCACCCAACAGCGTCACTTCCCCACTCCCTCTACGGTTCAGCTTCCGCCATTCGACACACAAAATCCCATTTGCTGGTGGGAAAAGGTGGAGCTCATCTTCCTACAACAGGCAGTTCCTGAGGATCAAAGGACAATCGTCGTAGCCCAGAGATTACCTCTAAGTATTTTTACAATTTTTAAGAGTATTCTACTTGATCGGTCAAGAGGGCGTTCATGGAAGAATTTGGGAGGTCACAAATTGAGGACCTACGTATCCTTTTTGATACGCAGGAGATGGGGGAAAGGCGCCCTACGCATTTTATGGACTATTTCAAGGCCCTGGCACATGCCAAGGGAGCACAGCTCGAACAACTCGAGCCATTCATAACAGAAATATTCATGCGTGGGATACCGGACCAAATTAAGCCCCTTATACTAATGTCCTCTCCATGCGAATGTGGAGAAGATGGCAGAGGCGGCTGACGCCCTTTATAAAAATCCATTCGTCAGCTGTAGGAATGCAGGCACCAGGACGTTTAGCGATGTAAATAGGGGGCGTAGTACATAATATAACTCTAATGTTAAAAACGACTCACATGTATCCATTTCACAGGTTAGGTCACCGGACGAGACTCCTTACAACCGGCCAGGACTCCCTGGCTAAGGGTGTTTTATCAGTTCTGGAGAGGATAGAGATGAATATTCGTGCCCTAAAGGTGCGTACGGGTCTTCACCGAGAGCACAATCGTGAGTAGGACGGAGGAGTCAGACGTCGTTCCTCCTCCCGAAAAAGGCAACGCCAACGAGGAAACAGCAGCACAAGAGGTGAGGCACAGCAGTTTCATTTCCAACCTAGGCCCAATTTCCCCTTTCCTGACAACTCTCAGGGTAGCTGCTGGTACCATTCTAATTATGGGAGCAAGGTTGTCCGTTGTGTTCAGCATTTCAGTTTTTCCCCGCATCATTTCATGCCCACAACTTTAACCCTCATTCTGGTCGTGCTGTTCATACTGCTATCTTTCAACCTTCAGGCTTTTGTTGGTATCACCTCAAATTTGGCTCCAGAGCAGAAAAATGCTCTGCCGCATGCAACTACCAGCAAAATGCTCAACTTGCACCTCAATCTCAACCTAACCTTATCTCACCACCTCCGATCCTACAAAACTCTACGGGTTACCTTATCCAACATTCACCTTCAGAACAGGGAACTTTAAACTGAATTCACAAGTGATTCGTGGGTTTGTCACCTCTGCAACCTCATCTCTTCCGGCCAATCCTCCTTTTAGTGTTCACGACCCAGTCTCTGGTTTCTCCTTCCTGGTCGACACTAGCGACACTAGCAGTGTCATTCTAGCCTCTTCATTCGAGAAAGCTTGCACTTCTTCTGATCTTGTCCTTAAAGCTGCCAATTCATCGGACATAAGGACTTATGGGAGGCGTATCCTCGAGCTCTCTCTCGGGCTACGTCTTATTTTCACATGGACGTTCATCATTGCCGACGTCGACATGCCAATTTTAGGCCTGGATTTTCTTTCCGCGCATGACCTTCTCGTCGATTCTCGCCACCGCAAGCTTATCGACAGAACCATGACACTAACTGTTGCTGGTTTATTTTTTCCTTCTACCAGCTCTCTCTCTCCTCTATGTTAGTCTCCATGCCACTGCTCCCCGCTTCGAGCAACTTTTGCGGGATTTCCCAAGCCTCTGTGTGCCTCCTTCTAAGGACAGACCTATTAAACACAATGTGGTGCGATTCTACTCGCACATCCTTGCAACCTGTCTATGACGGACCCTTTCTCGTCGTCTCCAGGAAGCCGAAATTCTTTCTATTGCAGTTTGGCACCAAGTAGGATACGGTTTCCATCAATCGGCTTAAACCCGCTTTCATAGAGGCCGTTCATCTGGAACAGCCACTACATTTCTCTTCCACTAATATAGGTCCAGTGGTCATCCCAACCTACCTTCCATACATAACTATTCCTTCAACACTTTCCAACCAACTAACCCCACTTCCGAACCCTTCTTCGGCTCTTTCAAATCAAAGTACAACTTTTCCTCCCACCTCTTTACTCGCAAACCCTCCGCCAACCATCTCTACACCCCCCAATTCTTCTTCCCAAATGCTGCCGCCTCCCTTTTTGTTGTAGGATCAATCGACAGCAGCTTGAGAACACCAAGCGACCAACGCGCAACTCGGGAAGTCCAGAACAATCGTCACCCGACGCTCCGGTCTTCGCTCGCGACAATCTGCCGCCTCAATCGAGTGGCACTACTAATCGCCTCCTGATCCGCAATCCGAGTCAGCAAATTGGCACCATAACCCGTTCTGGACGCGTTGTAAGGAGGCCTCGCCGATATATAGACTAAAATTTATGTAAATACCTTGTGTTGTGCGACCTTTCCCTCGGTGGGGCATTATTGTAGCGGTCTACACCCCTACAAATGTTAATATTTATTCCTTACTGTATATATAAATAATTTCAAGAAGGGTTGGTAACTCTGACTTAAATCGTGAGATTGGTAAACGCGCTCTACCAATTGTCTTTAAAATTAAGCCATGAGGTTAATTCGCTTTGCTGTCCTTCATCGGTGAACAGGTATGTAGATATTTGAATTATAATTGTTTAGCTAAATATTTCCACAAAGAATCCCCAATTAATGCTTGATTCTTTTATCTCATTTACAGACCCATTCAACTCCGTTATCATCCACTTTACCCAATCTAATTATCAATCATCACTTGTTATACCCAATTTACCAATTACTATTTAACAATTTACCAATCCAAATTTACTTATAAACCAATTACTATTTATCCAAATTAATATAATCCAATTACTTATGATACAAATTACTATTTATCCAATTTCTTATAATACAAATGCTATTTATCCAATTTCTTATAATACAAATTACTATTCATCCCATTACTATAATTCCAATTACTATTTACCCAATCTAATTATCAATCATCAATTGTTATACTCTATTTACCAACTATAAATCATCATTTGTTATATTCTAATTATTAAACCATATTTAGCAATTGTAAATCCATTCCCGTTAACTCATTCAAATTTAATCCACGCGTAATTCTCAATCCAATCATAAATTGTTACTTGATAAATTCACCTTTAAATAATCTAACTGTTTATTCAATAATATTTATTTTTCTTAGCTCTTTGTTTTTAATTTACGTATTTCCCCAACGTCGCCCAGATTTAGGTCTAAGGAATTCGTCTGCAAATTTAGACTCGCGTTAGCATTTAATAATTCCTTCCGTTGAATAACGAAATATAGGTTTTTTATGTTTATTGTGATCTGAGAGCTATCTAGAATATCGCCGCAATATTCATTTAAAACCTATAGAGCTCCTTCTGTTATTCTCCTTGTAAGACCTCGTAGGAAAAAGAGTTCACACTTTCGAGCTTGGTTCTCAAAACCTTTACTTCCTTTACCGAGAATGCACATTCGATAGCGTAGCTGGATGAGAACTCTGATTGAGCGCTTAAAGGCTCGGAATGGACTTCAGCCGTGTCTATATGCGAAACGGTTTGAGCCTTTTTCATTCACTTAAATCTTTCGTGAAGCTGATTGGATAATTTTCGCAGCGCTTAAGTCTCAAAGCTGATTGGCTAATTTGTTAACGCTTAAGTCTGTTATTTCAGAAATGGACATAAAGTGAACAATTAAGTGTGTCTCAGCCCTGATTGGTTGAAGTTTTGTAGAATTATGAGTAGATGGAATGACTATTTATATAGCTGTGTTTTGTGGTTTAGGGACAGTATTAGCAGTCATTATTTAAGAAGCAATAATTTATCCTTACCGTTCGCCTTTTCGAGACGTGTTCCCGTTATTTACGACGAAATAAAGAATTCAGCTGAATATTTTCCTTTATCCTAAGGAAGCTCGTTTGATCACTTAACCCAGCCTGCTGCAGGAGAAGAGCTCCCCTTTTCGCACTTTACATAAAAAAGGCGCATCTAACGTCCGAAATAGCCATACCAATAAACATAGTCAAACAGGATCAAGTCAACTACATACCCTAGATCATACCAATATGTGACTTTGTAGGGGTGCGAAAATGTATCAGATAAAAGTTCCTTCCAACTCGATAATATAAATGGCCGATAAACTTACCATCCATGAGACGGACTAAGGCCAGTTGTGTGGCTAGAGCATTGACATTCAAATCAAGAGGTACCGCGTTCGAAATTCAACAGCCAAAAAACTTTTATGAAGAAAACTCAAGAAAGAAAACGGAAGAAAACGCTTGAAGGATTAACTCAACAAGAATCAAGAAGAAATCAGCAACTCAAGATAAATGGAAGAAAAATGAAGATGCATTAAGGAAGAAAAAACGAATACGGAAGTCAAGGAAAATGGAAAGAAAACGTCTGAAGGGGCAACTTAAATAAAAGGAAATTCAGTCAAGAAGAAGAAGATTCGATAAAGAGAAAATCAAATGAAAAAGCAAGGTTCATAAATAATGCCCCCTCCCCCATAACTGCTGACCCTCAACGGCCGAACAATATTCTGACCTTCATTACAACTGCACCTGCCCTCCTACTAGAGATTTAAGAAAAAGTGCTGCTGGGAACTTCGGAGACCCCGGGAAGGAGAAACCATTACTCATTGATTAGAGACAAGACTTTGTTCGCTCTCCCCAATCCCTCTAAATTAGCTCCACTCATCCCGCAGACTCGGAGGATGTAGGAGAGAGAGCTACTACTCCTCGATTAAGAAATCCAAGACTAGTCTCTCCCCAATCCTCAAATTCACTCCGCTTTCTAGAAAGGGACCTGTGTAGGGGTGCGAAAATGTATCAGAGAAAAATTCCTTCCAACTCGATAATATAAATGGCCGATAAACTTACCAACCGTGAAACCGACTAAGGACAGTCGTGTGGCTAGAGTATTGGCATTCAAATCAAGAGGTACCGCGTTCGAAACTCAACAGTCCCAAAACTTTTATGAAGATCTCTCAAGAAAGAAAACGGAAGAAAACGCTTGAAGGATTAACTCAACAAGAATCAAGAAGCACAAAGTAATCAGCCCCGAAGATAAATGGAAGAAAATGAAGATGCATCAAGAAAGAAAACGAATACGGAAGTCAAGAAGAAGAAAAATGGATTCGAGGAAGACAACCTGCATAGTGAAAATGAAGATGAACAAAAATACTAATAAATAAAATAAATGATAATAAAGATATGCCCCCCCCCCCTAACTCAGTCATATGTTAATAGTAGCTGATCTGTAACAGAATCGTTAGGCCTATAGCCAAACTGTGTTCATCAAGAAGTAGATGGTTTTCAATAAACCCAAATAAAGTCTTACAAATAATGCATTCCGTGACTTTACAAGGGACAGCATTTAGACTGAAGGCCTATAGTTCAAAGGATTACCCCGAGACCCCTTCTTGTAAATTAGAGATCCATGAGATAGTTTCCAGGAATGAAGTAAAGAACTAGATGTCATAGATAGATTAAAGATGTTCGATAAAGGATTCGCGAGCTCAGAAGCAGATTCTTTGATAAGACGAGGATGTAAATTGTCAGTTCCCATCGCACTGTCAGCATCAACGGGTTCTAAGTGGGTTTCAACATCACCAGGAAGAAACTGAACAGATGAAAGGTTACCATGACACACCTGATGAGGAAATGGGTGTAGGGGTGACTCAACCAGAAACATAGTAGCAAAAGCTTCAACAATTACATTGACATAGCAACAGGGTCATTGATCAGGTCTATCATTTATCATAAGAAGACCTACTCTGTCTTTATCAAACTTTCGGTTTCTGATATAGGAATGGAACAGTTTAGATTTTGTAGGACGGGGTTTAATTAGGTTTTCTTCATACTTAATTTGGCCACTTAGGACCGCAGATCCCAAGATGGCGTTAGACTCATTAAATCTGAAAAGTCTTTGCAGCGTGACATAAGACCGTCTAACATATGTTTGTCTGACAATCTGTATTCTTTCCACTTCACTATGCACAGTTTATATAAGTTGCGGAGAATAGATTTTGACCAAGGAGGTGACTTCCTACGCAAAGACCTTTTAGGGATATATTGTTTGCTAAGTTGATTTAGAGTATTTGTCAACAAGTTAGTAGCATCATTAATATTGACATGTTCTAATTCACAGTTCCACTCATAGAGTCTAAGGACACTTCTAATTCTGCCAAAATTACGCTTGGTCCATTCATCTGTTGGAACAGTGTCAAACATAACATAATTTTACAGATGACAAAAACCACAAGGGCCTATCAAAGGTCATCCGCATCTGTCAAAACCCACCCACAAAATCAATCCATAGGATTGTGTCAGATCATGCATCTACAATATACAATTTGAACCATACACAGGAATGTGTCAAAAACAAAAAGCATCATCATCAAGACTGGTCAAAATCTGAATCAATCATAATATCCAATAATAAAAAACTGCATCCTCAGGAATGAGTCCAGAATATCTTCCAAAGTTAACTCTCCCTTCCTATATTATCATCTAATCTGCGTTTGAAAACATTCAAGTTTGGACTGTCTACCGTTTCAGATGGCAAACTATTCCAGTAATCTACCACTCTATTGGTGAAAAAAATATTTTCTAACATCCAACCTGCACCTCTGTTTTTTAATTTTTAAGTGGTGACCCCTAGTCCTATTACTACCTTCCAACTCAAATAACTTGCTAAAATCCAACTTATCCATCACAGAACAGATTTTCAAAAGCTCAATCATATCTCCCCTCACACATCTTTTCTCAAATGAGAACATATTTAGTACCCTCAGTCTATCTTCATATTAATTGTGCTTCAGGAAGGTAGATTTTTGTTGCCCTCCTTTGTACTGACTCTAGCAGGTTGATGTCATGTCTAAAATGTGGTGACCATGCTTGTATACAGTACTCTAAATGTCGCCTAACATACGAGTTTAAGGATAACCTGTAGGGGTGCGAAGATGTATCAGAGAAAAAGTCCTCCCAAATCGATAATATAAATAGCCCATTAAATTAATAACTCACAACGGACTCCGCCATAGCGTGATGGCTAGAGTATTGGCCTTTAGATCTAAAGATACCTCGTTCGAAACTCTCAAAGTCCACAATTTTTACGAAGAAAAATAACGAAGAAAACGGAACTCAAGAAAAACGACTTCAAGCGGAGATTACTTCTTCTTTAAGTTGGCTGGATTAATTCTTGATCTTCGTATCCTTCATTTCTTGATGCATCTTCCAATTAACTTGACGTGATGATTTCTTCTTGCTTCTTGATGAGTTGAGGATTTCTTTGATTCTTGGTAATTTTTGGTGATTTTTATTCGTAAAAATTGTGGACTGAGTTTCGAACACGGTATCTTTAGATCTAAATGCCAGCACTCTAACCATTACGCTATGGCGGAGTCCGTCTTGAGTTGGTAATTTAATGGGCTATTTTTATTATCGATTTGGGAGGAATTTATTTCTCTGATACATCTTCGCACCCCTACGAACCTCTTTGCTCTTGTAGCTAACATTCCTCTTAATGTATCCAAGCACCCTGCTTGCTCTGTTTTTAGTCTCAATACACTGCTTTGACACCTTCAATGACCTATTTGCTACTACGCCTAAGTCATTCTCATCTTCAACTGAATTCAGCCAATGCCCACCCATTTCATAGCTAAATTCCCTATTATCCCTTCCCATGTTAAGAACTTTGCATTTTTTAAGGTTAAAAGTCACCTGCCACTTCTGAGCCCAAGTTAATAACTTATTTAAGTCACTCTGCACATTAAAGCTACCCTCAACTTCTTTGATTACACCTGGCAATTTAGTTTCATCAGCAAAAATTGACACTTTGCCATTTACAGCCTCCCTAAGATCATTTATATAAACTATGAATAATAAAGGGCCAAGAACGGATCCCTGAGGTACGCCACTGATAACATCCCACCACTGTGACCTCACCCCATTGAGCACAACTTTATGTTTCCTGTCATTCATCTATTCAGTTATCCACTTCAAATCTTTACCACATATCCCATGCATTTTACATTTTTATTTGTGAACTAGTCTCCTATCTGGAACCTTATCAAAAGCTTTGCTAAAACCTAATTAAATTACAGCAACATTCTATCCCTTATCTAATTGTTTAGTAACATAATCCCTAAAATCCAGTAAATTAGTAAAACACGATCTACCTCTTCTAAACCCACGCTGAGCATCATTTATTAACCTACCACACTCTAGATGGTCAGAAATCCCCTTTTTAAATATCTTCTCAAGAATTTTACAAACGATAGAAGTCAAACTTACTGAACTAAAGATATTTCGGTCCTCTTTACTTCCCTTTTTAAAATTTGTCACTACATTCGCTAATTTCTAATCATTAGGTATTCCTCGAAACTCTAGTGATCTAGTATATATCTTCTCAAGAGCGACTGCAAATTATCTACACCTTCTATGAGTAACTTAGAATGAATGTTGTCGGGACCAGATAACTTACTAGTATTTAATTCCAATATAAGCCCTTTAATTATTTCCCTGTTCACATTAATGGTATTAATTTCGTAAAATACTTGTACTATCTAAATTATAGCTTCATGACTTAGTATTTGACAAGCCTTGATTTGTGATGCCTTTAGAGCAATATTGTGCACAAATCTATTAAATACAATTTATGGCTAATCAGGATTCTTCATGCATTTGATCTTTTACGGCTTTTGTCATCCGTTAAACATTCTTGTATTATATTCAGCTAATGGAAATTCGATGTTAATCCAATGCTTCCCTCGGAAAGCCATGGCACTTTTTTTAATCGAAACACTTCAATTACCCCTTCTCTCAAATTAACAGTACTAACACTGCTAAAGCAGAAAAATAAGGAAAATTTTTTTTACAGCCTTGGTCTATCTAGCAACCACCTAGAAAGTGTGAGTCAAAACGTAAACATAACTTACGTATGTAGGTTAAGTTAGATTTCCTCTGCTGTCGTTGTTGTTTCGTTGTGAGTTAAATTACTTGTTTGTTTTGATCTTATTTGCTGAAATGGGATGAAGAGATAAAACAAAAATGGCTTTTGGAAACGTGTTTTTGCCTCCAAAAACTCTAACGTTTTGGACCATGAAGAGAGTATGTCGAAGTCGAGTTAAAGTTCTTGTGTTTCTCGTACTCTTAACTTTTCTTATTGTTTGCATTGGACCTATTTTCTTTTTACCCGATCTTAGAGGAGGTTTAAGCTCTAAAGCAGAAAATGTATATAAAGCTGTTAAGGAAATTCAAAAGGCTGCCCCCGAACTAATTATTCCTCCCCCACCACCGCATGATAGCCTTGATGGGTATATACGAAATCATGAAGGCTTAAAGAAAAAAACGAATCTTGATGATATACATGTTGTGGAAGACAGACTTAGATTACAAAATAAAATAAACAATGAAGTTCTTGGGAAACCACTCCTGAGAACTTTGCCTGCAACTAAAATTCAATTTGAAAAAAATTCAAATAATAAACTTAGTTCAGACAACCCTTGGTCAAGTAATGATGTCCCAAAGGCTAATGTACTTGACAATGAAAAGTCTGATAATAAGCAAGTTCCTCCTCCTCAAGATATTATTGGGTTGAATAAAAAAATACCTGGTACTCCACTTACACAAGGAGGAGAGGACAAAGATTCTGAGACCAGGAAAAGAAGAGATAAAATCAAGGAGGTAAGGAATTATATTTGTTAATTGTTAACAAGAGCCCCATATACTATTTGGTAAACATGAAGATTGTCGGCATGAACAATGGGATGCAAAATATTTCCTCACTGTTCCAGTATGTTTCACCTTTTTAGAGTAAACTCAAGAGGACTGCTCATGGGGGCTTTATCACTGCAAGAGACCCCTCCTATGATGATCCTGAGTTTCAATCAATGGGGTGGGGGTCTGAGGGGCACACACCCCTAGTATATAATCATAATTGTTTATAGAATAATGTTCTAACATTTTTATTTAACCAAACCTGCATGAATATGCATGCCTCGTGAACAAAACATACATGCAAAAAATACACTTTTTCGGGTGCCTGCCGATCTTCATGTTTACCTACTATTTTATATGGTTATTTACTTTGATTACTTAAAAAAAAGGTTTTTTTGCTTTGTTCAAAAATATTTGGTAATACTTCATTTTCGGGGCGCACAGTAGATAGCGCTGTTTATAGACTACAATATATGTCTTATGATGTCGGATGGTAGTGTCAGATATAAACAATTACGGCGTTCTATTTTTGGTAACACTTCAGATTCGGGGCGCACGGTAGATGGCGCTGTTAGTCGGTTACAATTTTGGGCTACAGCATATCTCTTATGACGTCAGACGGTAGCGTCAGATGTGAACAATATCGGCGTAATATTTTTTTGTATATGAGTATATACTGGGGAGCTGCACCCCCCAGACCCCCCCCCAATTGATTGAAATCAGGATCATCGCAGGGTGGTCCTCCTGCAGTGATATCTCCCCCACGAGCAGTCCCCTTGAATTTACTGGGGGTTTTTTCCTCCCCAACAGCATTTTACTGGCAGAAAAACCTAACCTAATAACAAACAATTCTTGCTTTTATAGGTTTCTTGATTAGTTTATGCGCCTCTAAATAATCTAAAAGTTTTTCGCGATCATACAAAGTAAAGCCGAATTCGAATAACAAAGAAGCGCATGGAGAGCACGAAAACACAATAACGAAAGAAAACATTTGCAAAACGGGTCCTATTTATAAGCTACGATGTTGCCAGTAAGAAGCTGTTATCGTTCGCAGTAAACAAAAAATACAAAAACAAAACAAAAAACAATAAAAGACATCAAGAAACCTTACCTAACTTAAAAAAAAACTATAGACGAGCAGAGCGCAGATATTTAGTAAATAATAGACTAAAAGTTACAAATCCCCAAAACAACAAAAATATAACGCAGTGATTGTCACATCTGACGCTAGCGTCTGACGTCAGAAGAGATATGCTGTTTTCCAAAATTGTAGCCGACTAACAGCGCCATCTACCGTGCGCCTCAAATCTGAAGTATTACCCTATTTTTTAGTATACGAGTATATACTGAGGGACTATGCCCCCATACCCCTCCGAATTGATTGAAACAGGATCATCGCAGGGGGTTCTCCCCCACAGTGATATCTCCCCTATGAACAGTCCCCTTGAATTTACTGTTTTTCCCCAACAGCCTTTTACTGGCAAAAAAATAACCTAATGACAAACAATACTTACTTTTATAGGTTTCTTGATTAGTTTATGCGACTCTAAATAATCTAAAAGTTTTTCGTGGTCATGCAAAATAAACCCAAATTCAAATAACCAAGAAGCACAACTAGAACACGAAAAAGCCATAATGAAACAGAATAAACCTTGGTTGGTAAACCCAAAGATCAGTGGCGTGACCGATGGGACGCAAAATATTTTGTCCCTGTTCCAATATGTTTCACCTTTTTTGAGTAAATTCAAGGAGTCTGCTCATGGGTGAGATATTACTGTGGGGCACCCCCTATGATGATCCTGAGTTTCAATCTATTGGTGGGGGGTCTGGGAGGCACAGCCCCCCAGGATATAATCGTAATTGTTTATAGAATAATGTTCTAACTATTTTTTAAACCTTTTTATTTAACCACACACGCATGAATATTCATTGGTGGGGGAACGAAACATAAACCCAACTTAGTGTTGTTTCAGCTCAACCCCCCCCCCCACATTTTGGGGGTGCGCTGCTATCTTAACATAACATAACATAATTTCACGGATGACAAAAGCCACAAGGGCCTATCAAAGGTCATCTGTATCCATCAAATCCCACCCACATAATGCATCCATAGGAATGTCCAACCATGCATCTACAATATATAATTTAAAGCCTCCATAGGAGTCTGTCAAAAACAAAATCAAAGTCCCCCAAAATATACAATAAAAAGAAACTGCATCCAGAGGAATGATTCGAGAAACATATCCACATACCAAAAAGTAAGAAATTAACCCTACATCCCCATATAATCGTCCAATCTGCGCTTGAAAACATTCAAGTTTGGGCTGTCTACTGTCTCAGGTGGCAACCTATTCCAATAATCCACCACTCTGTTAGTGAAAAAATATTTTCTAACATCCAGTCTGCACCTCTGTTTTTTAATCTTTAAGTGGTGACCCCTAGTCTTATTACTACCTTCCAACTCAAATAACTTGCTGAAATCCAATTTATCCATCCCAGAAAAGATTTTAAAAAGCTCAATCATATCTCCCCTCACACACCTTCATTTAAATGAAAACATATTTAATACCCTCAGTCTATCTTCATATTCAAGGTGCTTCAGGGATGGTATTATTTTTGTTGCCCTCCTTTGTACCGACTCTAATAAGTTTATATCATGTCTAAAATGTGGTGACCATGCCTGTATACAGTACTCTAAATGTGGCCTGACATAAGAGTTGTATAGTTTAAGGATGACCTCCTTACTCTTGTAGCTAACATTTCTTTTAATGTAACCTAGCACCCTATTTGCTCTATTTTTTGCCTCAATAGACTGCTTTGAAAATTTCAGTCACCTATCTACTACTACTCCTAAGTCCTTCTCATCTTCAACTGAATTAAGCCAATACCATCCATCCCATAGCTAAATTCCCTATTATCTCTCCCGATGTTAATAACTTTGCATTTATTAAGGTTAAAAGTCATCTGCCATTTCTGAGCCCAAGCTAACAACTTATTTATTCACCCTGCACTTTAAAGCTACCCTCAACCTCTTTGACTACAGCTGCCAATTCAGTATCATCAGCAAAAATTGACACTTTGCTATTTACACCTTGCCCAAGATCATTTACATAGATTATAAATAATAAAGGGCCTAAAACTGATCCCTGAGGTATGCCACTAATAACATTCCGCCACTCTGACCTCACTCCATTCAGTACAACTCTCTGTTTCCTATTTTTCAGCCATTCAGTTATCCAATTTAAAGCCTTCCCACATATCCCATGCATCTTTAATTTATGGCAGTATATTTAGGTGGATTCAGTCATGGCTTGGTGACAGACAGCAAAGAGTTAGTATAGATGGAGTTAAATCTGAGTGGGGGTGTGTTAGCAGTGGAGTTCCTCAAGGATCTGTTTTGGGTCCCTTGCTATTCTTAATTTATATTAATGATCTTGACATAGGTATAAGTAGTGACCTGAGTAAATTTGCTGATGATACTAAGCTAGGTAGGGCCATTAGGGCTGATTCTGATGCTGTTGTAATGCAGGAGGAATTGACCATTCTGTCCAATTGGGCCGAGAAATGGCAAATGAAGTTTAACATAGACAAATGTAGTGTACTTAGTATAGGTAGAAATAATCCATTGAATAGTTATAAATTAAATGGCAGAATTTTAGGGAGGACTGATTGTGAGAGAGACTTGGGTATTTTGGTAAGTTCAGACCTTCGTCCTAGAAAGCAATGTCTAAATGCTAAGAATAAAGCTAATAGGATATTGGGATTCATTAGGAGGAGTGTAAGCAATAAGAGTGCTGAAGTCATTCTAAAACTGTATCTGGCGCTAGTTAGGCCTCATCTAGACTATGCAGTACAATTTTGGTCACCATATTATAGGAAGGATATTGATTTGCTTGAGTCTGTGCAGAGAAGGATGACAAAGATGATTGGTGGGCTAAGGAACTTACCTTATGGTGAAAGGCTCAGAAAACTAAATCTACATACATTGGAAAGGAGAAGAGTCAGAGGGGAATTGATTGAAGTCTTCAAATGGGTAAAAGGATATAATAAAGGGGATCTGGGTAAGGTTCTTATACTTAGTGAACATGACAGAACACGAAGCAATGGGTTTAAGCTTGATAAGTATAGGTTTAGGAAGGAGATTGGGAGGAATTGGTTTACAAATCGTGTGGTAGATGAATGGAATAGGCTCACTAGGCATGTGATAGAAGCCTCCTCTCTGGGTAGTTTTAAGAATAGATTAGATAAATATATGGATGAAGCTGCTAGATGGGACTGACTTTTTTTTATGTACATATGTATATATTTTTCTAAGGAGTGGGAAGATTATATTTTGCGGTTGCATGAATGGACATAATCCTCTGGATGCATTTTATGTATATTGTAGATTAGATCTGACGAACTCCTGTAAAGGGTGACAATGTTGATGACTTTTCTCTGGTAAGAAATCTTTTGTGTGTTGAATGGAACAGGAGCTGCCAAGTGTAGGCCATGAATGGTCTTTTGCAGTCTCCTTCTTTTCTTATGTTCTTATGTTCTTAACTAGTCTTCTATGTGGAACCTTATCAAAAGCTTTGCTGAAATCTAAGTAGATCACATCAACTTTCTCACCCCTATCTAATTCTTTAGTTACATAATCCATAAAATCAGGTTTGCCCCTTGATTTTGCCCCCATTTGCTTGATAATTTTGAATAAGAGTAGCACACCGTTTTTGATGGTAATTGTTTACTTTAGCGATGGATGATTTTCCCAAGAGATTTTCACTATTGATTTAGTATTTTTTTAGTGTCTTTCAGTTGTCCCACTTGCCAATCAACGAGCGGTATTAAACACCATCATTGACCAATCACAAGTGTTTATTTTTCCCCACTAGCTTTTTTTAAAGATAGGTAAAACTGTTTTTTTTTAATTACCAAATGTCAGATATAGAATATTTAGGAGAGATCGATAATCAACTTCAGAATTACTCCCCCCTCCTATTTTTACCCATCAGTAAAAGGGAAGTGGGGAAAAAATAAATGCTTGTGATTGGTCAATGATGGTGTTTAATACAGCTCGTTGATCGGCAAGTGGGACAGCTGTATCCGAGTCCTAGCTTATTTTGGGGCTATCTTTTCTAGCTACTTTTTCTGGACTATGTTTATGCTTTTCAGCAGAAATCTATTGGGACAACGTTTATGACAATTTCTGATTAAATACTGGGGGGCGGTGCCCCCCAGAACCCCCCAAAATGATTGAAATCTCAGGGTCATCGCAGGGTGATCCCCCCACGAGCTAACCCTCAAAATTAAACTATTGTTTCTTACACTATTAGAATTGTTGTTAAATCTGTACTTACATTAGACGGGTGGGTACAGATTAGCGGCGGTGATCAAGAACTCATCAAATCTCTTTAACTTCTGGAAATTTCTTCATAAAAAGTGAGTTGGCGAGATACCCATCCATATGTTCCTCTCTCATTCCATAGTGGGGAACATTGGCTCTTGTATCCCGCCAAACTCTTTCTATATTTTGTGTGCTGGCACCAGTTTCTGGATCCACAAAATTCCGGGAGTGGTTGATGGTTAGATGTTCGTAATCCTTCAGATGACAAATTGGAATAGGCTGCCCATCTGCCCGATATGACTGTCATTCTTGGCAAAATCCACTTTTGTATCACTGCCAGGAGGGTTTCACGATTTTGATTTTCATTCAAAACAATGAAAATTTTTTTTTATTCACATTTTAACCCTCCAAAACCCCAATGCCCTTCCACTACACAACCACGGTTATATTTGTGTTTGCCAAATTTGGTCTCTTCGATTTAGACTGTTTCGCCGGTACCTCCAAGTGGTGAAGAATAAGTTTCAAAATAATGTAAAAGAACTTCCTGGCAAAAGCTAAACCAATCGATGATGTTTTTTTGACAAATGCCCCTATGTGCAGCTATTACGGTCATAGGTACCCGATTCACAATGAACCAAAACACAACCATTACACTTTACTCTTGTAGCTAACATTCCTCTTAATGTATCCTAGCACTCTATTTACTCTATTTTTTGCCTCGATACACTGCTTTGAAAACTTCAGTGACCTATCTACTACTACGCCTAAGTCCTTCTCATCCTCAACTGGATTCAGCCAATGCCCCTCCATTTCATAGCTAAATTCCCTATTATCCCTTCCCATGTTATGAACTTTGCATTTTTAAGGTTAAAAGTCATTTGCCACTTCTGAGCCCAAGCTAATAACTTATTTAAGTCACTCTGCACTTTAAAGCTACCCTCAACTTCTTTGAATGCAGCTGCCAATTTAGTTTCATCAGCAAAAATTGACACTGTTATTTACAGCCTCCCCAAGATCATTTTCTATCTGTTTCCTGTCTTTCAGCCATTCAGTTATTCAAATTAAAACTTTACTTATGTGGGTACTGGATGCAGGCCGTTATGCCTCTATATCCAGATCTTGGTTGAACGTTGATTCTGTGGGCCTTTTCATACTGAGTGTCACCTCAGTGTCAAACTTGCATTCTTGGTCCCTCCAATAGTTGTCCAGGTGGCACTCAAAGGCGTAGATACTGGGGATACTGACCATTGTGGCTGGTAGACTTCCATGTATCCACTATTCTATACATAAAATAGTGGCTCCTCACTGCCTTCTCTTCCACAAAGAGGCATTACCAGTTCCGGAACCTCAGCTTTGGGTTGGCTAATGCTCCTGGAGCCTTCCAGCGGGCAATGAATGTTGTGTTGAGTAAGTTTGCGAGTAAGAATGTGATTGCGTTTATAGATGATATTTTTATTATGACAGACTTTTGAGGAGCATATGAGATTGGTGAATGATGTGTTGAGAACGTTGGATAGTGTTGGCGTGAAGGTGAAAGTGGCGAAGTGTGAATGGTTTGCGAAAGAAGTGGAATTCCTTGGGCATATGGTGAGTGAGGATGGGTTACGAAAGTCGCCGAAGTATGTTGAGAAGGTGCAAATGTTTCCGAAACTGGTGACTGTGAAGCAACTGAAGTCGTTTTGGGGTTTGATTGAGTTCCAGCAAAAGGTAGTACGGTTGTCAGGTGGAATGATTAGATAAATGAGGTGTATGAGAAACTGAAAGAGGCAGCGGCTGAAGATGTTGAATTGGCGTATCCAGATTATAGTGTGAATACTAAAATGCTTGAATTGTATAAAGATGAGAGTGGGTATTGTATGGGAGGTTTTCTGATGCAAGAGCAGCGTTTGAATGGAGATAATGTCAGGCGAATAATTGGGTATATATCCATGGCTATGAATGCGGCAGAATGAAAGTATTTGACTGTGGAGCGAGAGTTGGCTGCGATAAGGTATTGTTTGAAAGTGTTGCGTCCGTTTTTGTGTGTGAAGTTTGTGATCAAAACAGATCTTCAACCTCTTGTGTATCTGCAGCGTATAAAGTGGGCTGATAGTAGGATTGCAAAGACTTTGGAAGATTTGAGTGACTTTGACTATGTGATTGAGTATGTGCCTGGTGAATGGAATGGAGTGGCTGATTTAATGTCAAGGTATCCTGGTACGAATGATGAAAATGTGTGTGGAGCGAGTGATCCTGAGTATTTGCCGAAAAGGATTATGAATGGAAAGGAGAGTAAGGGTGGTGGTGATTCCTTGTTTGAGAGTGTATGGAATGGTTTGCAAGATTTGAAGAGTGATGGAGTAGATGTGAGAGTGCCCGATAGTGTGGATGACTTAAGGAAGGAGGTAATGAGTGAAGTATGTCGGAAGCCTGAAAGCATTGGTATAGCAAGGGTGCGGAACTTCATGAACGAATTGAGAGCGATGTGTATGCAAGGGGTCCCACTGTTTCAGGAAGTGTTGATTGTAGTGAGTCGTTTGTATGGAGTGATTGTTTATGTGCACTTTGGTGGTGAGAGGCCGATTGTGTACAAAGATGAGAAGATGAAGGGTTTGAATGCTAGTGTGGTGCTTCTTCAGTGTTTGAGCGGTGTGCACTACAATTGGGTGATTGAAAAGTATTCATATATGAGAGAGAAGTAGGATTTTCTGGATGAAGATGAGCGTGTGGTGAGTGATGATGTGGGAGTTGATGATGTTGTAAATGTCAGTGCTGATGTTGGTGTGCTTGTTCCTTCTGTGTATTGCGAACATGGTGGATCTGATATGATGGAAGCAAGAGTGAAAGTTGGTGAAAGGTTCTTCTGTGGTTTGATTGATACTGGAGCGCAAGTGTCTTTAGTGAATGAGAGGATTCTGAGTAAGTATGAAGAGTTCAGATGTTGTGAGCATAAACCTGTCAAGTTACGGATAAGTGGATTAGGGAATGGCATGATAGTGGCATGGGAACAGGATAGTCTGAAAGTGAGTTTGGGTAATGGTGTGAATGTGAAGCATGACTTTGTGATTGTGAAAGATGAGCAAATGCCGTGTTGTTTCTTGCTTGGTGTAGACTTTATGAGATTGAATGATTTGTCTTTGGATGCTGATAACGATTGTCTTATTTGTTGGCGAATGTGAGGTGATGAGGTTGAATGAGTGTGCAAACAATGTTGTCAAGTTTTGCAGTATGATTGAATTGGTCATAGATGATGAAAATGAGATTTGAAGTGATGATGATATTCTAGAGATGCAAGAGATGTGTCCTTTTGTTAGTGAGTTGAAGAGATGTGTAATGACACATTTTGATTTGAATGAATGGCCTGAGTGTTTAAGTGATTTTAAAAGGTATGCTAAGGATTTTGTTGTTTGTATGGATGTTGTATATTGGGGGGTGGTCGATGACCCCCATGTTAGTGATCACTTTCCCATTCAAATATAATTTTTAGGGCAACTGCCGTGTGAGAGCCCACCTCGGTGGTGCTTGGTGCGGGCGCGGTTACCTGCATTTCAGGAAATGACTGAATTCTCTATCTCAGTCGAGGAGTTTAGGTCGATAGATGAGGCCGTTGAGTTCTCCGGCAACCTCATCGCCGTGGGCCTGACTACTATTCCTAGGACGTCTGGTCGTTTTGCACGCCGACCACTCCTATGGTGGTTGGCCGAGTGTGAGACGGCCCTCAAACAGAAGCGTTATGCCTACATGCGCTATAAGCGCCGCCCAAACGATTTCACTGTCGCTGAATTTCGTCGGGCTAGGACTAGGTTCTGGTATATTTCGAAGCACGCCCGCCGCTCTTCTTGGCGGGCATACGTGTCTTCACTTAATGGGAAGACCCCTTTAGCTGAGGTTTGGAAGCGAGTCAAAAGGATTCGGGCAAGTTCTCGCAGGACCCCCCTCCCGTTCTCCAGGAGAATGGGACTGCAATCTCGGACCCCGCGTCCGTGGCAGAATCCTTAGCGACCGCTTTTTCCGCATTCTCTAGCCGAGATGCTACTCCGCCAGCATTCAATGCACGTCGTGATGTCGCGGAAGGCCGCCGGTTGGACTTTACCTCCAGAAGTGGAGAACCCTTCAATGACAAGTTTACTGTGAGTGAGTTGTGCTCCGCTCTCGCTTCGTGCGCGGACACCGCCCATGGTCCGGACGATGTCCCGTACGCCATGCTTCGACACCTGGTTGAGCGAGGCATGGCCTTTCTGTTAGATTTTTTCAACAGGATCTGGGTGGAGGGTCTTCTCCCAGACTCCTGGCGAATCGCTACTGTGCTCGACTTTCGCAAACCGGGGAGAGATCACTCTACTCCGACCGGTTTCCGCCCAATCTCTCTAACCTCTTGCATGTTCAAGTTGATAGAAAAATTGGTAAATGTTAGATTAGCCTTTTTCCTGGACAGCGGAGGCCATCTGTCTTCTGCACAGTGTGGCTTACGCAAGTTGCACTCCACGTCGGATGCTCTGCTCCGACTGGAAAATGCCGTCTGCGAGGCTTTTCCTTCGTAGACAGCACTACGCCACGGTCTTTTTCGATCTGGAGAAGGCCTATGATACCGCATGGCGATACGGTATCATGGAAACTCTCCACACGATGGGGGTGAGGGGACGCCTCACCTCAGTGTCACACTCTTTGCCCTGAGCATCAACGGCATCACCTCGGTGCTGCCCGAAGATGTTCTCGCTACGCTCTACGTGGACGACCTTTCGATCTCTTTTGGTGCGGCTCAGATGTCGACTCGAACAGGCATTGAACCGAGTCTCTCGCTATGCCGAAGCGCACAGGTTTCGGTTTTCTTTGGCCAAGACTAAGGTGGTGCACTTCTGCCGCTATCCACGGCTTCACCCCGATCCAGATTTGTTTCTTAATGGGGTGCGCCTGGATGTGGTTGAATCG
The DNA here is from genome assembly GCA_963969495.1 of Ceratothoa steindachneri. Taxonomy (NCBI): domain Eukaryota; kingdom Metazoa; phylum Arthropoda; class Malacostraca; order Isopoda; family Cymothoidae; genus Ceratothoa; species Ceratothoa steindachneri. Next base: position 74,857,542 of record OZ018334.1, read on the forward strand.
CAGCGTTTCCTTGGTCTTGTATTTGACCGACGCCTCACCTGGGAGGCTCATATTCGCAGCCTTAGGGTCTCTTGTACCCGCGCCATGGACATTCCCCGTTCCGTGACGTTCAGCGCTTGGGGCGCTGATAGGGCTACTGCCCTACTTTTTTATCGATCCTTTGTTCGTTCGAAGCTAGACTACGGATGCGAGTTTTATGCATCCGCAGCCGAGCGTTTATTGCGGAAGGTGGATTCGATCCACCACACCGGCCTTCGCCTTGTGACCGGTGCCTTCCGCACTTTTCCCATTGAGAGCCTGCTGGTCGATGCTGGGGAAATGCCACTCGCTCTGCGCCGCGTGCAGTGCATCACTCGCCTGTACGCGCGAGCCCGGCGCCTCTCTCTCATTGCATCCGCAGCTGATCTCGATGGTGCCTATGCCGCCGAGAGACGCCAGTCATACCCTAAGCCCTTTGGGTTTAGGGCCTAGGAAACTCCTTCGAAAGCTAGGTATAGCTCTCGTGCCGGTGGCGCCCCAGGTTCTGCCCAGGACGCCACCCTGGAGGGTACCACATTTGGCTATTTGTCGCCACGCCTCTGCTCCCAAAGCTTGTACGGCGCCGGGCGTAATCGCGTTCGAACTTTTTATATGGATGGCTCCAAGTCCCAAGATGGGGTCGGCTTCCACGCAGAATGCCCTCTGTTTGAAGTCAGCAGGGCTCTACCAGGCGCTGCGTCTGTCTTCACGGCCGAGCTGGTGTCAATACACCACTCGGTACGGGAGATTACGCGACGTGCCCGGTTCGGAGACCGGATTGTGATCTATAGCGACTCACAAAGCGCCCTGAGTGCTCTCTGGGCATTGGAATCTCCGCATCCCTTGATTCGCGATATCCGTGACGCCACGGTTATGGCGAGCCGGGCAGATGTCGAGATTATCTTCTGCTGGGTTCCTGGACATGTAGGAATTGCGGGGAATGAGCGCGCCGATGAGGGCGCCAAAGAGTCTGCGAGGACTCTGCGACCGGACCAGCGTTTCGCTCTTCCTCACACCGACTAAAGGGCAGGAATACGGGCATCTCTTCGGACTGCTTTACAAAGAAGATAGGAGACAGTCGAAGGGAACTTAAAGTTGTGTGCCATTGGGCCGCGACTGTTCCCATGGACCTATCCCCCAATGCCCCGACGGCTTCAGGTCGCTTTCTGTCGTCTCCGAATCGGACACATTCTTGTCGAATGTCCCAGTCTTTGTGATCTTCTTGCAAGTTACCTGTCCCGGTACCGGTATGGGCGGGGTCGCTACCGCCTGTCCTTTGTACTCGGGATGAGTGCGTGCACATTGACTGGTTGACTTGTTGACTATTTGGGGGAGGCTGGCCTTCTCCCTTTCATTTAACTAAGTTTAGTTGTTATTGTTTTGTTATTGTTATTTCTTTTTACTGTTGTTTCCCGTTCAAATTTTTTAAAGTAGCCTAGAACTAGGCTGTTTGTTTACGGCGACTTATGCCTAAATTGACAGTCCCCAGATAGCCCCTTAAAAAAAAAAATCCACCACACTGTGATCACTCTTTCTCAAGAGTGTATCTTTGCCAACATCTGTTTCTTCCTAATGGCCTCTCTTTATCCATGTTATTTAATTTGGTTTTTGGCAGGTCGTAGTTGTCTATATTCTTGCTTGGGATGTGGTTTGTCTCTGAATAATTTCCATTTTGCTTCCACACAATCTTCTTTCTGTATCTGTTCCCACCCACTTTTCATCAAACTCTTTCTTCATATCTTCGTAGTTTGCTCTGTCATACATATATCTCCTGTGTATTTTTTACTCTTGTAGTGTAACAGTTGTATTTGAATTCCACCACACTGTGATCACTCTTTCTCAAGGGTGCAGCTATCTCTATGGAATCTATCATGTTTTCCTCATTTGGCATTATTAAGTCTAATATACTTGGTTGGTTAGTTCCTCTGCCCCGAGTAGGCTTCACAATGTGTTGCTACAGGTAAGTATCTCTCAATGTCTCCATAAATAGGAACTCATTACTATCTACACCCCTGGTGTAGTCCAGTCATCCCAGTTTATTTGTTTGGAATTAAAGTCTCCCATAATCAGTAGGTGTGAGTAGTTTCTTGTTGACATGTCTCTTATCATTTCTCTTAATTGGTTCTGACTTCAAGCCACAATGATTCCTGAAATTGTGTATCGACCATTATCACATTCGTATTTACACTCTTTCTGGTATACACAACTATTTCCCTCCCAATCTCATTCTGTAAATTTCCAACACATGTTGTATCCCTGTAATTGAATTTCAGACTCCATTATTTTATATCTAGCAAATTTTGGTTCTACTTCCACTATAGCTATTATGTCTGGTTGTCTCTTTGCACCATATAATCTAACTTTGAGCTCACTTAATTTGTTGAGTAGTGAGTCTGCATTAGTATACCAACACAATAAGCCCCTTTGATCTCCCTCTCTATTTACATGAGTATTCACTCCCTTACTGTTGTTTATGCCTTTTGTATTCTTCTTATTTTCCAGTATCACAGTGGGCCTCGTACTCTGAAGTTGAAGTTTCCTGAGTTTTCTGCCTCTTCTAATCTTCTTGCTTCTCTTCAGCTCCTTTAGCTCTCTTCTTTGTGTCTTTGTTAGGTCATGTTGGATAGAGATTTGTTTGAATTTTGGTTCTGCATATTGCAGTTTCTTGGCCTTTCGCAAAATGCTTTCCTTTATAACTTGGGAATTTAGGACAATCATCAGTGGTCTTGACACTCTTTCCTTCCTCACTCCCAATCTATACACTGTCCTGATTTGATCTTGCACATTACCTTAGAGATCCAATGGTCCTAGGCACAGATCCTTCACAAATTGTGTATCCTCCTCATCCCTTATCCTGTTGTCTTGGCTGGTGCTTTTCTCAACTCTGTGGACTATGAGATTATTTTTTCTCCATTCTTCTTCCTTCATAGCCATCCTAACTTTTTTCTCAATTTCTAGATGATTTATTTCTTCTTGTTTATTTGTATTGTTTCTAGGCAGTTGTGGCGCTTTTTCTATTCTATTTATTCTCTCCCTCATGTCATTGATTTCTGTCTGTGCTTTTGTATTATCAAGTATTAATCTCAGGTTCCATCAGATTAACTTCAATGATGCTCAATCTAGCCTCAATATCTCTTGTGTACTTTATTTCCTGCTTAGCGCTTTCTTTAAGGTCACTTACTTCTTCTTGAAGAATATCTTGTTTCTCTCCTCAATAGTCCTCTGCTACAATTCAAGTTTCCTCATATTGGCTTTACAATTTATCACATCCTCTCTTGCAGAATCTACAATTCCAGTGTATTTGTTCTCCTGGTTCATCCTTGACCATGAAATTATACACTAAGTCTGGCACACCTTCACATTTGATGTGGAACCAACAGTCATATTTCACAACATAGTGCTTCTTTGTCTCTACTTTTTACTACTGACTTACATACGCCACACATCTTGGGTTTGTTATCTCCGCTGGTAGGCTTGCCATCTTCTTTGTTGGATTTATCTCTGCTGATAGGCTTGTCATCCTTGTTGGGTTTAGTTGTGTTTGTTATACCTTCTGCCATCTTATCTTGAAAACGTTATTATTAGAGCTTTTAAAATTTAAATTTAGATACCCAGGACTTATGCTAAGGCATATAGGCCCCCTTATCTTGGTCAGGACGATGGCCAACAATGTGGCTTAGGCCTCAAAATTATTTTATGGCTTTTGTTTAAAATAATTTTAGAAAAGAAACTATCCCATGCAGTTTTAATTTGTGAACTAGTCTCCTATGTGGAACCTTATAAAAAACTTTGCTGAAATCTAAGTAAATTATATCAACATTCTCTCCCTTATCTAATTGTTTAATAACATAATCCATAAAATCTAGTAAATTTGTTAAACATGATCTCTCTCTTCTAAAACCATGCTGAGCATCATTTATTACCTACCACACTCTAGATGGTCAAAGGGCCTATCAAGGCTCATCAAAATCCAATTACCCATAATATACACAGTCCAGAATCCCCCCCCCTCCCTATCCAAAAAAGTTAACCCTCCCTCCCCATATAATCTGTGCTTGAAAACATTCAGGTTTGGACTATCTACCGTCTCCTGTGGCAAACTATTCCAGTAATCTACCACTCTGTTGGTGAAAAAATATTTCCTCTCATCTAAACTATTTAAAAGCACAAAAAAGGTTCAAATTTTGACTCTTGTATTTTGAGCGAAAATGAAGAGCAGATTGGGCTAAATGACCTCAAAAATTTCCTATATTAGGTTTATTGTGAACCACTTTTAGATGAAATATAATTCAGATTCACTACAAGTAGTACAAAGCTTTTCAATACAAAACAGAGGCAAATAGAAAAAAAAAGATGACAGAGTAAGGTTGAAATTATGTAGATAATGTCACCTCACTATACAACTTTTTCGCATTAATACTTCTCTACTGTGTGCATCCCAATTAAGGAGGGATTAAACTGTTTTTAGATTAGTTTTTTAACTATTAACTTTTTAAAGTTTAACCGATAAAAATGCATTCATTAGCCCATTTTCAGTTGGTGCTAGTAAGTTAGGTTACCTAAACCTAACCTGGTATTTAAATAAGTACAACACTATTTGCTTTAATCTACAAAGCTGAGCAATGAGAACAATCTAGAAAATAGGATATTAAATAATGAACATTAGAATGCAATAGTATCATGATTCTGTGCCCGATGGTTGAGGGGCTCGATGTGGGCGCTGAAGCAGGCATTGAATGCTCTTGTTGTGAGGTAGGAGGTCCCCTGCGACGCTGTAATTGGAGAGAATGGTTGGGTTGGGTAATAGAGTATGGATGTAGACTGTAATGGCAGTTGGTGGTGTTATGAGGGATCGCAGCAGGCGTTGGGTGATCTGGGGATCTTGCTGTGGGATCTGATGACTTGGCTGGTGGGAGTGAGGCCACCAGCCAAGTCCTCGAAGGCGAGAGCGCCTTCAGTGCATTGTCCGGCCAACAGCGCCCGGGATTCTGCCTCCGGGAAGTGTACGGCCATTCGCGTGAGGGTCTTCTCTTCGAAGAGGGCCCCCGCGTCTCCTCCGAGCTAGGCCTGGAGGGGATATTCCTTCATTGAATTGCTGCAGACTCCGGGCTAACTGGGAGGCCCCGCGGAGGCTCGTCTCCCCCCGTTAGCTATATTTTTGCAGGAGACGAAGCTGGCCGCGTGCCCCCTACCCACTCTCCTGTGGTATAAGGGTTTTGCGACCCCACCAACACGGCATGGGGTCCGGGTAGGAAGATGGGCGATTTACACCCAACATGATATATCCGTTCTTCTGTTTGCCCTAGATACCTCATTTCAGGTAAATACTGTGCAGCTGCACCTGGATAGGAAGTATATCGTTATTTCTGCGTATATTCCACCGTCAGCCGACTTCGACGCGTGGGACTTCCGTCGCGTCGCGGCACAGTTGCCGAGGCCCTTTCATCGTCTGGAGAGACTACTCGATTAATCCCAGCGCTTAGGTCCTTGTCGACTTGATCGACGAGCTGGAGATAAGTGTCAAATGTGGATGAGTTTATACATTACTGCCAGAGAACCGCTTCATTTTCCTGCCTCGATCTATCTTTGTGCTCTCCGGATGCACAGCATGATTTTGATTGGGGGGTGGTCGATGATCTCCATGGTTAGTGATCACTACTATTTCGAGAACGTCTAGCCGTTTTTTTCTCACGCCAACCGCTCCCGTGGTGGTCAGCCGAGTGTGAGGCGGCCTTCAAACAGAAGCGTTATGACTACATGCGCTATAAGCGCCCCCCGAACCACTTCACTGTCGGTGAATTTTGTCGAGCTAGTTCTAGTTTCCGGTATATTTCGAAGCACGCGGGGCGCTCTTGGCGGGCATACGTGTCTTCACTTAACCGGAAGACCCCTTTGTAGAGGTGTGGAACCGAGTCCAAAGGATTCGGGGCAAGTTCTCGCAGGACCCCTATCCCGTGCTCCAGGAGAATGGGACCGCAATCTCAAACCCCGCGTCCCTAGCGGAATCCTTTGCGACAGCTTTCTCCGCATTCTCTAGCCAGGATGCTGCTCCGCCAGCATTAAATCTACGTCGTGATGTCGCGGAAGGCCGCCGACTGGACTTTACACCCACAGGCGGAGAACCCTTCAACGACAGGTTTACTGTGAGTGAGTTGCGCTCCGCTCTTGCTTCGTGCGCGGACACCGCCCATGGTCCGGACGATGTCCCGTACGCCATGCTTCGACACCTGGGTAAGCGAGGCATGGCCTTTCTGTTAGATTTGTTCAACAGGATCTGGGTGGAGGGTCTTCTCCAAGATTCCTGGCGAATCGCGACTATGCTAGCTTTTCACAAACCGTGGAGAGATCACTCTGACCCGGCCGGTTTCCGCCCAATATCTCTAACCTTCTGCGTGTGCAAGTTGGAGATATTGGTAAATTTTAGATTAGCTTTCCTTCTGGACGGCGGAGGCCATCTGTCTAATACACAGTGCGGCTTGCGCAAGTTTCACTCCACGTCGGATACTCTGCTCCGATTTGAAATTGCCTTCTGCGAGGCCTTCCTTCGTAGACAGCACTACGCCAAGATGTTTTTCGATCTGGACAAGGCCTATGATACCGCATGGCGATACGGTATCATGGAGACTCCACGAAATGGGGGTGAGGGGACGTCTCCCAATCTTTATATCTTTATTTTTGCGAGATTGTCGATTCCGCGTACGGGTGAAGGTAGCCCTCTCTTGCTTAATGGAGCAGGGAAGTGACCTCAGTGTCACTTCAACCTCATCCCCTTGCTCTTGCCGCAAGATGTTCTCGATTAGCTCTGCGTGGACGACCTTTCGATCTCTTTTGGCGCGGCCCAGATGCTAACTGGAGCGTCGACTCCGACAGGCATTGAACCGCGTCTCGCTATGCCGAAGCGCATACATAGGCTTCGGTTTTCCTTGGCCAAGACTAAGGTGGTGCACTTCTGCCCCCATCCACGCCTCTACCCTGACTCAGACTTGTTTCTCAATGCGGTGTGCCTATAAGTGGTGGACTCGCACCGTTTTCTTGTCTCTTGTATTTGACCGACGCCTCACTTGGGATGCTCATATTCACACCCTTATGGTCTCTTGTACCCGCGCCATTGATATTCTTCGTTCCGTGACATTTAGCGCTTACTTTTTATCGATCCTTTGTTCGTTCGAAGCTCGACTACAGATGTGAGTTTCATGCATCTCCAGCTGAGCGTGTATTGCGGAAGGTGGACTAGATCCACCACACCAGCCTTCGCCTGGCGACCCAGTCCCTTCCGCCATTGAGAGCGTACTTTTCGATGCTGGGGCTATGCCACTCGCTCTACGCCGTGCACAATGCATAATTCGCCTGTACGCGCGAGCCCGGTGCCTCCCTCAGTTGCTAACAGCTCTCACTGCATCCGCAGCTGAGTTCGACGGTGCCTATGCCGCCCAGAGATGCCAGTCGTACCCTACGCCCTCTGGGTTTACGGCTAGGCAACTCCTTCGAGAGCTAGGTATAGCTCTCGGGCTGGTGGCGCTCTTGTTCTACCCAGGACGCCACCCTGGAGGGTATCACCCTTGACTATTTGTCGCCACGCCTCTACTCCCAACGACCGGCCTTCTCCCTTGTATTTAACTTGTTGTTTTTTTTTGTAGGTCGCAGGCTCCTGCGCTGGGGGGAGGGGGACCTCCCCCCGACGCCGGAGCTTGCTGCCTGATTGTTATCCCTTTTTATTGTTGTTTCTGTTAAATTTTTTTATTTTAAAGTAGCCTAGAACTGGGCTGTTTGTTTGCGGCGACTTATGCCCAAGTGGGCAGTCGCCAGATACCCCCTTAAAAAAAAAAAACTCCCAAAGATTCTATAGACTACCCTTGACTATTTGTCGTCACGCCTCTACTCCCAAAGATTCTATAGCGCCGTGACTATTGCGTTCTGCCTTTTTGGAGCGCACTTCGTCTCACGCTGGATCCGTGTCAGTGTATACGTATGGCTCCAAGTCCAAAGAGGGGGTCGGTTTCTACCCCGTATTGTTTGAATTCAGCGGGGCTCTGCCAGTCGCTGTGTCTGTCTTTACGGCTGAATTGGTTACAATACACCGCTCGGAGCGGGAGATAATGCGACGTGCCCAGTTTGGAGACAGGATTGTGATTTATAGCGACTCACAAAGCGCCCCGAGTCGAGATTATCTTCTGCTGGGTTCCTCGACATGTAGGAATTGCGGGGAATGAGCTCGCTGATGAGGGAGCCAAACACTCTGAGGACTGGGCGCCGATTACATGGCATGAATATGGGCGGCTCTCCGGTTTGCTTGGCAAAGAAGATGGGAGACAGTCGAGGGGAACTTAAAGTTGTGTGCCATTGCGCCGCGACTGTTCTCATGGGCCTACCCCCCAATGCCGCGACGGCTTTAGGTTGCTTTCTGTCATCTCCGAATTGGAGACACTCGCGGGACGCACCGCCATTTGTCGGAGCGCTCGCCTGCGCCGTATTGCGAAGACCGCGTTGTTCCCCAGACTGTTTGGCACATTATTGTTGAATGTCTCAGTTTGGGCGATATTCGCGCACGGGGTCGCTACCGTTTATCGCTTGTACTCTGGACGGATTTGTGTACACACTTGTGGGCTATATCACTTGGAGGAGGATGAGGCTGGCCTCTTCCATTTTATTTTACTTTGGTATTGGTCCCATGTTTCTCCGCCGGGGGGAGGCTTTTGTATTGCGTTTTTATTGATTTGTTTTATAAAGTAGCCCACTCCTAGACTGAAGCATAACTAGCGCAACTTCTGACTGGCAGTTGTCGCCAGATGAGCACAAATTTCTCAAGGGGTTGCTGTGTCCTCTCGAATCCGCCTCACTCTTTCCCTCAGAAGCTTCAGTGCTCCTCTCCTCCACCGCGCCTATTGGCGGACTTTTATTTGTTGTTTAATAACATTGTATATATGTGTGATTGCTACCCCTGTCAGTGTGTTGGGGTGAGGTGGGGGTGGAGTTAGGGGAACATGGCAGCGTAGCGGCGGAGCCGTCGTCTGTGGATCTCACCGAGAAGGTCGCGGCGGATTTCAACGTGTCGGCCGACGGGACCTTTACTCTCGCTTTCTCTTTTGGGTCATACAGAGCGCACCCCCTCCCCAGCCATAGGTTGACCCTTAGTTCGTACATTTGAGTTCTGAGTACAAATTTGTGATGGGGAGAAGGGGGGGGGGCTATTTATATAATAACTCGGCTCCATTGAGGTTAACGTGGTTAGGTTTATTGTACTGTTATTATTATTTCCCCTCCATGGAGATTCTCTCTCTTGAGAGCCCCTCCACCCACCCGGTATCCCACTCTTTAGACTACTTTGGGCATCCACCTCCCCACACATCTGGCCCCATTTTCACCTCCAAGGGGATGTCAGGGTAGACATGGGCTACCTTGCTGCGGCTGACATCTGCAGGATTGTCTCTCCCTCCCCCGGCCACAATGCTCGCGGGAGGGTTTGGGTCCATCTTCACAGATTTCTCCTTACGAACTTTATTGCGGAGTTGCCCTCGTTGGTTTTCGCCCCTTATCACTTGGAATAAAACTCTGGCATCACTCGCCACCTTGTTTGTTGGGGGGAGGGATTCGTAAAGTAACCGTGTGAGTGAAGATGCGATTCCGGAAGGTGTATGGTCCGAGTAATCGAAAGAGGAGACTACTCGGGGCGCTCTGCTCCCGCAGCCCTCCGCAACGTACACCATTTTAAAACTAAGATGCCCTTGTGGGTTTTGAGGCCGGTAGGGCACGCAATCTTCAAGAGGGTCGAGCCTAACGCGTTGCTGGTTCAACCCGGCCCGAGTAGGGGTTGTTATCGTCCTATACTTTTATTATATTAACATCGTTTTGGTGTATAATAATAATAATAATTCTTGCTTATACCAGCGGCATTGGCACCCCCCAGAGCGGGCAATAGTGAAAGAGAAGCGAGAAGTTGTGGATAGGGAGGGAAGGTAGCAAAAGGTGAAAGTGTTTCCTTCCCTTCACCTCTCCTTAGGGTGATTTTTTTGGTTCATTATTCCCTTCTCTGAGTGAGGCCACCCAGCGCTTTCGAATTATTGCAGATCCGGGGGCGGGGTGGGGATGGGGTCCCGTTATTCAGTTAGCTATCGCTGGGTGAATTGCAGCGGTTTGTTAATGTCGAATTGAAACCCGCCCTTTCGGACGCCCCCCCCCCCCCTCCTTATTGAGACTACTTGTTAACACTTGTTTCTTTACTTTGATGTTGTTTTACCTATTATGGAATGCGTTTGTCTCTATGTAGGAGCGACACAGAGGATACGCGTACCGTCGTCTGGCGCGTGTGTCGTAAAGAGACGACTAAATAATGATAGTGGGCCGCCTTCCCGGGAAATCAGGCAGCGAAAGTCTCCTTCCCGCGAGGACAATACCCACTTGCAGTAATGAGCGGGTCTGTCACAAGAAAGACGAACATAAAAGGCATGAAGAGTCCATGAGATGGAGTTCGATTCATCGCGGTAGGGGTAAATAGGGTATGGCGGTGGTTCCGAGTGGTGGTATGATGGGTGTTGTGTATGTGCCTTGAAAGGATAGATGTGAAGCCGAGAGAAAAAGTTCTTGGTTGACTCGGATGGAACTGGGAATGGATATCGTTTGATAGTTGTGGGAGATACGAAGGGGATGGGTAGGTAGGGTTCTGTGCTGGAAGAAAGGTGGGTAGTGAACACTTCCAACCCAAATAAGCACAGCGAAGGCTGGGTAGTCTTGTGCGTTGATGATTGAAAGCGAAGCATTGGAGGAACAAACGGTGTAGAGGGGTTTTGTAAGGTATGGCCTAACCGAGATAGGCTCCAAGTGTTATGTAATCGAGATAGAATGAGTCGCAAGGTGGGCGGAGAGAGAGGAGGAATTATCATAAAGGATAAAGTGGAGGGTGTGGAAAGTGCCGCTGTCAATATGGGGTCGGATTGAAATCGGAGAACCTTTTCGGGTAAAGAAAGTGTCGAGGTATGGCCAAGTGTACGTGAATATGCGCACACAGGCACTAGGATAGGCCAATCAAGGCAACACCTGTTATTGTTTCTAAGAGTGCGATTTAATTGATATCGGCAGCTGCGGAACCAAGGAATATAACAAACACAATGAAAAAAATACTTTTAATATAATACGCTTAAAAGGGGACACAGTAAATAAATATATATATATATATATACGTAGGTGAGTCAAAAAGTTCTCAGACAAATGGCAGATTATTGAAATGTTCGATTTTGTACAAGTAAATACAGGGTCAAACACGACTTTCATGTTTTCTGAACAATTCCTACAAAATTCGTCATTCAATTTGTCGAGACTCTTTGTATTAGATGTGCTTCAAAAAGTTTACTTTTTTGAACCCATAAAATGGCAAATTTTGAGATAAGAGCGAACATTAAATTCCTGACTAAACTTGATTGGAAGCCTGTTAAGATTATTGACGCTCTACAACAGGTTTATGGTGACTCTTCGCCATGTAGAGCGGTAGTTTACGACTGGATTAAGCGCTTCAAGGGGGGCAGAGAAGAAGTTGAAGATGATCCACGTGAAGGGAGACCCTCCACCTCCATTAACCCAGAAAATGTCGAGCTTGTGAGGAATCTAGTGGATAAAGATCGCCGTATTACTATTGATGAAGTTGCCAATGCATGTGAAATCTCTCATGGCTCAGCATTTGGAATTCTAACTGAAAATCTTGGCCTGAGCAAGCTTTCAGCACGTTGGGTCCCAAAAGCGTTGCGAGAAGACCAGCTGAATCATAGGGCCAACCTTTCTTTGGCTATTTTGACCAAGATTGAAGCAAACGAGGATAGTTTTTTTGAGCGCCTCGTAACGGGAGATGAAACTTGGGTGTATCAGTTTGATCCTGAAAGTAAAAATAAATCAAAAGAGTGGCACCCAAGGGGGGCAGCAGGGCCTATCAAGTTCAAGACAGAGAGGTCCGTTAAGAAGATAATGGCTACAGTTTTTTGGGATTCGGAGGGAATTATTTTAATAGACTTCTTAGAAGGACAAAAAACTGTTACATCCAGCTATTACGAAGGAGTTTTAAGGAAGCTGAAAACTTCAATAGCCAAAAAACGACGAGGAAAGCTCCACAAGCAAATCTTGTTCCACCATGACAATGCCCCTGCACATTCGTCCAAAGCTGTGAGATCTCAGCTACGGGAATTTCGATGGGAAACTCTTGCTCATCCCCCTTATAGCCCTGATTTAGCACCCTCTGACTTTTTTCTGTTTCCAAATTTAAAGGGACACCTAAAAGGAACCCGGTTTCAATCATTAGATGAAGCAAAAAAGCAGGTCATTACTTGGTGCCAGAGACAACCCCGTGAATTCTACAAAGATGGTCTTTACCGTTGGATTCATAGATTAAGAAAGTGTATAGATGTTAATGGAGCTTATGTAGAAAAATGATTACAGTATTATTACAAATAAAAATTTTATGCCATTTATCTGAGAACTTTTTGACTCCCCCTCGTATATATATATATATATATATATATATATATATATATATATATATATATGATGAAAATTAATGCAATATCGCAAGAAAAGATGAGGAATTAAACCACATTCTCGGAAGACAATTTAATTCAGAACAGTTTCGGTGTATCTCACACCCTTTTTCAACTGACACTGGATAGAAAATATTAGAAACGTGGGTAGTGAACACTTCCAAATTAAGTCTTTGGTAAACTCTTTGTTTACCAAAGTTCCGGTTGACAAACCATGGGCCTTCTGCGGGAAATCATGCCTAGACTTAATTTGGATCTTCCCATTTCTACGAGTAAATTTATCGATTTAGTTGAATTATGTCTCTCTGACAATGTGTTTCGAGTAAATAATGAGTTTTATAGATAAATATTTGGCCTTATCATGGGAAATAGTTTATCTCCGATATTGGCATGTCTTTTGCTGGAATATTTTGAGACTGAACTCCTTCCCACAATTTCTTCCCTTAACTTTATATGGTTAAGGTACATTGACGATGTATTTTCTGTATGGCCTAATAGTCATGATTTTGATAACTTTTAATAATTTGAATAATTTGCATGTCTCCATCAAATTTAAATATGAATGGGAATATGATAATAGATTACCCTTTTTAGATGTCCTCATTAATAAAGATCACCATGAATTAAAACTTGACGTTTATAGGAAACCAACCCACTCGAATGCCTATATTCATTATTTTTCGTTTCACGATAATACTGTTAAAAAATCGGTAATTTCTAACCTTTTCCTTAGAGCATATAAAATATGTCATCCTTCCTATTTAGATGAGGAAATTGTCATTATTAGGACCATTTTTTCTAATTTGTATTACCCCGATTGGTTCATATCGTCTGCCCATTTTGCAGCTAGGAAAACATTCTATGGTAATAAGCCTTCCCGCACTAATGACTTCAACAGATGTATAACATTGCCATTTAATAATAAATTAAATAGTTTAAAGGACATATTTGGAAAAGCGGGTATCAATCTAGCCTTTAAATATAATAATTCCTTAAACCAATTGATGATTGCCAGGAAACCCAAAGAACATCATAACATAGAAGTATATGCAATATCATGCAACGATTGCCATAAAGTTTATATAGGGGAAACGGGGAGAAATCTAGACAAGAGATTGTACGAACACAAAAGAGATATTAGAGTGGGCAGCCAAAGCAGTGGAATATTTTGCCATGTTAGAAACTTGAATCATTCGATCGATTTCAATGGAAGTAAAATGGTATTCAAATCGGCTAACTATGTTAAGAGAAGAATCGTAGAATCGAGCTTGATATCGTCAGTTCCTAATTTAAATCTATCTGAGGGTCAATTTTCTTTTAATCCTGTAATACGAAAGCAAATAAACAAAATAGTGAAATGTCAGCCCTTCAATATGTTTAGGCCTAACCCCCCCCCATGATTAGCTACAAGTAGGGGATTGGGGAAAAAAGAGGGGATCTTTCACGACCTGACCCCGTGTTATGTATGTAAGCACGTTTCTAATATTTTCTATCCAGTGTCAGTTGAAAAAGGGTGTGAGATACACCGAAACTGTTCTGAATTAAATTGTCTTCGGAGAATGTGGCTTAATTCCTCATATATATATATATATATATATATATATATATATATATATATATATATATATATATCCATTAAACTACATTTAAAGAGAAAACGGAATAATTTTTTTCCATGCAGTAATATTTTTACTTTTTTTCGAAAAAATCCGTGCAGGGAAGTGATTCGAACCAGGCACACTGAGGCAGCGAGCACCGCTTTGATCACAGTTAAAAGTATGCCGTTCGAATCACTTCCCTGCACGGATTTTTTTGAAAAAAGGTAATAAAAATATTACTGCAAGGAAAAAAATTATTCCGTTTTCTCTTTCAATGTGGTTTAATGGATTCATTTTCATCATTCTCTCGTGCTACTTTGAGATATATATATATATATATATATATATATATATATATATATATATATATATATATATATATATATATATATATATGGTACATAAAATGAGACGGACTTAAGTTCCGAATACTAATTAGATTAACCGTAGTTAGGGAATGGTTATTATGGGAGATTGAGGTAGGGCGAAGTCTTGGTGACCTTGATTACTCACGGGGGGTAGCCACGTAAACCACTGTTTGCGAGATGACTTCTCCACACTCCGCTTGAGCGAGCTAATGGGCCTCTTGCCGTAAGAGGTCACCAGATGCGGGCCTCATGTCCTCAAGGGGTCACCGAACGAACTTAGAAAGAGGTGATGACTTCTCCACTCTCTACTTGAGCGAGCTAATTGGCCTCTTTTCGTAAGAGGTCACCAGACGAACTTCGGAGGACGGCTTCTCCAATCCTTGATCCGAAAGCGAATGAGAAAGGCTGACGTTGACTCACGAGACTACTCCTCGACCCGAAGACACAGGGTGTGATGTCCAGTGGCTTGTGACGGTCACTAACACTTCTTGGGAGAGAGCTCGTTGAAGTGCACTCCTTTCGGGGAAGTCTCGTCTAACCAAATCTATCCGTCAGCCTCGAGCGGGGGCATATATACCAGGAGCTATTCAAAACACACACACACACACAGAGAGATTGAAACATTCTTAACCCTCGTTATCAGGCGCGATGAACCGAGCGCCTTCTTACGAGGAAGTGTCAAGGATGGGATCAGTGGCCAGACGGGCGACAGCGTGGGACCATAAACGCGGTTCACGCTGAGTCTACAGCTCGTTTTCTCTCCAGAAATACTCTCTTAGAAGGTGGGGAAATAATATAATTCAAAGGGAATTCCTCCACATAAAGCATTATGGACGTTCGCGTTCCCCAGCTTCTGTCGGGGGTGGGTTAAAGAAACGTGTGTCTGCATTTAAGATGCGCATCTCCCATGCGACATTTTTAGGACGTCCTGCAAGATGGCCTTCGACGAGCGCGCTAGGGTACGTTCTGTCCCGAGTCTTGTTTTTTGTGTCGTTCTCCCCCTTTCACTTCGCTCTACTTCACTTTCTTTACACATCTAAAAATCTTTTTGGGTTCTTGAGTTGATTCTCTCTGTTGGGTCTCGCCCCTTTTAAAACAATAAACCAATATCACCTTCAACATTGAAGAAAACCCCGCTAAACATTCACTGCATCCATCCGTAGAGCAGGCGGTAGCCGCACTTTTACACTTTCTGGCTCTCGGTTACCTGGCCATGCAAAAATGGCCTGTTTTCTGTCGGGCCATTTCCCCTTTCAACTCCGAAACTCACCTTTGCACTCAGCTTTACCCCTTTTGCTGCTGCCACCGTTATTTCCTGCATCCACAATTTCCCCTTGGAGTCGCAATCACCTTTACTTGCACCACCTATTATGGCCCGTGCTACCACCACCGCCCTTACCTGTACCCACCACCGCCCTTACGTGTACCCACCACCGCCCTTACCTCTGTACCCAGGGAGCCTCCCTATAACGCTCGGGGGAAAAAACCCCTTATCGTTGTTGACTGGGTAGTTGATTTTCGTTGCTTTGTCAACATTCTCGAACACTCTGCCAGCCTTGTCCCCCTCCCACACACAGCCCCGTAAGTGGGCACGGCCATTTGTACCATTGGCTTCCGCGCTGATCGGAACTGGACGCCATGCTCTGACCCTAGTTTAGCCTCTCCTCCTCCCTTTGCTCCTTTTTGTGCAAGCTCTCAGCCTCCCTTTCAAAATATTGGGTTCGGTGCAATTGAGCTGCTTTATCTTGGATCGGCTCTGTGCTAATTACTAGTGGACAGGGAGTTTGATCCCCCTCTCCCCCCGCCTCTTGTTTAGCTTACAGGGAGTAAAATTTCATAATCAGCATTTGGTCCGCCGAACTGGGCCCGAACCAAGAGGTGGCGCGGAAGGGTTCAGCCCTCCCCCCCACACACACCTGTTGGTTGAGAGCCACAATACGGGGTCTGCTCGCGTTCCCGTAATATGCCTTTTCAGGGCTTCTCTACATAGAGCCTCGCTTACACGCTGATTGCTCCTTTGTCTGCGCCAATGGCTATCCGATGAGTTGCGCTTGAAATCACGCTCCTGGTGCCCTTTTCTAGTTTCGAGTTCCTTCGTCCATGGACATTGGCAGTTAAAATACCCCCCTCCCCTCCTCCTCCTCCTCCTCCTCCTCCTCCTCCTCCTCCTCCTCCTCCTCCTCCCAGTTTGACTACGAGAGGGACTAAGAGGACAGAATCAGTGGATAACGGCAACAGTAGGACATCTAGCGCAAGTTTTGTCCCCAAACTACTAGATTATTGGGGGTAAAAAACAGCCCAGGAATAATTGGAGAAATTTCACCATCCCAGAAGTGACCAAAGTTGGGGCGAAACCCGCAGGATGCATTTAAACATTATTTTGCATCATATTTAGGTTTAATTTATGCAGTTATTTTTTTATAATTATCTTCGAGTTGTACCCAATTCCTTTCTTCGATTTTTTTTATGGAATGCGACTCTATACATATCTCACTATGTCGGTCGGTCCGCGTTTACTTTTTGTTTTGGTAATAACAGAACTATTCGGCCAATTCTAACGAAATTTGAAACCCTTATGTTGTTTTACATTCTCTTTCGAGTGATATAATTGCCAAGGTCCTCCCAAAGTTAGTCCTAGAATTATTGAAAGTTTTAAGGTCATAAATCAGAATAAGTGAAAGCACGCTACTTTGGTCAGCAGATCTTGTTAATTCCACATCATGGTTATGTAAAGTCAGACCTCTTCAAAACATAAATCATTCCTAGCTTTTTCTCACATTCGTTATATCTGTCGCCCAGTTATACTGACTCTCTGTAAGTCGTTGTTAGCTCTACTGGTATGTTCTATTGCAGTGAATGTTGCGTTAGTTAATTCTCCTCTTGATTGTTTCATATCATCCCCGATTTCTTACCCAGTTGCAGAAATTATTCGGGAATATAAAATTAGCACCTTTCAAGTCATTTGTCAGTGGGCGTAACTGTTATTAAACCTTCAAATGCAGATTTAACGTTCATTATAGTCCACCAATTATAAACGTTTTATATATTCTGCAGCATCTTCAAAAAGTAATATTGTTTCCCAAGTGTTAACAGGGCCGGAGTGATATATTTATTGAAGGTTTAAGTTTGAATTTATAGGAATTTTTCAACAGAAGTTTTACAGACGTTATTCATTCTCTCATAACAGAACTTGTGGAAAATCATCTATTTATTCTCATTTTTCTACTCTAGCCAGTTATTATTCTGTATGCATTTAATTATGTGTACATAATCAAACAAAGAAGAGTGGTCTAGATTTTTCTACTCGATTCGGATAGAAATTAATAATTTTAATCGTTCAGAAAAGAATTATATTGCTCTTATTGATGCTATTTTTCTCTCTTAAGACATTATATTCAAGCCTATATGTCCTATGTGGCTTCAATATTCAGTTTTCATACTCGTACATCTGTAAGAAATAATGTGAACGACATCTTTGAATGTGGATAAGACGCGGATTATCATGTAAACAAATGCACTTGTTGGCCTAACCTAACCTTGGAGGCTCACTACAATTAAAAGCTGACCTTGCAGCGTTTCCACTTTTGTAATCAAGATTTGATTTTAATTCAATTTCATCTAGCATTACGTGACTGTTTTATCGCTTTCTGATGCATATTTATTTATTCTTGATATATTAGTGGAAACGAAGTTCCCACAGAACATTTTTTAGAAGTTTATTTATTTATAGATTTATATTTACTTATTTAATTTCACCATGACCTAGAGACTAGGTAGACTAGGTCACTATACACTTTCAAGCGAGGACTAGGAAAGCCTAGGCCATACCTAGTAATTAGTTGGACACTCTTTATGATATTTCTAAAGTTTCAAAAATTACCCATCAAATGACTTATGCCCAATGGCAACGTTGTATCAACCAAGCATTTTGGAGGAGACAATAAGTCGTCGCCCACTTACGATTGGAAGTTTCAGCGTGGCCATTTTGATCTCGAAGGTAAGCCAGAGTGGTAGGCCTTTATCTATTGACTGACCGTTTGTGGGCCTGTGTTAAAGCTAATTCATATCTGAAATTACGTGAGCTGTCTGAAAAGTCTAGCGTCAGCCATTGTGCATCCTTTAGAGGAAATGGGCAGTCAGCAAACTGGACCTATGGATTCCACGTCAGCGCCGCATAGACTCCTGCATGATACCAACTCTCTAAGAAACGTCGTTTTGATTGGCACTGCAGAACTTCTTGAATGGCAAAATGTTCGCAAATGACGAACTGAAAACTGCAGTTGGAGATTCTTTGATACCAAACCAGTTGAATTTTGCAACATTGGCATTGATGATCTATCCCATCGTTGGGACCATCTGCTCGAAAATAACGGTGATTACATTGTTCATTGAAAGATGTTTCTTTTCTTGCATTGTTTTATTGTAAATCTTACTCAATAAAAGTTGTGCAGGAACTTTCTTTCCAACTTATTGCATAAGGAAATAACTTGTCACGTTGCTCTGCAGCAGGGTTGCTTATATTTTTTGAAGGGTCAGTCTTGTAATAATGTAGCAATGGTGAAAATATCATTAATTCTGAAGAATACTTAAATTGACTTAGCCATTAAGTAGAGCATGTTTACATAGATTGCATAGCATCAACGTAATTAAAAGACATCTTGCAAGACTGTCTGACAATTGGGAAATTACTAGTTGCAACACTAATCACTCCTTGATTTTGTAGCATAGTTCTTTGCATTAACGTTTCTTAAGTTGTTCAAGGGCATATATATATGAATGGATCTTACTCTCTCCCACTTTTTGTATATTTCCACATCCTCAATGCAAGCATATATTGCGAAACTAGGCTCACTAACTAATACCAGCTCTACTTTAGGATTAGGTAAATGTGACCTTTCAGAAGCGATTTATTCTAATAACGCTCCAATATTTTATGTCCAGAATGTTTTTTTTGTGGGGAATTCGTCTAACTTGGCAAATTCTTTTGTTTATTATGCTACATCTGCAACACCATTGCACTTTGGAGTGCAGATTCCTCAAGGCGTGTTCTGGATTCAGTAGATTTCCTTTGGAAAACTTTTGATGAGAGCTAGGATTGCTAGTAGCCACAAAGCTGTAGCTACTTGAGTATTGCTGTAATTCTCCTGCTAGTTCTTTCATCAAAGTAAGTTTTAGCACATACCTGAAAAAAAACTCCGTATATAAAATACAAAGTTGAAATATGCTGATACGAATCAATTGTTCACATGTACATATAATTTAGTTGTCTCCTACATAGTAGGCCAAAACTTTTGTCGCAGATGCATTTACTTTATTTTATTATAATCTAGGCCAACCCATAGCATTATCTGGTATGTAATTATGAGTTTAACGATGCGTAGTAGGAAAATCACAAAAGTAATGAAAGCATCTTAATTATTTGACAATTACGCCTTTTTTATTGCTGCGCTATTATTTGCAGTGTTGTCCTCTCCTGCGAAGAACCTCAGCAATTCTCTTTGTCATGCTGGAGATCAAATTTGTAATAATATCTGCTAATTGTGTTCCATTCGGTCTCAATTACGCTCTTCTGACCCTCAGTTCTTGTTTGTTTCTTGTTGTCAACCCTCTGTTTGAGAATGGACCACAAATTCTCAATAGGGTTCAAATCAGGGGAATTTCCGGGCCAAGGTGTGAGAACTTGGATATTGATACCGACCATTTAATTACTTTTGCTGTTTGGCAAGTAGCCCCGTCATGCTCGTCAATGGTTGGAAGCAGCTCTTCAATCAGGACCTTTCCATACTATTTGACAGTCATGACAGTGTTTTGTGGGAGAATATGCAAAGCACCTAAAGAGAGGATTACTTGAGGTAGTAGTAGTATTAGTAGTTCGTCAACCTACCTTTATCCAGGCGGATGCCGACCGGATAATGAAATAAAAGGTCAGTATGAGAATCGTTGGTGAGCCCAAGGGGACCAGGGCCCGGTCCTCTTTGGTGAGAGGTGCCAGGAAATATACTTTGGCAGTAAACAGCATCCAGGTAGATCTTTCGTCGCCCCCCGTTAGTGATATTTGCATATATATTCTTATCGTGGGTATATTACTCATTGGGTACTTTCCAGAACCTGCCCTTCCTCCACTAAAGGAGTTGGGGCATGGGAGTACAAGTTATCCTCCAGATGTCAGGTGCATCACCTCAAACGGAGGTAGAATTTAATTATATTTCTTTACTGGCATTGATGCGTGCCTACCCACACATTACAGTTAAAGGTTACTATTGATAGTGATAATAAAATATATAACTTCATTATTCCCCGAATGGTAAAATTGGGGCTCCGCTTCGATTGAAGGCTAGCCGTTATCTTGGAAGCTGGCCAGAGAGCCACACGTCACCACCGCCTTTCTCTTTCGTTTGTTCTCCTTTACGGTACATATTCTCAAGTTCGTGTGCGCTGTTTTACGAACTCACGATAGTTATCAATCATTTTGCTAATTTCCACTTATTATAGTCTTTTTGCGTTCCTCTTCGTTTTTCTTCAGCGCATGCGCAAGTCATTTTCTGTTGACCTTTGATTTATTCTTTTTTTTTGGGGGGGGGGTTCGTGTCCTTGGGCTGGGATTTTATTGCTAAAAAGTCACCAGCTACATTATTAAATGATCTTTAGATATTTTCAATGCGGTAATTTATTCTTTGTTAAATGACATCGGGGTCAAATTTGCGGATATGTTCATTATGTAGATATTGGGGAAAATAACTTCTTTATTGTTCGGTCGCAATGCAGTTGTTTGCTTTTGAATAGTGTGTATATATTTTGTTGCCCTTAAGTCCTGCAAGAAGGGCTAAATGTGACTTGCATGTTTGCGCCCCACTAAATTGTCATAGCACTTGGCCATGTGCGTATCCTTGTTGCTGTTTGCCCATTAGAGTTTGAAAAACTTTATTTTGTGATTAATAAGTTTTCAGGCTTTTTTTATTAAAAGGAAAGTGGTGAGGAGATGATGGGTTAAGTTTTGTAGGTAAATAACCGCAAATACAAGGAGAGAGTGGAAGTACTGGCTAGAAAGGTGGGCGCGCTATTTAACTGGATCGCTTGGCTTTCGCTAGGAACCGCGCGAACAGGCCAGGGATTAAGTTTTGGGGTAGAAAATGTTGCGAATCGCCCGATTGTTTGTGGTTTCGCTGTGAGGATTGAAGATAATTTGCACATTTAGTCACCTTTGTTATTATAAATCGTCGTCGGGTTTATGAATATAAAATGGAAAATGCCGCACTCCTTATACTATATGACGGTGTTTTGTTTTATTCACTGGACTGGAACCGTCCCTGTGTACGCGTTTGGCTCCAAGTTGCGGGGGGGGGGGGCTTCTCTGTAGTCTCTTGGCGTAAAGTTAGTAGGGCTCTTAGCGTGAGTTATCCATCCTTACAACCAAGTTGACTAGAACATACCAGTCGATGCGGGAGATTGCACGCCGCAGACCGTCCAGGATCGGTTTTGTCATAGGAACTTCCTCCCTAGTCAGTAAAATTTGCGATTTTAGGTCTAGCTCGGCTCAGGGTCATGTCAGGATCATCATCTGCTGGGGGTGATGTAGAGGTCGCCTAAAGTGGTGGTACTGATAAGGGTAGCTAGGCTGCCCCAACTTTTCCGTACACCAACTATGTATATCGAGAATTCTCTCTTCGCATTTGGAAAAGGCACTAGCCCTTCTGCTCCTCGTTTTCGTTGGTACTCCGCCGGAAGTGTTTATTTCCCGCCCCTGGGAGTTTTCTCTTCTTGATAACCTCTCTGTAAATTATTGATAAGGCTTCCCTTTTACTCAAACCTTCGGAGGTGAAGTTATTCCTTCACTTCCGCCTGGGATCGCATTTTTGCCCCCTGACATTTTCTCTTCCTCTCTCTATATAAATTACCAAGAACTAGTTTTAAACCAGTCGAGCCAAAAGAGAAAGTGGTAACTGACGACGGGACCTAGCACAAAAACGTAAAGTACAAGCCGACTGCCATTTAGGGTACAGCGAAAAACGAGTGACTTTTATCTACGAATTTCAACAAAACTGGTTTTTACGAAGTTCAGAAGCCCCATCACCACAGTTACCACAAAACTGGTAACCCCGTCATCAGTTAACACATGTTTGAAGATACGTGTCGTTGTGCCTACATTATTACCTTGGACTTAACCCCCCACCCTCCTCCTTCCAAAATCCTGTACCGAAACAGTGATGGTCGCTAACAACTCTACCTGCGCCCCGGGTTGCGGGATTATATTCAATATTTACCTTTATCAGGATTGATTTTCTGTACGTTTAACCTTCAAAATGTTTGTAGAATAAGAGAGACCAAGACCACGCAAGTGTGGTGAGAGGAACCTCGGTTACGCCTTTTTGAACCCACTGGCTTCAAACGCTTTTCAGTTATTCGCACCAATGATGGTAGAAAGTTGGTCAAATGCCACATGCTCCATCAAAGGAGAGCTTTAGTTAGATTGAATGGTAGAGAGCCGAAATTGACCCGTTTCTCGGACAGGAGCCTTCTGGCGAATGCGACAGACCCTTCCGAGGCGGTTCTTATCAAGTGCCCTTCGGACACTTGATCGTTCGCCGGTAAGTGGCGCCCCACTCTACCATGAACTTCGTTAAAGGAGTGGTTACTCGTGGAATACTCTTAAACATCACCTTAGAGCTGGTTGACCAACTAAGGAGCAGTCGAGGTTCAGCGTGTGATAACAAAAGGGAGGAGGGGGTGGGGCTCGAGATTCATTCCTACACTTTGTCACGTTCGATCATGAGGCAAACCCCCTGAAAGTGGTCGTGAGGCTCTCTACGATGGCTCCTAAAGCGGTCCTCCGAAAGGACAGCACCAAAGGAGCTTCGGCTCCTACCCCTAGGGACCCTCCAAAAGATGTAGTCTCGTCTCTCACGAAAGGTTTTGAGGTGGAGGGAAGAAACGACTCGCATAGCCAACCCAACCTACCCCGATAATAATTCCTCGAATGCGACAACACCTTTTTAAACTTGGGGTTAATTTTCTACCGAGCAAATATTTGTAAAAATATGATGAGTAGATAAATGAAATTTCCATGATACATAAAGGCGACATTTGCTATATTTTATGAAGATTTCATAGGATACAATCCTATATTCAAGAAACTAACTATTCCTTGAAACTGAACTTAGAAATAGTTCGAAGGTGCTTGGATTCATCTTTTCAATTTCCTTGGGTTAATGTTCATATATATATATATATATATATATAGTAGGAATATGAAGACCCAGGTGATCACACTAATCATTTATTGGTCGGACATTTCGGACTTTCACTAGGACTATCTTCAGCGACTGTATCGACTGGTATTCCCATTTCTAAACCTGAAGCCTCTGAGTATCACCATCATCCTCTTAATTCTGAGTCATTTACCATCTCATCTCCAGCCTTAACTTCTCTCGATTTGAAAATCTTAGTCAATATATATCAATAAAATAAATCCAAACCTAAATAATTACTCCGCCTCAATTAAACTAACTATTCACTATATAACCAACCAACACTTCAATAGATTAACTAGCCAACCGAATAAATCGTTAGTAATTTTTATATCTTTAGTTAGTTGATTTCACAACTCCAACGATAAAGGTTAATCCCTGTGTTTAATTAATTCACATTTGTTTTCGGTTTTTTGTTTTTATGTTTATAATTTAATATAATAGGTTATTTTATTGTTTACTTCAGTTACCTTTAATATTTGATATTCAAGTCAGTTTATGTTAAAACTTCACTTCTTTCTATTATTTTTCAAAATTACACTGGATAGTATCAATTAATTCTATATTTTGTTATTGTGAATTTTATTATTTTTTAACTCGTCTTCACCCGCTTTTTTAGACATTATATAATGCATGATTCGAACTATTTAACTATTATCGTTAATATTCTTTCCCCGTCTCATTAGTCGACACAGTCGCGGAAGATGGTCCAAGTGAAGGTCCGAAACGTCCGGCCAATAAATAATTAGTGTGATCACTTGGGTCTTCATATTCCTACTACATATCAGATTCCCAAGGAACAGATCAATTACAAGTATTTTTGGTGTCTGTGTAAGTGTGTGTAGGGGTACGAATGATGATTAAAAAAGAGTATTCATTCTTCCTCTTCCATGACGAATTAAATTTTGAAAAATATTTGAATCCGATAAAACAAGAAAGGACAAAGGGAATGAAAATAGAGAGGAATGAACCTTTTGATGCAAACTTCGAAAAATCTAAAAAGAATTTTATTCAGCTGTTGAAGAGGTACTTAAATATAATCGCTCCCGTAAAATACCGCTACATGAGCGTATCCCCCCACAAAACAGGCAATAGCTTCGCCACTCTCGACGCCGGAGCTTGCTTCATAATTGTTGCCATTTTCCCCTTTTTATTGTTGTTATTTTTTCATATTCTTATTTTAAAGTAGCCTAGTGCTAGGCTGTCGTGATTGCGGCGACTTATGCCCAAGTGGGTAGTCGCCAGATAGGCTCCTAAAATAAAAAACAAACAAACCCTGTGGGGGGAGTTAGCGCTTCGCTACTAAGATTAAAATTTAAAAAAAACAGCAATGGTTAAATTTGTATAAATTTTCTGAACTTCGCCAATTATAATAATTTTAAAAAGGAACTTTAAACTAAATTTTCCCCCTTTCAAAATATCACGTTGCTTCACCATTTTGTTTTTTGATATTATAAAAGAATTATTAGAAATAACTTTGCTAAAAAAACCTGTCATAACCAAACTAAGATGAAATTATTATTCAAATACTCAAAACCCCCCTTTAAATTATAGGGTTAGTGATGATGATGATGATAATTAAATAAATTTAGTCTGTTTTGGGGGGTTTTCCTAAAAAGATTTATAGCTATGATTATTATTTTTTGTCTTTTATGTACATATAATCTATATTAGGATATATTTTCTCTTTTAAATTTTGGTTTTAATTATGCATACCAGGAATTTTTTTCTTTTGAAATGTCCCAAAACTCTGAATTTGGTTTTCCTTTATAACTATAATTTCCGTATTGCATACTGACTCCACAGTCCCGGTGGCATCTCTGCAGGCTGAGTACCACAACAATGGCGGTTGTAAACTTCTTGCCTACTAACCCCGTAAGGGGCGCGGCGATTTGCCATCCTGGCCGCCGTGCTGACGGGATTCAGCACCCCGTCCGACCCCAGCTTAGCCTCTTCTCCATCTTTCAGACAGCCTGTATTTCTCCCCCTTAGCCCCTTAGGGGGGAGAGGGAAGTCAGGCCCCTTCGTTCGCTTCCCTCAAAAGACCTGCTGGCAAGAATACTCAACCTTGCTGGGGTCAAGGCCTGTGCCTCCCCACACATGACTGGTGACGCTGCTAACGGGACCTGCGATGTCCTGGGAGGGGATGGCCAACTGGAGGCCCCTCCTATGATAGACATGGTCCTTGAGGCAACCTAGTCTCAGACGGTAGGGCCTTCAATGGGGGGGGAATCCGGGCTTGGTGCCAAGCACCGAATCCGCCCCTATGCAAGGTCCTCCTCAAACGGCTGGGGTCTCTGAGACAGTACAAGGAGGGGAGGGATCTCCAACCGGTGCCCCTGCGACCACCAGGACCTTCTCCACTTGGGAGAAGGACCTTGCTGAGGCGGGTCCATCTGGCCTGGGGGCTCCTGCTGGCGGAGGGGAGAAGCGGGTTCATTCCCCACCCGCCTCTCCTAAAAAGAAAAAGACTCAGGGCTCCTCTCCGTCCGCGGGGACGGATGGGTCTGCTGCCACTTTGGCAAGCGACCAAGCCAAGATCGGCACATCTGGCCCCTCTACCCCCCCGTGTGCGGAGCCCCTGACTATGACTAAGACGAAAAGTGCACAGGACGGAGCCTCGATAACATCAAGGCCCCTCATTCAGAGGGTACCTGGCGTTTTCGAGCCCGCTGGCTTCAAACGCTTCTTCGTTATTCGCTCCACTAATGGCAGCATGTTGGCCAAGGGCAACATGATCCATCAGGGGAGAGCATTAGCTAGTGCAATTGGTAGAGAGCCGAAGGTGACCCATTTCTCGGACGGGAGCCTTTCGGCGAATACGGTGAATTCCGCCGAGTCGGCCAAGATAAGTGCTCTTCGGATACTTGATGGCACTTAAGGTCAGTGTGACGCCGCACTCTACCATGAACTTTGCGAAAGGAGTAGTTTATGCGATGGAACTCGTTGACATAGAGGACATCACCTTAGAGATGGCCGACCATGGGGCGCCTCCCCGGAGTCGTTTGACTCACAGGAGGCAACACCCCTGAAGTTGGTCTCCAGGCCATCTTCTGGGGTTCCTAAAGCTGTCCCCCGAAGCCGCAACGCCCGCCTAAGGTTTCGAGGCGGAGAGAGGAAAATACTCGCATGGCGAGCCCAACCAACCCCAATAAGTCCTCGAAGCCGACATCCCCTTCAGCGCTTTGTCCTGCCAACAGCGTCCGGGGTTCTGCTTTCTGGAAGCGTACGGCCATTCCCGTGAGGGTCTTCTGTTCGAAGAGGGTCCTCGCGTCTCCTCCGAGCTAGACCTGGAGGGCATATTCCTTCAATGGAATTGCCGTGGACCCCGGGCCAACGGAGCGGACCTCGGAGGCTCGTCTCGTCCCGTTCCCCGTTAGCTATTTTTCTGCAGGATACCATGCTAGGCGCGTGCCCCCTGCCCTCCATCCCAAGGTATAAGGGTCTTGCGACCCCACCACCACGGGATGGCCGGGCTGGGGGATGCGCGTTTTGCACCCGGCATGATGTCTCCGTTCTTCCTTTCACTTTATATAGCTTCCTTCAGGCAGTGGCTGTGTAGCTGCACCTGAATAGGAGGTATAGTATCATTTCCGCGTACATTCCACCGTCAGCTGACTTCAGTGCGGGTGATTTCCGCCGCGTCGTGGCACGGTTGCCGAGGCCCTTTCTCTTGCTTGGAGATCTGAACGGCAGGCATCCTCTCTGGGGAGATTACTCAATAAATCCCAGGGGACAAGTCCTTGACGATCTGATCGAAGTGCTTGAGATGGGTGTCCTAAACGTGGATGAGTTTACGCATCACTGTCTGATAACCGCTTCATTTTCTTGCCTTGACATATCTTTGTGCTCTTCGGATGCACAGCCTGATTTTAATTGGGGGGTGGTCGATGACCTCCATGGTAGTGATCACTTTCTCATTTAAATATCATTTTCAGGGCAACTGCCGCCTGAGAGCCCACCTCGGTGGTGCTTGGCGCGGGCGCGGTGGCGTGCATTTCAGGAAATGACTGAATTCTCTATCTCAGTCGATGAGTTTAGGTCGGTAGATGAGGCCGTTGAGTTTTTCTCCGGCAACCTCATCACCGTGGGCCTGACTACAATTCCTAGGACGTCTGGCCGTTTTGCACGCCGACCACTCCCATGGTGGTCGGCCGAGTGTGAGACGGCCCTCAAACAGAAGCGTTATGCCTACATGCGCTATAAGCGCCGCCCGAAGGATTTCGTCGGGCTAGGGCTAGGTTCCGGTATATTTCGAAGCACGCCCACCGCTCTTCTTCACTTAACGGGAAGACCCCTCTGGCAGAGGCGTGGAAGCGTTCCACTCTTGCTTCGTGCTCGGACACCGCCCATGGTCCGGACGATGTCCCGTACGCCATGCTTCGACACTTGGGTGAGCGAGGCATGGCCTTCCTGTTAGATTTGTTCAGCAGGATCTGGGTGGAGGGTCTCCTCCCAGATTCCTGGCGAATCGCTACTGTGCTCGCCTTTCGCAAGCCGGGGAGAGATCACTCCACTCCGACCGGTTTCCGCCCAATCTCTCTAACCTCTTGCGTGTGCAATTTGATGGAGAAATTGGTTAATGTTAGATTAGCCTATTTCCTGGACAGCGGAGGCCATCTGTCTTCTGCACAGTGCGACTTCCGCAAGTTCTACTCCACGTCGGATGCTCTGCTCCGACTGGAAAATGCCGTCTGCGAGGCCTTCCTTCGTAAACAACACTACGCCACGCGTTTTTTCGATCTGGAGTAGGCTCCATCTAACCCAGACTTGTTTCTCAATTGGGTATGCCTGGAAGTGGGTGAATCGCATCGTTCCTCAGTGTCACACTCTTTCCCCTGAGCATCAACGGCATTACCTTGGTGCTGAGGGAAGATGTTCTCGCTACGCTCTACGTGGACGACCTTTCGATCTCTTTTGGCGCGTCTAGATGCCAACTGGAGCGTCGACTCCGACTGGCATTGAACCTCGTCTCTCGCTATGCCGAAGCGCACTGGTTTCGGTTTTCTTTGGCCAAGACTAAGGTGGTGCACTTCTGCCGCCACCCACGGCTCCACCCGGACCCAGATGTTTTTCTTAATGGGGTGCGCCTGGAAGTGGTTGAATCGCACCGTTTCCTTTGTCTTGTATTTGACCGACGCCACACCTGGGATGCTCATATTTGCAACCTTAGGGTCTCTTGTACCCGCGCCATGGATATCCTGCGCTCCGTGACGTCCAGCGCTTGGGGTGCTGATAGGGTTACTGCCTTACTATTTTATCGATCCTTTGTTCGTTCGAAGCTAGACTACGGATGCGAATTTTATGCATCCGCAGCCGAGTGTTTATTGCGGAAGGTGGACTCGATCCACCACACCGGCCTTCGCCTGGCGACCGGTGCCTTCCGCACTTCTCTATTGAGAGCCTACTAGTCGATGCTGGGGAGATGCAACTCGCTTATGCCGCGTACAGTGCATCTCTCGCCTGTACGCGCGAGCCCGGCTTCTCCATCAGTCGCCAACAGCTCTCACTGCATATGCAGCCGATTTCGACGGTGCCTCTGCCGCCGACAGACGCCAGTCATACCCTAAGCCCTTTGGGTTTAGGGCCAGGAAACTTTCGAGAGCTAGGTATAGCTCTCGGGCCGGTGGTGCTCCTGGTTCTGCCTAGGACGCCACCCTGGAGGGTACCACATTTGGCTATTTGTTACCCCGCCTCTGCTTCCAAAGCTTGTACAGCGCGCGGAGTATTGTGTTCGGCCTTTTGAGAGCACAACTCGTGTCACGCTGGAACCGTGCCAGTGTATACAGATGACTCCAAGTCCCAAGAGGGGGTCGGCTTCCACGCCGTATGCCCTCTTGTTTGAAGTCAGCGGGGCTCTGCCAGGCGCTGCTTCTGTCTTCACGGCCGAGCTGCTGGCAATACTTCACTCGGTACGGGAGATTACACGACGTGCCCTGTTCAGAGATCGGATTGTGATCTATAGCGACTCACAAAGCGCCCTGAGCGCTCTCGGGGTATTGGAATCTCCGCATCCCCTGGTTTGCGATATCCGTGACGCCACAGTTTTGGCGAGCCGGGCAGATGTCGAGATTATCTTCTGCTGGGTTCCTGGAAATGTCGGAATTGCGGGGAATGAGGGCGCCAAAGAGTCCGCGAGGACTCTGCGACCGGACCAGCGTTTCGCTCTTCCTCACACCGACTACATGGCAGGAATACGGGCAGCTCTTCGGACTGCTTGACAAAGAAGAGGGGAGACGGTCTAAGGGAACTTAAAGTTGGGTGCCATTGCACCGCGACTGTTCCTATGGACTTATTTCTCAATGCCGCGACGGCTTCTGGTCGCTTTCTGTCGTCTCCGAATCGAACACACTCGTGTGACGTATCGCCATTTTATGGAACACTCGCTTGCGCCCTATTGTGACGACTGCGTCGTCCCCCAGACTGTTCGTCAAATTCTTGTCGAATTTCCCAGTCTGGGTGATCTTCGCGCACATTACCTGTCCCCGTACCTTGTACTCGGGACGAGTGCGTGCACATTGACTGGTGGACTTTTGACTTTTGGGGAGAGGCCGGCCTTCTCCCTATTATTTAACGAGTTTTTTTTGTTTTTTCTCCTTATAGGTCGCGCGCTTCTGCGCCGGGGGGACCTCCCCCCGACGCAGGAGCTTGCTTATTGCTCGCTTCCATTTCCCTTTTTAAAAAATTGTTGGTGTTGGATTTGGGTTGTTTTTTGTTTTGTTGTGTGTTTTTGAATATGATTTTAAATTAGCCTAGTTCTAGGCAAGTTTTTAATACGGCGACTAATGCCCAAGTAGGCAGTCGCCAGATGACCCCTTATTAAAAAAAAATATGCATAACAAAGAAAATGGGCCACTCCCGACGGTAATCTAAATTTGCACGCTATCGCCGCGAGACTGTTTCCTTTAAGACCCCCCCTCTCCCCAATGCCGCGGCAGCTTCGGGTAGCTTTCTGTCGACATCGAATTGGTCACACTCGTGGAACACACCACAATTTGATGGAGCGTACTCCTGCACTTTACTGTGACCACCGCTTTGTCTCCTTGACTGTTCGTCACATTCCTTGTGTGTCCCCGCGCACGTTACCTCTCCCGAGACCCTGATGAGCGCGATCGCTCCCACTTGTCTCTTCTACCCGGGACTTGTTCATGTATACTGACTTGTTTATTATGACTTTATGGAGGAGGCTGGCCTACAATTTTTTTGTGCGCATTTTCCGGCGACAGGGAGAGGGGGTGGAAGGCGGGGGCCACTCCGACGCTCGAGTCGCCTTTTTTTGGTTCTGTTGGTTTTTGTTAGCTTTTTGTTGTTACTTTTTTTAGATTTGTTTTTCAATGTATCATAATTACTGGACTGAATTTGACCGCGATTATGCCATTGGAGGTAGTCGCCAGAGGACAGTCTCCTATAAAAAAAAATCCTAATCGTATGGAAATTCAACGAGGATTTGAAAATCTCACATCCGTATGAGAGGCAAAAGTTACATTTCCCCTTGGTGTTATCCTCTTTTAATATCGTATAACGTTAAATTACGTTATTGTACTTTTATGTACTGCTGCTCCTTGCGAGCGTTTGCAGCGCACCTGTATAACTTTCTTCTACGTTTTGTTGTAGCAGAAGGTCATACTCCGGATGGTTTCCTTGTCCTTTTATACTCTTCCTTTAGACTAATTTCACAAGTTAATGCAAATTAAGTGTGCTTTTTTTTTTACTCGCTTACTAAATTTGTTACATTTAAAGAAATTCCGTTGGATTGGCCTGGCATCAAACCCCTCCTTTAAATGAATGAATCTTCCCTTATTTGGTAGTCAATCGTGCTTAATAAATTGACTGTCTCCGTTTTCCCCTTCAGATGACGCTACACGCGTGGCGGGGCTACAAAGCGTACGCGTGGGGCCGGAACGAGTTGCGGCCGATCAGCAAACGCGGCCACAGCGCCGGGATCTTCGGCCGCCAAGACATGGGCGCCACCATCGTGGACGCCCTTGACACCCTCTACATCATGGGTCTCATGGAGGAATTCAACGAAGGCAGGACCTGGATCCAAGATAACCTCGACTTTAACAAGATCGTAAGAAACCCCAGGGATTTATTAGGGGGGAGGGATTCTGATACAAGGGGGGTGAGTTTTCGTTACTGTGCCCTCTCTGTTCTTAGCGCCCAAAGTTATTTACTTTTAGCCGGGGGGGGAGGGGTCTTCCACACACTTTGTACACCGCCCTCCCTTTTCCCGCAACGGGTCCTTAGCTCTTCGTCGTGAAAGAGGAACCGGCTCTAGTGGGTTGGCAGTCCTCGAGTTTGCACCTTTCCTAAAAAGCCCCCAAAGGAGCTTTTAATTGTAGGGATTTGGTTGGCTCCTGTTGCGGTCCCTCGCGGCCCTGGGTACCTCAAGTAGTCTCCTCTTTAGAACGCTTAACTTTCCTCCTATTTTCACTTTTTTACGTCACCACTTTATGTATCTGCCTCTCTCATTGTTTCTAGCAACGATGCCTCATTTGTTTGTTTTTCGTTTCACAATTTTTAGTTAAGAAAGAACTGTCTTTTGTAGATTCTCTCGTTGGTTTTCGTTTCCTGACCCCGTAAGGGGCACTGCGATTTGCCTTTCTGACCGCCGTGCTGACAGGACTCAGCGCCTTATCCGGCCACAGCTTAGCCTCTTCTTCTTTCAGACAGCCTGTTTCTCCCCTACTTCCTCACTTCCCCTACAACCTCTCCCACAACTTTCTTTGGTCGGCCTCTATTTTCACAGGGTAGATGCTGACCTTCTCAGCCAACTATCTCGGATCGGTACTGAAAGGGGAGGGGACAATCTTACCCGACCCCTAAGTTCCTGTTTGGGATTGTGGGTTTTTAACAAGCTGCTTCATCTCCACCCATACATTCCTCACATCCCCTTTCCTTCTCACTTCACACTATCCTTTTTACGCCGTGCCCAAGGTGGAGCCGTCATGCCGAAGGGCTGCCAGGTCACCAGGCGGGAGGGTGGCCGAAAATGGCGGCACCTGCTCTGCCAGCCCCGTACGGAGCCTTCGCAGAGTGGGCTACTACGAGGGGTGATTAGCGTTTGCTTCCCGCACAAAGAATAGGGTCCCATCCCTCTCACGATCGACGGAGCCACCTTCGGGCAGCTCCACTGAAAAAAATGGAGTTTTCCCCTCCTCCTTGTGCTCTCGCAGCGAACCCTCCAAATCTCTGTAACCAGAGATGAGGCTCACTCCTCTCCTTTGCTACGTTTGTAGGGGACTTCCCCTCACCCCCTTGTCTCGGCCCTCTTTCCAGTGGTAGTCCCCCTCGTTACTTTCCAAGGGGACTGCCAAGAAACCCATCAGGCAGCCCATAGCCGACCGCTTCCCATTGAAGCGACTCGGTAAGGAAAACCCCCTTAAGGAGGAGAGGGAAGACAGGCCCCATCGGTGGCTTTCCTCTAAAGACCTGCTGGCTCGAATACTAAACAGTGGGTTCAAGGCCTGTGCCTCCCCATACTCGACTAGTGAAACCGCTGCCAATGGGACCTGTGGTGTCCTGGGGGGGGGGGGGCAAATGGCGCCTCTTCCCGAGATGGACATGGTCTTTGAGGCAACCAAGCCTCAGACGGTAGGGCCTTCCATGAGAGCGAATCTGTGCTCGGCGCCAAGCACCGAACTCGAGTCCGCCCTTATGCAAGGTCCTCCTCAAACGGCTCGGGTCTCCAGGGAGGTACAAGGAGGGAAGAGATCTCCTCCTCCGGTTGGTGCCCGTGCGACCGTCAGGACCTTCTCCATCTCCGAGAAGGATCTTGCTGAGGCCGGTCCATCTGGCCTGGGGGCTCCTGCCCGCAGAGTGGAGAAGCGGATGTATTCCCCGCCCTCATCTCTTAAAAAAAAAACAAGAAAAAGACTCAAAAGACTCTGGTCTCCTCTACATCCGTGGGGGCTGCGGTGACGGATGGGTCTGCTGCTACTTCGGTAAGCGACCAAGCTAGGATCGGCACATCCACTCTCCCCCGCGGGTGCAGAACCCCTAACTAGGAGCAAAAGTGCTAGTGCGCAGAGCGGAGTCTCGATTACATTGGTGCCCGTCATTCAGAGACTACCCGGCGTTTTCGCGCCCGTTGGCTTTAAACGCTTCCACATTATTCGCTCCACTGATGGCAGCATGTTGGCTAAGGGCAACATGATCCATCAGAGGAGAGCTTGAGCTAGTGTGATTGTAGAGAGCTGAAGGTGACCCGTTTCTCGGACGGGTATATTTTCGCGAATGCGTCGAATCGCTCCGAGGCGGCCATGATTAGTGCCCTTCGGACACTTGATGGCACGCCTGTGAGTGCAACGCCACACTCTACCATGAACTTCGTGAAAGGAGTAATTTATACGAGGGAACTCGTTGACTACTCCATTGAGGACATCACCTTAGAGCTAGCTGACCATGGGGCGGTCAAGGTCGAACGTGTGATGAGAAAACAGGAAGGGGCCTCGAAACCCACCCCTACTCTCTTCAAGTTCGACTGTGCCAAGCTCCCTGAGTCGGCGCGTGGTGGTTGGTATCGCTACCGCGTGAAGGCATTCGTGCCACTGCTGCGGAGGTATCATTACTGCCACCGCTTCGCCAATACTAATCGCTCCTGTTGAGGTGCAAAGTTGGCGCTACCCGAAATCTATGTAAGTTTCTCCAATGCCGCACACGATAAGTCCAAAGTGCGTTGATTGCGGAGAGCCGCCCCTCGCTTCTTCGAAGCAATGTGGTGCGTATCTCCTTGAGAAAGAAATCGTGGCCATTCACTCTCATGATAGTCTCTCATTTGGTGAAGCTAAGCACTTGGTCCTGTCGCGCCCGGCGCTGCCCGGGACGTCCTATGCCTCAATGTTGAAAAAGACACCCTCTGGTCCTGTCCCATCCAAGCCTACGAGTACAGTCCTTTCCGCGCCCATTCGGAACCCTTCTGCGGGTTCTAGCCATCCCGGGTGCTCCCTTGGTAAAGTTGGCGGCCCAAAGGGTCCACACCCAGCCTCGGTAAAGAGGTGCTTGGCGCGGTGGTCTACATTTCAGGAAATGACTGAATTCTCTATCTCAGTCGAGGAGTTTAGGTCGGTAGTGAGGCCGTTGAGTTCTTATCTGGCAACCTCATCGCCGCGGGCCTAACTAGTATTCCTAGAAGGTTGGCCATTTTGCACGACGACTACTCCCGTAGTGGTCAGCCGAGTGTGAGACGGCCCTTAAGCAGATGCATTATGCCTACATGCGCTATAAGCGCCGCCCGAACGATTTCACTTTCGCGGAATTTCGTCGGGCTAGGTCTAGGTTCCGGTATATTTCGAAGCACGCCCTCCGTTCTTCTTGGCCGGCATACGTGTCTTCACTTAACGGGAAAACCCCTCTAACAGAGGTGTGGAAGCGAGTCAATAGGATTCCGGGCAAGTTCTCGCAGGACCCCTCTCCCGTTTTCCAGGAGAATGGGACCACAATCTCGGACCCCGCCTCCGTGACGAAATCCTTCGCGACCGCTTTCTCCGCATTTTCTCTGAGTGAGTTGCGTTCCACTCTTGCTTCGTGCGCGGACACCGCCCATGGTTCGGACGATGTCCCGTACGCCATGCTTCGACACCTGGGTGAGCGAGGCATGGCCTTTCTGTTAGATTTGTTCAACAGGATCGGTCTGGGTGGATGGTCTCCTCCCGGCTTCCTAGCGAATCGCCTTTCTCTCTAACCTCTTGCGTGTGAATTTTGATGGAGAAATTTGTAAATGTTAGATTAGCCTTTTTCCTAGACAGCGGAGGCCATCTGTCTTGTGCACAGTGCGGCTTACTCAAGTTCCATTCCTCGTCGGAGGCTTTGCTCCGACTGGCAAATGCCGTCTGCGAAGCCTTCCTTCGTAGCCACCACTGCGCCACGGTGTTTTTCGATCTGGAGATGGCCTATGATACCGCATGGCAAAACGGTATCATGGAGTCTCCACACGATAGGGGCGAGGAGACGCCTCCCAGTCTTTATATCTGAATGTTTACGAGATCGTCGATTCCGCGTACGAGTGAAGGGAGCCTTCTCCTGCCCAATGGTTCAGGAAGAGTGTGTCCCGCTTAGAGGTATTCTCAGGGCCGCACTCCTTGCCCTGAGCATCAACGGCATAACCTCTGTGCTGCCGGAAGATGTTCTCGCTACGCTCTACGTGGACGACCATTCGATCTCTTTTGGTGCGGCCCAGATGCCAACTCTGGAGTGGCGGCTTTAACATGCTTTGATCCGCGTCTCTCGCTATGCTGAAGCACACAGGTTTCGGTTTTTCTTGGTCAAGACTAAGGTGGTGCACTCCTGCCGCCATCCACGGCTCCATCTAACCCAGACTTGTTTCTCAATGGGGTATGTCTGGACCTGGGTGAATCGCATCGTTCCGCAGTGTCACACTCTTTGCCCTGAGCATCAACGGCATCACCTCGGTGCTGAAGGAAGATGTTCTCGCTACTCTCTACATGGACGATCTTTCGATCTCTTTTGGCGCAGGCCAGATGCCAACTCTGGAGCGTCGACTCCAACTGGCATTGAACCGCGTCTCTCGCTATGCCGAAGCGCCCAGGTTTTCTTTGGTCAAGACTAAGGTGGGGCACTCCTGCCGCCATTCACGGCTCCACCCTGACCCAGACTTGTTTCTTAATGGCGTACGCCTGTAAGTGGTTGAATCGCACCGTTTCCTTCGTCTTGTATTTGACTGACGCCTCACCTAGAGGCTTATATTCGCAACCTTAGGGTCTCTTGTACCCGCGCCATGGATATTCTCCTTTCGATCTCTTTTGGCGCGGCCCAGATGCCAACTCCGGAGCGTCGACTCCAACAGGCATTGAGCCGCGTCTCTCGCTATGCCGAAGCGCACAGGTTTTCCTTGGCCAAGACTAAGGTGGTGCACTTCTGCCGCCATTCACGGCTCCACCCTGACCCAGACTTGTTTCTTAATGGGGTACGCCTGGAAGTGGTTGAATCGAACCTTTTCCTTCGTTTTGTATTTGACCGACGCCTCACCTGGGAGGCTCATATTCCTAGCCTGGGGGTCTCTTGTACCCGCCCCATGGATATACTCCGTTCCGTGACGTTCAGCGCTTGGGGTGTTGATAGGGCTACTGCCTTACTTTTTTATCGATCCTTTGTTCGTTCGAAGCTCGACTGCAGATGCGAGTTTTATGCATCCGCAGCCGAGTGTGTATTGCGGAATGTGGACTCGATCGACCACACCGGCCTTCGCCTTGCGACCGGTGCCTTCCGCACTTCCCCCATTGAGAGCCTACTAGTTGATGCTGGGGAGATGCCACTCGCTCTACGCCCCGTACAGTCTATCACTCGCCTGTACGCGCGAGCCCGGCTCGTCCCTCAATCGCCAACAGCCCTTAGTGCATCAGCAGCTGATTTCTACGGTGCCTCTGCCGCCGAGAGACGCCAGTCATACCCTAATCCCTCTTTAATCCCAAATGGTATTTAAGATGTTTTTGTGTTTGGGTTTTGACATCATTCCAATTTTTTTAGTCTTGGGAAGGATCACATCAACGGGTTGCTACAAGACACCCCACTTTAGAAGCTGTGTAATAAATTTGCTATTTTGGGCGCATAGTTTTAATACAAATAATAAGTTTTGACTGCATAAGTTGTAAGGTAAATAAAATGTTGTGCTATCTAGGCATGAAAGTAAGTTTGGGAGAAAGACTTTGGTTCAAGAAATGAGAGATGTTTTGAAATTGGATTAGCCATATCCATATTTTAGCCCCAATTGAATTTCATCATGGCTTCTAATCCTTTTTAGTGACGCTTTAAAAATTCCTTTTTTTCATTCCTTCGTTATTTCATATCCTGCATTTTACTTATAATGCAAGGTTTGGGCGAGTGGTACCTTCTCAATCTCTCCAACGCACCAAGTAGTTCCTTTTGGGGGCACTGGCTGTCTTCCACTCAATTCCATTCTCCCAACATCACTATTTACCAAAACCTTTTTCTGGCAGATACCATGTAGGTTCTTGTGCTTTTAGGCTCCTCTCTATCCATTAAGTTTATTTCCAATCTTTTAATCACAGCGATCGGAGATGTCTGTGTTCGAGACAAACATTCGGTTCGTGGGCGGCCTCATCACCCTGTACTCCCTCACCGACGACCCTCTCTTCAGAGACAAGGCCCTCCACATCGCTCGCAAACTCCTGCCCGCGTTCGAAACCCCGACCGGCATCCCTTACTCCCTTGTCAACGTTGCTAATGCAGTAAGTTACCCCCAGCCACGGTTCCGGGAACGCTTATCGTGCGACAGACTGATCACCGCTACTTGGAGGCCCGTCGCCAATTAAGTGCCTCTCCTTGATACCGACTGTGATCGAGGGTCTCTGCGGCCATATTTGTTGTGAGAAAGAAAAGGGGAGTTTGGACAGAGGGAGCGCCGATGTAACCAATGTAGGCGTTTTTATATCCTCATCCCATAAGCAATGCAGCATTTTTTGTTATATGAATCATTATTTTATGGATAGAAACCAAACAACTCTTTGAAGTTATATTTAAATAAGTATTTTTTTATTAATTTAATAATATAATTCCAACAGTTTCTACCATGTCTTTACCTTTCTACTAACTTTTCAATACCGTTTATAAAACCCTTTGCATTTTTAAAAAAATTTTTAAGTTGTTTCGATCTTCTGCTGCCATCTTCATTCTCTTCAGGTGATTTGCTAAACTAAAAATATACCAATCTGATGGTCTAAGTCGTGTGAGTTCCCAATCGAAATTGTTAAGCTTTTCTATGCTCTCTTGCGATATGAGGTAACGCGTTGTCTTGGTGAAAGATAACTCTTCTATTGATTAATGCTGACCTTTTTTTAAAGCCTTGCATGGAAATGATATTGAAAAACGGTAGTAAAAAAAATGCTCTCTTTAGTTGAGAAAATAAGGATGAACATAAGTGGATTCTTTGTTGCCAGTGTACCTCTGACAGTTTGTGAGGAATCCATTGCCCCCAATCGAGAGACCTTGCCTTCTCCTTTAAATGAGAATGCACAGTGGAATGAGTTCAATGCGGGTTTTCAGCCAATTGTTCCTCGGGTACAATCGAATCTTCTTCCACTTATGTCAGGTTCCAATGTGTATTCTGAACGGGGTTCATCTTTGAGACTAAAGTTTCCCCAAGTTGAAATTATGAACTGGTTATCTTTTGCACTGGCGCACACTATCTGTTCCTTCTCCGTATTTGTATGTTGTTAGATGGGTTGCGCCATTCCTCCCTCACACTGAATAATGAAATGCACGTATGATCAGTATGACAATGGCTGGCGAGCCTGAAGGCATCGGGGACCAGCTTTCGTTGTGGGCGAAGATTCCAGGTAGCTCATGACGTTGAGATCAAACCTGTGCCTTGATGCTAGAAATTCGACGACTTATCCACTAGGCTTACGAGACCTGTGGAATTGGACTTGAATGTGGTTGGATATTGGTAGTGTGGTAATTGATAGGCTGATTTGGGATGAGCAGACAGGATTTGCAACAATTGTTTGGAAGAATTTTTAAGAAAAAAATATTAGGCTCAAATTGGTGTAATTCACACAAAGTTCAGGATGACAGTTGCGTTAGCCATAACCAGTGAGCATTTGACCGTTCGTGGCCCTTGGGAGAGCCACAAGTTGCGCTTCAGGTGAGTGTGGACTTAAGACTCCCTTCAGCAGGTTCCAGGAATAAAGAGAGAGGTGTGTGTCAAGGGAGGAGATAAAGGCGTGATTGTCTATGAATGAACATGCCTGTGTCAGACTCAACGCGCTGCCAATATGCGACTTCACAGTGTCTAGGAACCTGGAAAAGTCAGGGAAGTCGAGGATACCTGGAAAAGTCAGGGAAGTTGAGGATACTTGGAAAAGTCAGGGAAGTCGAGGATACTTGGAAAATTCAGGAAAGTCGAGGATACTTGGAAAAGTCAAGGATACTTGTAAAAGTCAAGGAAGTCAAGGATATCTGGAAAAGTCGGGTAAGTCAAGGATACTTGGAAAAGTTAGGGAAGTCGAGGATACTTTGAAAAGTCAGGGATTTCGAGGATACTTGTAAAAGTCAAGGAAGTCAAGGATACTTGGAAAAGTTAGGGAAGTCAAGGATACTTGGAAAAGTCAGAGAAGTCAAGGATACTTGGAAAAGTCAGGGAATTTTGGCTAGGAGTTATCTATTAGGTAATCATTCTGTCTCAGAATTCGCCAAATTTATTTTTCTCTGTGCAAAATTGAACATTTTATGAAAATTTATTTTCGCTTAGTAACTAATAAAATACTAGTTAAAATTGCTTAGCTTTTATTACTTATTCTAGTTCTGTTGACAATCATGGGAAATGATTATAATCCTTGAAGGATTTGTCATTTTAAGGGCATGGTGACCACTAGGCACCTGAGCCCCTGCTGAAATAAGCAGGTTTTTTCTTTTAGTTTTTCTATTTGATCAATTTCATGTAACTTTTTTCCATATTAATTATTTGAAGGGATAGTTTTTTTTTGTTTTTTCAATCAATAGGGAACTAGTTTAGTTCCAACAATTTTATGTGGTTTTACATTCAAAATAAATTTCAGTTTAAATTTTTTTTCAGATTTGTTATATTGTATTTTCAGAGTAATATTATTTGATTATTTGCATATATATATATTTATATATATATAATCAATTTAGAGAAAATGACAGATAAAAAAAAAACTACTTTCAATCCTATATGATTAAATTCCGATATGCATCCAAAATTTACATACAGGCTTGAAGAAACTAAAGATAGTAGAACAGCGAGGTGTAGACTTTGCAAGAAAAATGTTGGACTGTCAAATATGGGCATTCAAGCCTTGTCATGCCAAAAGCAGTAAACATATTAGATCCTTGGAGGTTGTGAAGAACTCCTGAACGATAGATGTTATTAAATTAAAAATTCAGCTGTACGAGAGCAAGGTACAACACCAGAAGTAGTATTAAATAATAATAATTCAACTGCGCATGATCAAGGTACTACAGTCGCGGCAAAAGAAATCGTAGCACAGCATCAACAATAAATACCGTAACATGGAATTCGTGTGTCACGATTTTATTTGCTGTTCCACCATAGATAAGAGTGAATGGACTTCGTGTTGGTGCAGAGGCCCTGGCGCGTCTGTAGCTACCCAAGCATGTCTCAGTGCACGACCAGTGCTTGTGTAGAAAGGTGGTATAGTACGCTGCTCTCGTTAGCGCCAATCCTGACTGTAACCCTATCTTTGCAGCCATATAATTCCATTCAATTGGCACACAATGGGACGTATTAAGCTCATCATGGAGGAAAAGTCTCTTGCTATAACACTGTTAGATAATGGCATGACTGTGATTTGTGTAGCCACCGACCTGAAGGTGTCTAGACAAGCCATTTATCCTCTCCGGGATGCCGCAGTGATATTATCACCAGGCACGCCCCCCTTCCCTCCCCAGGAAAACATGCTCTGGAGCACCAAGAAGGATGACAGCAAGGATGGATAAGCTGTTAAAATGTGAGATGATGGTAAACCCTTCAATAGCAGCTGTAGCACTGAAGAAAAAACACCCAGACATCCTCCAGAACGTCGCTATTCGGACGATTCGGCACTGGCAGCAAAAAGAACTTGGATTACCCGCATGATGCGCAGCCAAGAAACCCCTTCTCACTAATGCTAAGAAGAATTTTGCAAGAAATACAAGGACTGGACCTCAGAGGAATGGAAAAAGGTAATTTCAGCGACGAAAGTACCTTCAGGCTGGTCAGGGGGAAGTTAAAGACAGTGCGTCGACCGAGAAGTGTGTGACGGTTCGATCTCTGGTACACAGTGAAGACGGTAAAACATCCGGACAGTGTAATGGTGTGGGGTGCTTTCAGTGGTGGAAAGGGCAGAGAAGGGCTGTACTTCCTCCCCAAGAACGTTACCATGAAGGGGAACATTACATTGATGTGTTGAAGGAACATTTGCTATATTTCTGGAGTATTCATGAGTGCAATTACTTCATGCATAATAGGGCCCTTGCACACAAGTCAAAGGCAGTCAAAAAGTCGCTTGTAGACAACCAAATTGATGAGTTAGACTGGCCAGGTAATTCGCCGGATCTGAACCCCATTGAGAATGCCTGGAATATTATGAAAAATAAGGTACAAACATCCAAACAAACCAGCATCAAAGACCTGCAGGAGGCACTGAAGGGGTGATGGATCAATATTGACGCCTCCTACTTTGCCAAGCTGGCTGAATCAATGCCCAAAGGACTTCAAACAGAAGCGTTATACGTACATGCGCTATAAGCGCCGCCCGAACGATTTCACTGTCGCTGAACTTCGTCGGGCTAGTTCTAGGTTCCGGTATATTTCGAAGCACGCCCGCTGATCTTCTTGGCGGGCATACGTCTCTTCACTAAACGGGAAGACCCCTCTGGCAGAGAAGTGGAAGCGAGTCAAAAGGATTCGGGGCAAGTTCTCGCAGGACCCCTCTCCCGTTCTCCAGGAGAATGGGACCGCAATCTCGGACCCCGCGTCCCTGGCGGAATCCTTTGCGACCGCTTTCTCCGTATTCTCTAGCCGAGATGCTGCTCTGCCAGCATTCAATGCACGTCCTGATGTCGCGGAAGGCCGCCGACTGGACTTTACCTACAAAGGCGGAGAACCCTTCAACGACAGGTTTACTGTGAGTGACTTGCGTTCCGCTCTTGCTTCGTGCGTAGACACCGCCCATGGTCCGGACGATGTCCCCTACGCCATGCTTCGACACCTGGGTGAGCGAGTCATGGCCTTTCTGTTAGATTTGTTCAGCAGGATCTGGGTGGAGGGTCTCCTCCCAGATACGTGGCGAATCGCTACTGTGCTCGCCTTCGCAAATCGGAGAGAGATCACTCTACTCCGACCGGTTTCCGCCCAATCTCTCTAACCTCTTGCGTGTGCAAGTTGATGGAGAAATTGGTAAATGTTAGATTAGCCTTTTTTCTGTCTTCTGTGCAGAAGACAGAAGCCGTCTGTCTTCTGCACAGTGCGGCTTCCGCAAATTCCATTCCACGGCGAATGCTCTGCTCCGACTCGAAAATGCCGTCTCCGAGGCCTTCCTTCGTAGACAGCACTACGCCACGATGTTTTTCGATCTGGATAAGGCCTATGATACGGCATGGCGATACGGTATCATGGAGACTCTCCACACGATGGGGGCGAGGGGACGCCTCCCAATGTTTATATCTGAATTTTTGCGAGATCGTCGATTCCGCGTACGGGTGGGGGGAGCCCTCTCCGGCCTAATGGAGCAGGAAGAGGGTGTCCCGCAGGGAAGTGTCCTCAGTGTCGCACTCTTTGCCCTGAACATCATCGGCATCACATCGGTGCTGCCGGAAGATGTTCTCACTACGCTCAACGTGGACGACCTTTATATCTCTTGGCGCGTCCCAGATGCCAACCCTGGAGCGTCGACTCCAACAGGCATTGAACCGCGTCTCTCGCTATGCCGAAGCGCACAGGTTTCGGTTTTCCTTGGCCAAGGCTAAGGTGGTGCATTTCTGCTGCCATCCACGCCTCCACCCCGACCCAAATTTGTTTCTTAATGGGGTGCGCCTGAAATTGGTTGAATCGCAGCGTTTCCTTGGTCTTGTATTTGACCGACGCCTCACCTGGGAGGCTCATATTCGCAGCGTTAGGGTCTCTTGTACCCGCGCCATGGATATTCTCTGCTCCGTGACGTTCAGCGCTTGGGGCGCTGATAGGGCTACTGCCTTACTTTTTTATCGATCCTTTGTTCTTTCGAAGCTCGACTACGGATGCGAATTTTATGCAACCGCAGCCGAGCG
This sequence comes from Ceratothoa steindachneri, assembly GCA_963969495.1. Taxonomy (NCBI): domain Eukaryota; kingdom Metazoa; phylum Arthropoda; class Malacostraca; order Isopoda; family Cymothoidae; genus Ceratothoa; species Ceratothoa steindachneri. Next base: position 74,901,053 of record OZ018334.1, read on the forward strand.
CTTATTGCTAAAGGTGGACTCGATCCACCACACCGGCCTTCGCCCAGCGACCGGTGCCTTCGGTAAATCCCCCATTGAGAGCCTACTAGTCAATGCTGGGGAGATGCCACTCGCTCTACGCCCCGTACAGTCTATCACTCGCCTGTACGCGCGAGCCCGGCTTCTCCCTCAGTCGCCGACAGCTCTCTGCATCCGCAGCTGATTTCGACGGTACCTATGCTGCCGAGAGACGCCAGTCATACCCTAAGCTCTTTGGGTTTCGGGCCAGGATTCGCCTTCGATAGCTAGGTATAGCTCTCGGGCCGGTGGCGCCCCTGGTTCTGCCCAGGACACCACCCTGGAGGGTACCACATTTGGCTATTTGTCGCCACGCCTCTGCTCCCAAAGCTTGTACAGCGCCGGGAGTATTGCGTTCGACCCTTTTGGGAGCACACCTCGTGTCACGCTGGAACCGTGCCAGTGTATACGGATGGCTCCAAGTCCGAAGAGGGAGGTCGGCTTCCATGTCGTATCCCCTCTGTTTGAGGTCAGCGGGGCTCTGCCAAGCGCTGCATCTGTCGTCACGGCCGAGCTGTTGGCAATACACCACTCGGTCCGGGAAATTACGCGACGTGCCCGGTTCGGAGACCGTATTGTGATCTATATCGACTCACAAAGCGCCCTGAGTGCTCTCGGGGCATTGGAATCTCCGCATCCCCTGTTTCGCGATATCCGTGACACCACAGTTTTGGCGAGCTAGGCGCATGTCGAGATTATCTTCTGCTGGGTCCCTGGACATGTCGGAATCGCGGGGAATGAGGGCGCCAAAGAGTCCACTAGGACCGGGCGACCGGACCAGCGTTTCGCTCTTCCTCACACCAACTACATGGCAGGAATACGGGCAGCTCTTCAGACTGCTTGGCAAAGAAGATGGGAGACGGTCCAGGGCAACTTAAATTTGCGTGGCATTACGCGGCGACCTGTTCCCATGGACCTACCCTCCAATGCCACGACGGCTTCTGGTTGCTTTCTGTCGTCTCCGAATTGGGCACACTCGCGGGACGCACCGCCATTTGATAGTGCGCTCGCTAGCGCCCTACTGTGAAGATTGCGTCGTCTCACAGACTGTTCGGCACATTCTTGTGACGCATCGCCATTTAATGGAGCGCTCGCCTGCGCGCTATTGTGACGACTGCGTCGTCCCCCAGACTGTTCGGCACATTCTTTCGGATGTCCCAGTCTGGGTGATCTTCGTGCACGTTACCTGTCCCGGTACCGGGATGGGCGGGGTTGCTACCGCCTGTCCCTTGTACTCGGGACGAGTTCGTGCACCTTGACTGGTGGCCTTATAGACTTTTGGGGGGAAGCCGGCCTTCTCCCTTTTATTTAATTAGTTTTTTTGTTGTTTTGTTTTTAGGTCGCACGTTCCTGCACCCCCCCCCGTCCCCCCGACGCAATAGCTTGCTTCCTTATTGTTACGTTTTTCCCTTATTATTGTTTGTCATTGTTATTTTTAAGTAGCCTAGTGCTAGGCTGTCGTCAGTGCGGCGACTTGTATAAATAAGTTGAAAATGTGAGGGGAAAGAATTGGAGGGAAACCATTGTAGTGTCATGTTTTAAAGAGGTAAATTTTGAGTGATTGGATGTTCTATCAGAGGGAAAATTCATGAGTCTCCTTTTGTCATTTTGGCCTAACTGAATTTTTGAGGCTTTTCTGTGTCAGGTTTTGTTGTGGTTCCATTTTGATGGCAACTAGAAATGTTATTTTTGTGGCTAAATTTTGGTTGAAACCATCTAGGATATCATGTTTGTGAACAAGGTGGTTGTGGAGTGGTTATGTCTGAGTCTACATTGGTGCGAGAGGGAGCTATGGTATGTGAGGTGTGGAGTTTTTAAATTATTTTAGATGCTGTGGATAGAAGAGAGATGTGGCGCTAAGGTGACGCTTGGTTTAGTGTTTTGCTGGGTTTGAGCCTAACAACATTGTTCATTTTTTAAAAAAATCTTTGCCGATTTAGTGCCGTGGGTGTATGGTTGAGATGAAGTCTGTGAGTTATTCATTTTTGATGATTTTGGTATTCTGGTGTTTGTAAGTGGGGAATGGCCTGTATATTGGATATTTTGAGGTTATACAGTGGTTGGATGTCGGTCAAAAGCACCCAAGAGTTTCTATGTAGACATGAGGTTGTGTCTAAGAGTGCACCCATAGTTAATTGAAGCTCTTGATCATGTTGTCATTGCTCCCTAGGAGCAGGTGAACTCTGCTCCCTCTGATCACTTAGGGGATAGATAAAAGGGAGAAAGCATTTAATCCTACAGAATGTGCTATAGCTCCCGTCAACTTTACCCCAATTGTGTGGCTGCACCTTCTGTGAGAAATGACTGACCACTCTACCACACATGGTGTACGATAAGGCATGCATGAAAATTAAATAAAAAAGATGAAACTGTTTGTTGTAAGAGTAACTTTTATGTTTTGAAAGTCTTCATACAAGTACGATGATTTTCTTAGTTTTATGAGTGAATTGAATTCATTGATTGAAACTTGTGTTGATGACTGCAATTCCACCTCAAATATGACTCAAAAGGTATTATAGACGGTGTGGACAGTATTCAGTCGCAATTTTTAACTGCTAATTTTATGCATATTTTTTTTTTACCTTCATTAGTCAGTCTTTTTCTTCTTAAACATTTTCTGGCAGAATAATTGACTGCAAAATTTTGACACCCTCCTCCCCCAAGAGGCATGGAGTCCTTGCAATCCACGCTGGAAGGACAACAAGGAAATTTCAGGCTTTCCCAAAGTCAGCAAAATAATGGTGGAAAAGGTGAGCAGGGTGCATGAAAAGTGACTCAAGCACACAAGAAACTGATTGACAAGTTGAAACACCCATTAGCGCCAAACATGCTCTGGTTCTTCTCCGACGAGAAGAATTTCTGCAAAAACCAGGAGATCAACTCGGAGACTGCGTGGTCAGCTTATCGAAGTGTTTAAAATACTTCGAGGCTTTGATAATGTAGACTACACGGATATTTTCCAACTTAGTGAGGGGAGAACGAGAAATCACGGCTATAAACTTGAACTGAAGCGTTACAAACCGTGATCTGTGTGGTAAATTTTCCACATACAGCATCTGCAGTAGCTGGAACGCACTTCCAGTGGAAGTTGTCAACAGCAATTCTGTTGATCAGTTCAAGTCAAGACTAGACAAAGTCTTGAAAAGTGGCCGTTTGGGCACTTAAGTCGTTGTGCAGAACTGTGCCTGCTCAGCTGTTAGCCCAAAGGTACCTTTTTTGAATGGACCGTTAGGTCTCCTAGGGTACTTCTTGTCCTTGTAGCTCACCCACTCACTCACTCACTCACTCACTCACTCACTCACACACACATATTGCAGCAGGCTATCCACTCTCTTGTTCCAAACTCGATTGTAGGTTTAATCTTTCCCAAGGTGACTTGCACACCCCGTGATTAACGGCCTTGGGAGTTTCCTTTTGTGGCATTAACTAATGGCACGGGGCAGCAGACTTTGAACCCCCTCCTGTAGTTGTGGCGGTGATGACAGTTGGTAATTGTGTGCGTTTTCATTCCTTTCCGCCTACAGTTGTCGAAGAACTACGCCTGGGCCAGTGGTGGGTCGAGCATTCTGTCCGAATTCGGGACCCTCCACTTGGAGTTCATCTACCTGACTGATATTTCGGGGGACGTCGTCTTCAGGGAGAAGGTTCTCCGCATCCGGGAATATATTAAAAACTTACAGAAACCCGCGGGACTTTACCCCAATTATCTCAATCCCAAGACGGGCAAATGGGGACAGTGTAAGTTTCTTGGGGGATTCGATGTTTTGTGTATCTTTGCCTCTGTTATTTATATTAGATCCCAAGAAAATAGGCTTAGTTTTGAGAGCCTCTTTTTAATGATTCTATTTTTAGTGTTGCTCGTTAGCTTTGCCCATAAGAAGGAATTTAAACTTGTGCCTTCAAAGATGCACTCTAGGACGAAGGAGGCTGTTTAGACCTCACTCCATGCGTTATCATGTGCATCATATCACCATTCTCAACCAAGTGTGGTATTGGTCTTAAACTACCAAACTTGCAAGGAATATCTTCACATCCCCTCTCACGTCTCCGTAAGGAGCGCAGTGATTTGCCATCCTGGCTGCCGTGCGGACGGGACTCAGCACCCCGCCCGACCCCAGCTTGGCCTCTTCTCCTTCTTTCAGTCACTTGTTTCCTCCCTGTTTCCCCCACTTTCCATATACAACCTCTCCCACAACTTTCTCTGGTTAGCCACTAATTTCACAGGGTGGATGCTGACCTTCTCAGCCAACTATCCCGGATCGGGGCTGAGGGAGGAGGGGACAATGATCCTTCGCCCCTGAGCTCCATTTTGGGATGGTGGCTTTTTAATAACCTGCTTTATCCCCACCCACTTCTTCCTCACCTCCTCTTCCTTTCTATTTTCAAACACTATCCATTTTACGCCGTGTCCAAGGTGGAGCCGCCATGCTGAGGGACTGCCAGACCCAGGCGCGGTGGGGTGGTCCGAAATGGTGGCACCTGGCTCTGCCAAGCCTGTACTCACCCTTTGAAGAGCGGGCCACTACAGGGGGTGATTAGCGTTTGCATCCCTTAAAAGAAAATGGGTCACCATGCCCATGGATGAAAATTACTAAAACCAAAATCTCTCCCGATTTTCCCTTTAAGAACAACGGAGCCGCGCTCGGGCAGCTCCACAGAGAAAATGGGCGTCCCCCCTTCCCCTGTGGCTTCCCAGGTGACCTTCCATAATTCTATAACCGGAGAGGAGGCTTACTCCTCTCCAGTACCTACAGTCTCCGAATCGGACACACTCGTGTGACGCATCGCTATCTGATGGAGCGGTCGCCTGCGCCCTATTGTGACGACGCGTCGTCCCCCAGACTGTTCGGCACATTCTGGGTGATCTTCGCGCACGTTACCTGTCCCGGTACCTGATGGGTGGGGTTGCTACCGCCTGTTCCTTGTACTCGGGACGACTGCGTGCACATTGACTGGTGGACTAGTTGACTTTTTGGGGAAGGCCGGCCTTCTCCCTATTATTTAAGCAGGTTTTGTTTTGTTTTTTTCCCTTATAGGTCGCACGCTCCTGCGCCGGGGGACCTCTCCCCGGCGCAGCAGCTTGCTTACTGCTCGCTTCCTTTTCCACCTTTTTTGGGGGAGGGGGCCGTTTTTTGTCTTTTTTAATTTTATTTTAAAGTAGCCTCGTACTAGGCCAGTTTTTAATACGGCGACTAATGCCCAAGTAGGCAGTCGCCAGATGAGCTCTTAAAAAAAAAATAAAAAAAAAATCCAGTACCTACGGGTGCAGGGGGCTCCCCCTCACCCCCTTCCTTGGAGTCACCACGTGACTCCATCTCAAGTCTGGCAGTCCCGCCTTTGCTTTCACAGGGGACTGCTAGGAAAGCCAGCAGGCAGCTCATAAACAGCCGCTCCCCGTTGAAGCGGCTCAGTAGGGCAAACCCCCTTAGGGGGATAGGGAAGAAAAGCCTAATCGAGCAGGAAGAGGGTGTCCCGCAGGGAAGTGTCCTCAGTGTCGCACTCTTTGCCCTGAGCATCAATGGCATCACCTCAGTGCTGCCAGAAGATGTTCTCGCTACGCTCTACGTGAACGACCTTTCGATCTCTCTAAAGACCTGCTGGCCCTAATATTAAATCTAGCGGGGGTGAAGGCCCATGCCCCCCCAAAGAACATGGACGAGACTGACATGACCTGTGATGTCATGGGGGGATGGCCAAATGGAGGCCTCCCCTCTGAGATAGACATGCTCCCTGACGCAGCCCAGCCTCAGAAGGTGGGGGCCCTCCATAGGGGCAGATTCGGGCTCGGCATCAAACACCGAGCCCTATTCTGCTCGTGTGCGAGGCCCTCGCCAGAAGGGTCGGGCTGCTAAGACAGCACAAGCAGTCGAGGGATCTCCTGTAGTCGCTGCCCCAACGACTCCTGGGACCTTCACTATCTCGGTGAAGGACCTTGCAGAGGCCGGCCCATCTGGCCTGGCAGCTCCTGCTGGGGAGAGGGGAGAAGCGGGTCCTTGCCCCGCCCTCCTCTCCTAAAAAGGAAAAGTAATAAAAAACACTGGGACAGACGAGGCCGCTAACATCCTTGAACGCGACCAAGCCAAGATCGGCACGTCCTCCCCGGTGCTCGCCTGGGTGGGGAATCCAAAAATAAGACCAAACGTACGCAGAGCGGAGCCTCGATTACGTCGGGGCCCCTCATTCAGAGGTTACCTGGTGATTTCGAGCCCGCTGGCGAATGCGGCGGATGCCTCCGAGGCGGCCAAGATAAGTGCTCTTCGGACACTTGATAGCACCCCGGTGAGTGTGACGCTGCACTCTACCATGAACTTTGTGAAAGGTGTAGGTTTATGCGAGGGAACTCGTTGACTACTCCATAGAAGATATCACTCTAGAGCTGGCCGACCACGGGGCGGTCAAGGTCGAGCGTGTGATGAGAAAACAGGGAGGGGCCACGATTCCCTCCCCTACACTCTCCTTCACGTTTGACTGTGACAAGCTCCCTGAGTCGTTGCGTGCTGGTTGGTACCGCTACCGCGTGAAGGCATTCGTGTCACTGCCACGGAGGTGCTATTACTGTCACCGCTTCGGCCATACGAAACACTCATATAGATGTGCAAAGTCGGGGTTACCCGAAGTATGTGTAAATTGCTCCAAGGCCTCACACGATAAGTCTAAATCGTGTGTGGCCAAGTATGTCGATTGCGGAGAGCTGCACCCCGCTTCTTCGAAGACGTGTGGTGCATGTCTCCTGGAGAAAGAAATCCTGGCCGTTCAGGCCCAGGATCTACTCTCATTCCGCGAGCCTAAGGACTTGGTCCTGGCGCACCCTGCTCTTCTTAGGACGTCGTACACCTCAATGCTTAGAAAGCCCCCCATCTTTGCTTCTGCCTCATCCAGGCCAACGAGCACGGTTGTTTCCGCGCCCATTCGGATCACTTCTGCAGGTTCTACTTAACCCGGGCGCTCCTCTGGTAAAGCTGGCGGTACAAAGGGCTGACACCCAGCCCCGGCTAAAACCAGGGCTTTCCCCCCTTCCCCCAGTGTGACCGTTTCCCATAAGGCGAACCGACCACGAGCTTCCACCGAGTCGTTAGACTCACAGGAGGCAACGCCCCAGAAGTTGGTCGCTAGACCATCTTCCGGGGTTCCTAAAGCTGCCCCCCGAAAGGAGGACAGCAATAAAGGAGCTTCGCCTCCTTCTCCCACAGCCAGTGGCGAGCTGGGTGGCTCTGGTACTGTGGATCCGCTAAAAGATGGACCACCGCCCCGATGCCCCAACGCTCGCTTTAGGTTTTGATGTGGAGGGAGGAAAAGACTCGTCTAGGGAGCTCAACCTTCCCCGATAAGTCCTCGAAGGCGTCAGCGCATTCGGTGCATCGTCCAGCCAACAGCGCCCGGAGATCTGCCTCTGGGAAGTGTACGGCCATTCCCGTGAGGGTTTTCTGTTCGAAGAGGGCCCCCGCGTCTCCGAGTTAGGTCTGGAGGGCATATTCCTCCAATGGTATTGCTGCGCACTCCGGATCAACTGGGAGGAGCTGCTGAAGCTCGTCTCGTCCCGTTCCCTGTTAGCTATTTTTCTGCCTGAGACCATGCTAAGCGCGTGCCTCCTGCCCACCCACCCTGGGTATACGGGTTTTGCGACCCCATCACCACTGGATGGGGTTCGGGCTGGGGGTTGCGCGGTTTACACCCGGCATGATATCTCCGTTCTTTTCACTTTAGATACCTCCTTTCAGTCAGTAGCTGTGCAGCTTCACCTGGATAGGAGGCATACAATTATTTTCGCGTACATTCCACGGTCAGCTGACTTCGACACGGAATCCTTCGCAACCGCTTTCTCCGCATTCTCTAGCCGGATGCTGCTCCGCCAGTATTCAATGCACGTTGTGATGTCGCGGAAGGCCGCCGATTGGATTTTACCTCCAGCAGTGGAGAACCCTTCAACGACAGGTTTACTTTGAGCGAGTTGCGTTCCGCTCTCGCTTCGTGCGCGCACACCGCCCGTGGTGCGGACGATGTCCCATCGCACGCAATGCTTCGACACCTAGATGAGCGAGGCCTGGTCTTTGTGTTAGCTTTGTTCAACAGGATCTGGGTAGAGGGTAACCTCTCAGATTCCTGGCGAATCGCTACTGTGCTAGCTTTTCGCAAACCGAGGAGAGGTCATTCTACCCCGGCCGGTTTCCGCCAAATTTCTCTAACTTCCTGCGTGTGCAAGTTGATGGAGAAATTGGTAATGTTAGATTAGCCTTTTTTCTGGACGGCGGAAGACATTTGTGTTCTGCGCAGTGCGGTTTCCGCAGGTTCCATTCCACGTCGGATGCTCTGCTCCAACTGGAAAATGTCGTCTGCGAGGCCTTCCTTCGTAGACAGCACTACGCCACGGTGTTTTTCGATCTGGAGAAGGCTTATGATACCGCATGGCGATACGGTATCATGGAGACCCTCCACATGATGGGGGCGAGGGGACGCCTCCCTCTCTTTATATCTGAATTTTTGCGAGATTGCCGATTCCGCCTATAATGGGGGGAGCCCTCTCCGGCCTAATCGAGCAGGAAGAGGGTGTCCCGCAGGGAAGTGTCCTCAGTGTCGCACTCTCTGCCCTGAGCATCAATGGCATCACCTCGTTGCTGCCAGAAGATGTTCTCGCTACGCTCTACGTGGATGACCTTTCGATCTCTTTGGCGCGGACCAGATGCTAATTCTGGAGCTTCGACTCCAACAGGTTTGAACCGCGTCTCTCGCTATGCCGAAGCGCACAGGTTTCGGTTTTCTTTGGCCAAAACTAAGGTGGTGCACTTCTGCCGCCATCCACGGCCCCACTCCAACCCAGATTTGTTTATTAATGGGGTGCGCCTGGAAGTGGTTGAATCGCACCGTTTCCTTGGTCTTGTATTTGACCGACACCTCACCTGGGAGGCTCATATTCGCAGCGTTAGGGTCTCTTGTACCCGCGCCATGGATATTCTTCGTTCCGTGACGTTCAGCGCTTGGAGCGCTGATAGGGTTACTGCCTTACTTTTTTATCGATCCTTTGTTCGTTCGAAGCTCGTCTACGGATGTGAGTTTTATGCATCCGCAGCCCAACGTATATTGCGGAAGGTGGACTCGATCCACCACACTTGCGTTCGCTTGGCGACCCGTGCCTTCCGCACTTTCCCTATTGAGAGCCTGCTTGTCGATGCTGGAGAGATGCCACTATATATGCGCCATGCACAGTGCATTACTCGCCTCTACGCACGAGCGCAGCGTCTCCCTTTGTCGCCAACGGCTCTCAAAGCTTCCGCAGCTGATCTCGACGGTGCCTATACCCTCGAGAGACGCAAATCATACCCTAATCCCTTTGGGTTAAGGGCTAGGAAACTCCTTATCTAGCTCTCGGTCCATTGGCGCCCCTGATTCTGCCCCGAACGCCCCCCTGGAGGGTACCACCGTTGGCTATTTGTCGCCACGCCTCTGCTCCCAAAGCGTGTACAGCGCCGAGAATATTGCGTTTGGCATTTTTGAGCACATCTCGTGTCACGCTGGAACCGTGCTAGTATATACGGATGGCTCCAAGTCCGAAGAGGGGGTTGGCTTCCACGCCGTATCCCCTCTGTTTGAAGTCTTCGGTGCTCTACCGGGCGCTGTTTCTTTGTTCACTGCGGAGTTGGTGCCAATACATCACTCGGTACGGCAGATTACGCGACGTGCCCGGTTCGGAGACCGGATTGTGATCTATAACGACTCACAAAGCGCTCTGAGTGCTCTCGGGGCATTGTAATCTCCGCACCCTCTGGTTCGCGCTATCCGTGATTCCACGGTTTTAGCGAGCCGAATGGATGTCGAGATTATCTTGTGCTGGGTTCCTGGACATGTAGAAATTGCGCGGAATGAGGGGGCCAAAGAGTCCGCGAGGACCGAGTGAACGGACTAGCGTTTGGCTCTTCCTCACACCGACTACATGGCAGGAATACAGGCAGCTCTTCAGACTGCTTGTTCAAAGAAGATGGGAGACGGTCCAGGGAATTTTAAATTTGTATGCTTTGCGCCGCGACTGTTCCCATGGACCTATCCCCCAATGCCGCGACGGCTTCAGGTCGCTTTCTGTCGTCTCCGAATCGGGCAAACTCGTCTGACGCATCGCCATTTGATGGAGCGCTGGCCTGCGCCCTATTGTGACGACTGCGTCGTCCCCCAGACTCTTCGGGCACATTCTTGTCGAATGTCCCAGTCTGGGTGAGCTTCGCGCGTGTTAACTGTCCCGGATGGGCGGGGTCTCTGCCACCCCTTCCTTTTACTCGGGACGGATGCGTGCACACCGACCTGTGGACTTTTTGGCTTTTTGGAGGAGGCCGGCCTTCTCCCCCTTATTTAATAATTTACTATGAATCGCGTTCTTCTTCGCTGGGAGAGGCGGGCCTTTCCCCGTCGACGGAGCTCGCTTTATATTTTTTCAATTTGTTTTTCCTTTTTTTTTCTGTTTGTATTTTTTTTTCTTTTATTTAGATTTTAATATAACCTAGATTTAGGCTAGGATGAGTACGGCGATTTATGCCCTAGAAGACGGTCGCCAGATGAGATATTAAAAAAATAAAAAAATCCCCGCTCACGTCTGTTCTTTAAGAACTCTGGAGCTCCTTTCCCTTGGGTTTTAACTTGTATAAAGATTTTTGGAATAAACATTGCCTGCGTTTGAACTCATCGATCTAAAATTTCATTTCGAAGTGTTTACCAGATCGTGTTTTTGTCTTCTCTTAGATCACACTTCGTTGGGAGCGTTGGGAGATAGCTTCTACGAGTACCTGCTCAAGGCCTACATTCAAAGTGGACTCAGGGATCAAGTCGCTCGTCAAATGTACGAAGAAGCGATGAAAACAGTGGTGGATAAACTCGTTCTCAAATCTCCTTCCGGACTCACCTACATTGCTGAGAGTAAATTCGATCGGCTGGAACATAAAATGGACCATCTTGCTTGTTTTGCTGGTAAGGAAAACTTGACTTGAAACTGACGTTTGCCACATTTGCTCAACAAAAGGAGAAAGAGGCGAATGCGTGGGCAAAACCATTAGAAATTTCTCTTGTGGAAAAGGATAAGGTATCCATAGCAATGGTTTGTGATGGGTCTTGCTTAGGGTCAACTGTCCAATGATGAACCATGAGTGAACGAGGCGCTACAACACAGGGACCCCATTGCTATGAAGAGTCAATTTGCCCTTGGCAAAAGTATGGATAGCCTTATGCTTGATGCTTGATGGGCATAAAAGGGTGGTTGATTTTAGCGGTGTTGATGCCCACAGACTCCAACTTCTGTAGAAACTTGCTTAATTGCCGGCATCCCTTCCACTCTTCTTGATGGTGGGCGGCCTCTAGGAAGCTCACCACACGTGTTGGTTGAGTCCATAGGTCCCTAATAGAGATGTTGAGTATAGTGCATGCTTGTGTGAAGTTTGGGAGGTAGGTGTTGGATGTTGTCTAGTTTTGGTTGCATCCGAAGCATGTTGATGTCTGTTCGATGTTTATTCTGTGTTTGTATTGTCGGGAATAGAGTGGAGTGCCCTGACCTGAGGGTAGGGTAGAGATTTCTCTGATTAGTTTATGTTACTAAAGAGGCGGGGGAAGGGGCTCGTGGTAGTGTGGATCTTTGATTAAGTTGAGGTTTGGTGTGGGGGAAGGGTGGTTATTGTATAGGTGTTGGAAGTAATGTGCTGGGGCTTATTCTTGTCTAGGTCATGGGGGCTTTACCGTTTAGGTTGCGTGGGTCCAATTATGTCTAGTTTTTTTTTCTCGCATGGAGGTCTTGAGTGGGTGTGCTTTGTTTGTGTGCATCCTGTGATCGTTTTGTGGTTTGGAGTTTGTTCATGTGTTATTTTTCCGCGGATGGATGCTGGTTTCATGGCGGTCGCGTCGTAATTCAATTTTATAAAAGAGGCTCTTGTAAGATTCTATTTACAAATAAAAAAGCTTACCTACTGGTGCTGCATAGTGTAGAGTGGTGCGGATGAATTGTTTTTATAGTGGTGACCCCGTAAGGGGCGCAGCGATTTGCCATCCTGGCCGCCCTGCTGACGGGACTCAGCACTCCGTCCGACCCAGCTTAACCTCTTCTCCTTTCTTCAAAACACTTGTTTCCTTGCTTTTCATACAACCTCTCCCACAACTTTCTCTGGTCAGCCTCTAATTTCACAGGGTAGATGCTGACCTTCTTCTCAGCCAACCGTTCCGGATCGAGGCTGAGGGGGGAGGGGGACAATGTTCCCTAACCCCTGAGCTGCGGTCTGGGGTGGTTGGTTTTTAACAACCTGCTTCATCCCCACCCATACCTTCATCACATCCTTTTTCCTCTCCTCTTCACAATCTATCTTTTTTACGCCGTGTCCAAGGTGGAGCCGCCAGGCCACCAGGCCCAACTTCCCCTGTAACATCAACGAAGCCTCCCCTCGGGCAGCTCCACCGAAAAAATGGAGGTCCTCCTCCCTCCCTGTGCTTGCGCAGGGGACCCCCCATATCTCTCTAACCGGATAGGAGGCTCACTCCCCTCCTTCGCCTACAGGTGTAGGGGACTCCCCCTCACCCCCTTCTCTGGAGGTGGTTTCGGGCACCTCCCTTTTTCCAGCGGCAGTCCCCTCTGTTCTTTCCAAGGGGACTGCCAAGAAAGCAAGCAGGCAGCCCTTAGCCAGCCGCTTCAAATCGAAGCGGCTTGGTAGGGCAAACCCCCTTAGGGGGAGAAGGAAGCCAGGCCCCTTCGGTCGCTTCCCTCAAAAGACCTGCTGGCAAGAATATAAAACCTTGCTGGATTCAAGGCCTGTGCCTCCCCACAAAAGACTGGTGACGCTGCCAAGGGGACCTGCGATGTCCTGGGAGGGGGTGGCCAACTGGAGGTCCCTCCTGTGATAGACATGGTCCTTTAGGAAACAAAGCCTCAAACGGTAGGACCTTCCATGGGGGAGAATCCGGGCTCGGCGCCAAGCACCGAACCCGAATCCGCCCCTATGAAAGGTCCTCCACAAACGGCTGAGGGCTCCGAGGCAGTACAAGGAGGGGAGGGATCTCCTCCGGATGATGCCCCTACGACCACCAGGACCTTCTCCATTTCGGGGAATGACCTGGCTGAGGCCGGTCCATCTGGCCTAAGGGCTCCTATCGGCAGAGGTGAGAACCGGGTTCATTTCCCGCCCTCCTCTCCAAAGAGAAAAAGACTAGGAAGACTCGGGGCTCCTCTCCACCCTCGGGGGCTACGGGGACGGATGGGTCTCCTGACACTTTGGCAAGCAACCAAGCCAAGATTAGCACATCCGGCCCCTCTGACCCTCCGGTTGCGGAGCCACTGACTAAAACTAAAAGTGCACAGGGCGGAGCCTCGATGACATCGGGGCCCGAGATTCAGAGGTTACATGGCGTTTTCGAGCACGCTGGCTTCAAACGCTTTCTCGTTATTCGCTCCACTGATGGCACCATGTTGGCCAAGGGCAACATGATCCATCAGAGGAGAGGATTAGCTAGTGCAATTGGTAGAGAGCCGAAGGTGACCCGTCGTTTCTCGGACGGGAGCCTCCTGGCGAATCCCGCTGAGGCGGCCAAGATAAGTGCTCTTCGGACACTTCATGGCACCCCGGTGAGTGTGACGCCGCACTCTACCATGAACTTTGTGAAAGTAGTTTATGCGAGGGAACTCGTTGACTACTCCATTGAGGACATCACCTTAGAGTTGGCCGTCCATGGGGCGGTCAAGGTCGAACGTCTGATGAGAAAACAGGGAGTGGCCTCGAGACCCACCCCTACACTCTTCGTCACGTTCGACTGTGACAAGCTCCCTGAGTCGGTGCGTGCCAGTTGGTACCGCTACCGCGTGAAGGCATTCGTGCCACTGCCGCGGCGGTGCTATTACTGTCACCGCTTCGTCCATACGAATCGATCTTGTAGACGTGCAAAGTCGGGGTCACCCGAAGTCTGTGTAAATTGCTCCAAGGCCGCACACGATAAGTCTAAATCATGTGTGGCCAAGTGTGTCAATTGCGGAGAGCCGCACCGCGCTTCTTCGAAGCAATGTGGTGCATATCTCCTCGATCGAATCTCATTCCGCGAGGCTAAGGACTTGCTCCTGGCGCGCCCGGCTCTGCCTGGGACGTCTTATGCCTCAATAGTTAGAAAGGCACCCTCTGCTCGTGGCCCATCCAGGCCAACGAGCACGGTTGTTTCCGCGACCATTCGGAGCCCTTCTGCAGGATCTACTCAACCCGGGCGCTTCCCTGGTAAAGCTGGCGGCAAAAAAGGTTCCTACCCAGCCCCGGCTAAAACAAGGGCTTCCCCCTCTTTCCCCAGCGTGACAGTTTCCCGTAAGGCGAAACGGCCACGCGCCTCCACCGAGTCGTTAGACTCGCAGGGGGCAACACCCCTGAAGCTGGTCGCCAGGCCATTTTCCGGGGTTCCTAAAGCTGTCCCCCGAAAGGAGGACAGCAACAAAGCAGCTTCGGCTCGTTCGCCCACGCTTACTGGTGGGCTGGGTGGCTCGGAGACGGTGGATCCTCGAAAAGAGGGCCTCCCCCCCGCCTCCGAAGCCGCAACGCCCACATAAGATTTCGAAGGCGACAGCGCCCAGGGTCTTCTGTTCGAAGAGTGCCCCCGCGTCTCTTCCGTGCTAGGCCTGGATGGCATATTTCTTCAATGGAATTTTGCGTGGACTCCGGGCCAACTGGAAGGAGCTGCTCGTCTCGTCGCGTTCCCCGTTAGCTATTTTTCTGCAGGAGACCATGCTAGGCGGGCCCACTGCCCGCCCTCCCGGGGTATAAGGGTTTTGCGACCCCACCACCACGAGATGGGGGCCGGGCTTGGGGACGCGCGGTTTACACCTGGCATGATGTCTCCGTTCTTCTTTTCACTTTAGATACCTCCTTTCAGGCAGTAGCTGTGCAGCTTCACCTGGATAGGAGATATAGTGTTATTTCTGCGTGCATTCCACCGTCAGCTGATTTCGACGCGGGGGACTTAAGCCGCGCCGTGGCACGTTTGCCGAGGCCCTATCTCTTGCTTGGAGATCTGAACGGCAGACATACTCTCTGGGAAGACTACTCAATACATCCCAGGGGACAAGTCCTTGCTGATATGATCGAAGAGCCCGAGATGGGTGTTCTAAATGTGGATGAGTTTACGCATCACTGTCCGAGAACCGCTTCATTTTCCTGCCTCGATCTATCTTTGTGCTCTCCGGATGCACAGCCTGATTTTGATTGGGGGGTGGTCGATGACCTCCATGGTAGTGATCACTTTCCCATTCAAATATCATTTTCAGGGCAACTGCCTCCTGAGAGTCCACCTCGGTGGTGCTTGGCGTGGGCGCGGTGGCCTTCATTTCAGGAAATGACTGAATTCTCTATCTCAGTCGAGGAGTTTAGGTTGGAGATAGGCCGTTAAGTTCTTCTCCGGCAACCTCATAGCCGCGGGCCTGACTACTATTCACAGAACTTCTGGCCGTTTTGCACGCCGATCACTCCTGTGGTGGTCGGCCGAGTGTGAGGCGGCCCTCAAACAGAAGCGTTATGCCTACATGCGCTATAAGCGCCGCCCGAAAGATTTCACTGTCGGTGAATTTCGTCGGGCTAGGGCTAGGTTCCGGTATATTTCGAAGCACGCCAGCCGCTCTTCTTAGCGGGCATACGTCTCTTCATTTAACCGGAAGACCCCTCTAGCAGATGTGTGGAAGCGAGTCAAAAGGATTCGGAGCAAGTTCTCGCAGGACCCCCCCCCCCCCGTTCTTCAGGAGAACGGGATCGCAATCTCGGACCCCGCGCCCGTGGCGGAATTCTTCGCGCCTGCTTTCTCCGCATTCTCTAGCCGGGATGCTGCTCCGCCAGCATTCAATTCACGTCATGATGTCGCGGAAGGCCGCCGACTGGACGTAACCTCCAGAGGCGGAGAACCCTGCCAGACAGGTTTACTGTGAGTGAGTTGCGTTCCGCTCTTGCTTCGCGCGCGGACACCGCCCATGGTCCGGACGATGTCCCGTACGCCATGCTTTGACACCTGGGTGAGCCAGGCATGGCCTTTCTGTAAGATTTGTTCAGCAGGATCTGCGTGGAGGGTCTCCTCCCAGATTCCTGGCGAATCGCTACTGTGCTCGCCTTTCGCAAGCTGGGGAGAGATTATTCTACTCCCGCCGGTTTCCGCCCAATCTTTCTAACCTCTTGCGTGTGCAAGTTGATGGAGAAATTGGTAAATGTTAGACTAGCCTTTTTCCTGGACAGCGGAGGCCATCTGTCTTCTGCACAGTGCGGCTTCCGTAAGTTCCACTCCACGTCGGATGCTCTGCTCCGGCTAGAAAAGGCCGTCTGCGAGGCCTTCCTTCGTAGACAGCACTACGCCACGGTGTTTTTCGATCTGGAGAAGGCCTATGATACCGCATGGCGATACGGTATCATGGAGACTCTCCACACGATGGGGGCGAGGGGACGCCTCCCAATGTTCATATCTGAATTTTTGCGAGATCGTCGATTCCGCGTACGGGTAGGGGGGAAGCCCTCTCCGGCCCGAAGGAGCAGGAAGAGGGTGTCCCGCAGGGTAGTGTCCTCAGTGTCGCACTCTTTGCCCTGAGCATCAATGGTATCACCTCGGTGCTGCCAGAAGATGTTGTCGCTACGCTCTACGTGGACGACCTTTCGATCTCTTTTGGCGCGGCCCAGATGCCAACTCTGGAGAGTCGACTCCAACAGGCATTGAACCGCGTCTCTCGCTATGCCGAAGCGCACAGGTTTCAGTTTCTTGGCTAAGACTAAGGTGGTGCACTTCTGCCGCCATCCACGGCTTCACCCCGACCTAGATTTGTTTCTTAATGGGGTGCGCCTAGATGTGGTGGAATCGCACCGTTTTCTTGGTCTTGTATTCGACCGACGCTTCATATTCGCAGCCTTAGGGTCTCTTGTACCCGCGCCATGGATATTCTCCGTTCCGTGACGTTCAGCGCTTGGGGCGCTGATAGGGCTACTGCCCTACTTTTTTATCGATCCTTTGTTCGTTCGAAGCTCGACTACGGATGCTAGTTTTATGCATCCGCAGCCGAGCGTTTATTGCGGAAGGTGGATTCGATCCACCACACCGGCCTTCGTCTTGCGACCGGTGCTTTCCGCACTTCCCCCATTGAGAGCCTGTTGGTCGATGCTGGGGAGATGCCACTCGATCTACGCCGCGTACAGTACATCACTCGCTTGTACGCTCGCGCCCGGCGCCTCCCTCAGTCGCCAACAGCCCTCGCTGCATCCGCAGCTGATCTCGACGGTTCCTATGCCGCCGAGAGACGCAAGTCATACCCTAAGCCCTTTGGGTTTAGGCCTAAGAAACTCCCTTCCAGAGCTAGATATAGCTCTCGGGGTGGTGGCGCCCCTGGTTCTGCCCAGGACCCTACACTGGAGGGTACCACATTTGGCTATTTGTCGCCACGCCCCTGCTCCCAAAGCTTGTACTGCGCCGGGAGTATTGCGTTTGGCCTTTTCGGAGCACATGTCTTGTCACACTGAAACCGTGCCAGTGTATATGAATGGCTCCAAATCCGAAGAGGGGGTCGGCTTCCACGCCGTCTCCCCTCTGTTTGTGTCAGCGGGGCTCTACTGGGTGCTGCGTCTGTCTTCACGGCTGAATTGGTGGCAATACACCACTCGTTCTGGGAGATTACGCGACGTGCCCGGTTCGGAGACCGGATTGTGATCTATAACGACTCACAAAGCGCTCTGAGTGCTATCGGGGCATTGGAATCTCCGCGCCCTCTGCTTCGCGATATCCGTGATGCCACGGTTTTTGTGAGCCGGGTGGATCCTCAGATTATCCCCTGCTGGGTTCCTGGACTGTCGGAATTTCGGGGAATGAGGGCGCCAATGGGTCCGCGAGGACCGGGCGACCAGACCAGTGTTTCGCTCTTCCACACACAGACTACTTGGCAGGAATACGGGCAGCTCTTCGGCTTGCTTGGCAAAAAAGATGGGAGACGGTCCAGGGCAACTTAAATTGCGTGCATTCCTCGACTGTTCCTATGGACCTATCCCCCAATGCCGCGACGGCTTCACGTTGCTTTCTGTCGTCTCCGAATTGGGCACACTCGTGTGACGCATCGCCATTTGATGGAGCGCTGGCCTGCGTCCTATTGTGACGACTGCGTTGTCCCCCAGACCTTTCATCACATTCTTGTCGAATGTCACAGTCTGGTTGAGCTTCGCGGATTTTACCTGTCCCGGATGGGCGGGGTCTCTGCCACCCCTCCCTTTTACTCGGGATGGATTCGTGCACACAGACCTGTGAACTTTTAGACTTTTTGGATGAGGCCGGCCTTCTCCCCCTTATTTAATTTTTGGCTTTTAATATAGCCTAGATTTAGGCTAGGATGAGTACGGTGACTAGGAGGCAGTCGCCAGATGATATATTAAAAAAAAAAATATGTTTTCCCTCATGGATTCCGCATTTCTGCCTTGACTCACTGGTGGCCATCATCAGAAATACGAATCACTACAAAGATTTTCTCCCTTCACTTGCAGCTGGGATGCTTGCCCTTGGGGCTGAGACGATTGAGGGCGAGCAGACTCGAGGTCACGGGGTGGTCGGCGCCGAGGTGGCAAATACTTGCCACGAATCGTACGTGCGCACACCAACGGGCCTCGGACCCGAAAGCTTCCGTTTCTCCGAAGCTGCTGAAGCCCGGGCGCTCAAGTCGTCCGAGAAGTACTATATACTCCGGCCGGAGGTTATTGAAGGGTGGTTCTACCTATGGAGGCTCACGCACGAACAGAAGTACCGCGACTGGGCCTGGGAGGCTGTGCAGGTGGGTGCCGGACCGGAACGCCCCAAGCTCGGTTCATGACGTTTACTTTATTATTACTACTCGCGGCTATGTTCTTATTCTCCTTTTTTCTACCATAAGGTGCTTCTCAGTAAATTTGCCTTCCTTGGATTACATGCATTTTAGGTTATCCTCAAAAACTTCTATGGTGGATATGATCCTTTCGTTTTAGTTTTTTTTTTTATGTTTTTCGTAATTTTCCGATGCCTTCTCTCATCGATGATACTGGAAACCTCTTTTCCGCAGGCTATAGAGAAGCATTGCCGAGTGGAAGCCGGCTACACGGGCGTTCAAAATGTGTACATGGAGACCCCGCAGAAAGACGACGTTCAGCAGAGCTTCCTTTTTGCCGAAACTCTAAAGGTAAGTTGAAAGTGCTTGGCCAGAATACTTATGTAGAGTTGTATAATGTGAGTATGGAAAATGAGGTAAACGTAAATATGATCGGCTTCGTGGGTGTATCCGTGTATGGAAGAGCACTATGCAAGAGGTCGTTAGTGCTCTGAAAATTGAATGGGTCTGGTGGATGTGTTTGTAAGGCATTTGTGTCTAACCACGCTTTCGGGGGGCGGGGGGTTAATTAAGGGATTGATAGGCGATGAGCAAGGGAGGCTTAGAGCGGTTAGGGTATGTAGGTCAAGTTTAAGTGTGTGAATGTGGCGACCCCTTCTTCATGTTCAGGACTGATGTATGTGGGTGGGGTAAAAGAGAGAGCGCGCTGTTGCTAGTGGTCATTTCGTGACGTACGTCGCCGGAGTTGTCAGGGCCCATGCGTCAGGCGAGATGTATCGCCTGATTGGCGGCAGCTCCTGCAAATGTAGAAATGGTTTGTCTGTTTGGCCGTGAATCTAACACTTTACATAAGCGTGGAAATCAAACGTCTTATCTACATGGCTGTTGTGCTGGAGGACCGAGTAAAAGATGGTGTAATTAAGAAGAAAAAGTGGTTTGGCAGAGGGATGAGTGGTTAGTATAAGTCTTCATGGTATTTTGAGTAAGCTAAAATCCTAATGCGAATAAGTCCTGATTTTGAGCCGCTGCTCTGCCAAGCTCCCAAATGAGCGGGAGTTTTGTTCCCCCCTTCCAACCATGCCGTACTCTCTCTCAAACCATACCTTGCGAGAAAGCGCTTCTTAGATTCGTAGGGTCTGCCGTTAATTGCCTTTTTCTTCGTTTCAGTATTTATTTTTAATCTTTTCCGACGACTCTCTGATAAGCCTAGACGAGTGGGTGTTCAACACGGAGGGCCACCCGCTCCCCATCTATGGCAAAAACAGTTTTTACAGACTCGCCAAAGGTACGTTCACGCGCGCTCTTACCCTGCGTCGTCCCACCCTTCCTTGTCCGTTCGCCCGGAGTAATCTCTTAAGTGACGCCACGGAGGATAGAGTTCCTCTTCCGGGGAAGCAATGCAACAACAACAACAACAATCCTCCACTAGTGGGTAGTATTGCGGTTAGCTCTCTCCCCCACAAATCTTTACTTCCTCTGCATGCACCATTTTCTTCACAGATCCTTCTTTATCCCCTTCCTCGTCCGCGGTCTATTTTGGTTTATCTGCCGCAAAGCTCTCACTTCCTCGACGATGATAGGGGTTAGCAGACCTACATGCGACAAAGAGGATTCTAAAATATGCCTTTCGCTCCCCACTTTTTACCTCCCCGTTGTTCCGGGTGAAGAACCTTAGGGGGTGTTGCCCGCTGTAACATCTGTAACAGAGTTGCGGTCCTGTTATTGAATATTCCATAGTGTATGGGAAAACAAAGTACCTGACTCTATATGGACAACTTAACAACCCCTACTACCCCTTCCTGCCATCCTTGTGGAAGACCTTCTTCAGGATATTTCTCTTAAAGGAGTAGCAGATTCCAATAGTAGGTCGGCAGGACTAGGGGCATACCTCTAGACTGTTAAGTGTCCGTTAATTTCTTGACCTCACCGAAGATGGGAGACGGTCGAAGGGAACTTAAAGTTGCGTGCCATTGCGCCGCGACTGTTCCCATGGATCTATCCCCCAATGCCGCGACGGCTTCAGGTCGCTTTCTGTCGTCTCCGAATCGGACACACTCGTGTGACGCATCGCTATTTGATGGAGCGCTCGCCTGCGCCCTATTGCGACGACTGCGTCGTCCCCCAGACTGTTCGGCACATTCTTGTTGAATGTCCCAGTCTGGGTGATCTTCGCGCACGTTACCTGTCCCGGTACCGGGATGGGCGGGGTTGCTACCGTCTATCCCTTTTACTCGGGTCGAGTGCGTGCACCATGACTGGTGGACTGATAGACTTTTTGGGGGAGGCCGGCCTTCTCCCTTGTATTAAACTTAATTTTTGTTATTGTTGTTTGTTTGTTTTATTGTAGGTCGCAGGCTCCTGCGCTGGGTGGTGGGGGCCCTTCCCTCGACGCCGGAGCTTGCTTCCTGATTGTTATCCCCTTTTTATTGTTGTTTCTGTTAAACTTTTTATTTTAAAGTAGCCTAGAACTGGGCAGTTTGTTTGCGGCGACTTATGCCCAAGTGGGCAGTCGCCAGATAGCCCCTTGAAAAAAAACAAACTTGACCTCACCCTCTCGTATTTACTGGGATGTAAACATGCCACCCGTAATTGTAGGTTTGATGTCCGCTCATATGTGCCACCTCGACCACCAGTTGCTTTAAATAGAGCAGGTTTTGGCAGGTAGGCGATGGCTCTTTGCCAGAACTATGGCATTGAATTCCATCGTCCTCTCTCTCAAGGAAACCTCACTTCCCGAACTGCTCTGGGTAGTACTCTGCGTTTCCGCGCGCTTGCCAGACTTTGTTTGATTGAGAAGTAGTCTGGATTTATAAATGCACGATAGCAAGTACGCGCCCGCTATCCCACCTCGGACTCGTACGCTAACTCCCAATACCAATCTGCATCCAACAACCCCACTAATGCACGGAGTCTCGTCGCCGTATGCCTCTCGTTTGATTTCAGTGGAGCACTACCAGGCGATGCGTCCATCTTCACGGCCTAGTTGGTTGCAATACACGGCCCGGTACGGGAGATGACTCTTCGCGCCTGGTTCGAAGACCAGATCGTGATCTATGGCGACTAACAAAGCGCACTGAGTGTTCTCTGGGT
Organism: Ceratothoa steindachneri; assembly: GCA_963969495.1. Taxonomy (NCBI): domain Eukaryota; kingdom Metazoa; phylum Arthropoda; class Malacostraca; order Isopoda; family Cymothoidae; genus Ceratothoa; species Ceratothoa steindachneri. Next base: position 74,922,990 of record OZ018334.1, read on the forward strand.
ATTGAAATCTCACACCCTTGTACGGGATTATCTAATGCTGGGTTCCTGGATATGTGGGGATTGAGAGCGACAAAGATTCTGCTAGGACTGGTCAACCAGACTATTCCTGTAGACTTACTCCCAATGCCTTGCTGGCTTCAGGTCGCTTTTTGTTTTTTACGAATTAGGCCAACTCGTGGGATGCAGCATCATTTTTGGGAGCGCTCACCTTCATCTTACTCCCACTACTGTCGTCTCCCATTCTGTTCGGCACATTTTTGTTGGGTGTCCGAGTCTGGGTGATCATCATGCTCGTTTCCTGTCCCGGTAACGGTACGAGCGGGGTCGCTACAACCTATCATTTGTACTCGGTACGTGTTTATTACACCAGGTTGGGGAGTTCTTAAATCTTGAGGGAGGCTGGCCTCCTCCACTGTATATAACTTGGGTGGTGGGCAAGACTAGCCTCCTTCCCACACAAGAGGCTGCTTATTTTTAGTCGCGGGTGACTCTACATTTCACTAGTCGGTCGTTCGTCCCCGTTTTGCTTTTTTTTGTTTTGTAATAACATTGTAACTAATCGTCCGATTCTAACGAAATTCGAAAACCTTATGTTTTATATTCTCTTTCGAATGGTTCTCCCAAGTTTAGCCCATGAATTATTTTGTTTTGGCAATAGCATCATAACTATTCGTCCGATTCTAATTAAATTTGAGTCCGATTGCCCTTGCATGAGCTTTCGATCTCATAAAATAAGCTTGTCACCTTTTGCTGGGTGCACCCACATATTGGTGTTCCTGGCAATGAAACACTTAGGTAAGCTGGTCGGCCCAGCACAAGCAACTGCCCTTCCATTCACATCTCTTTCCACGTGTGCAAGATATCAATAATGCACAATGGCTAGCTGCCGGGTAAACTCCTCACCCAACTTCACCGCAATAAACCTCGCTTAGTTGATTCGCCTCATCTTTCCACCGTCCCTGCCATAAAGAGGTGTTGTGGTGCTGGCCCACCTTCGCCCGAGTCACACCAGGCTAACTCACGGATACCTATGTCCTGCGATCTCCATTCCACTTGTACCCTCTGCTGGACCAGACTCACTGTGCCCCATGTCCTCTTTAAGTCCTCCGTCTACTCCCCTCGTCGCCGCTTCTTTCCTTTTTCTACCTTAACGCAGAACTATTGGGTTTAATCATGCCCGGTACTCCTCGTTCTCGCCTCCTTCCTCTCTCTACCACTAATCTTCTCCACTTGATATAATTCAGGCCGCAGAGGGAGATAAACGGCTTCCCTCCGTCACCTCATGTTTTTTATTGTTTTGTTATTGTGCGTTGGTGTTGTTTTTTTTTGTTAATCAAATACATCGTAAATTAATGTTAATTTCTGAGACTTACGCCCATGTTAGCAGTCGCCAGATGTGATCTCCCTTAAAAAACAAAACCTAATTGAGCATTCGTTCTCCCCCCGCTTTCCCGTCCCTCGTAACTTTGCTCTACCCATAGATAGTGAGAATCTTCGCTGACTAGGACGCATAGGCGTCAATCGACGGTCGAACCCACTCCCATAACAAATAATAGCGTGTTTGTTCTCCTCCCACCCCACTTTAGTTTTTGCTTACCCCCTCGATAATGCTGCTAAGTTTGGGGCAAATACGAGCTAACGCTGAAAGTGGAAGAGCAGTGTTGTGTGGTGGTCCAGGTGGAATTTTATTGACTGCCGCTTTCTTGATTTGTGTATTTGCGAGTTATCGATCGTCATTTTATCTTTTTATTGTGCTCTTTTCTTTTCAGGGTTTGAGCCCCTTTGGACTGAAGACAACGAAAATACTTAGCTATTCAAAAGATCATCGTTTCTTGATACGTTGATAAGAACCGAAGCGTAAAAAGCCGTAATTTATAAATGTAATTCAGTCGTAACTATCTTTGAAATTATTTTTTTTTAGGAGTGACTCTATGCATATATTTAATTTGTACAGTTCTGGACTTACCATGTATGCATAGTGTATTTGATTGTGTATATAAATAGTTGAAATATGAGAATTGTTAACCCATTTTTGCGTTTGTGGTTTTTGTAATTGAATTTTGTTATAGTTTAAATTGAATATTACTTAAAGTAATTCCATTTATTGTGATGATTTGTGCGAAAGGGGTGGATAATGGATATTTACGGGGCTTGTTGCTTTTTCCTCTCGGTATTTGTGTAGGGAAAATTCGAAAATTTTCGATTTGAAACTAGTATGTAGTTAGTTTCTCCTAACTATTCATTCAGCTTAAGTTTAATAATGCAGCAATTTTCGCCCCCTAAAACTAACCCCATCTTTTTTATAATTGTTTTGAAGGAGGATTGTTGGAGGCAACTATGTTGAAGGGCCATTCTTATTAAGCAACCTATTTAGAGTGCAGTTCAAGGCGTGTGTTTAAAATCTCTTTCCGCCCCGCCATTCCATATTAAGCGCTTGTTTTGATGGATTTTCCCCTCGTCCATTTGAATTGATGTGGGGGGGGGGGGAGTATTTTAGGTATTTTTGTAAGTCCATTCGTTTATAAGGTGGGGAGTGTTGTGTCTTGAAAGTGAGCTATGTGATAGGTTTTGGCAAGTATTCCAAGAATAGGAAAGAAGCGAATATAGTTTGTCTTTGTCCTCACATGAGGGGGAAGAAGGGGCGAGAAAAGCTGGCGTTTATTTTGTGGGGAATGAGTGGAGGGACAGAGGGTTGAAACTAAACGGAGATAATAACCAAGAATAGTGGAAAAGGTTAACAGAGCACATTTCCTTGACGTTTTAATCCCGGCATGAGATTCTGCCAACCCGGGAAGGGAATCTCACAGAAGTCTAAGACTGCATCTTTAGTATTGGTCATTTTGCGAATGTGGTTAACTTTTCTGGCCCTAGGGACCGATGCGGTGTTTGTATGTGCTTAGTTTTGGTTTTTGACTGCCTCGAAGCCTCTTCTGGGCTGGATGTCTGGTATAATGGCATTTAGTGTCTAGTTTATGGTTTTCTTGTGAACAAGTTCGCACAAAGAGGACACATTCTAAAGTACGAATTTATTTCTTATTTCGGTCGTTTACTCTCGTTTTTTCTAGTCTGCCCCTCCCTTTTCCTTACCTCTCGCCACCCTTCTATTTTTTTCTGTTCCATTGTCTCCCGGTCGCCTTTCTTACTAAGTGGTCATAATAAAGCAACTGAACCTCCACATCCATGAATAACGCTTGCTGAATTCTAGAGAGAGAGAGAGAGAAAGTTAAGAAGGGCAGGAATTTTGTTAGCTGGTAACTGGAAAAAATTGACAAGGTTTTTTTCTCTGCCCTCTGTTGATTAGCTTTGAATTGGGTAATAATGATTTTCCCCGAGGGTTAGGGAGGTGTAAGAGCTCTGTATTAACTTTGACTTGAGTAATATTTTCCCGGATGAGGTGTGCGCGCGCTTTGCAAGAACCCTCAATTAGGTTTGTTTTGTGCCTCGTGAGGCCCCAGTTTAATTATTTTATGAGGTTTAGGTCCCCAGGGTAATTTGTTAATTCCAAGGTCGCCGCAAACACGTCTGAATTTCTTCTTCTTTTACCCCTGACGGATTTTTCTGCACGTGGAAATAGCGTTGTGTTTTTGGTCGCATTAGATCGTAAGGATTTGTCTCGCGAGTTGATATCATTGGTTAAATTTAATGGATAGTCATTTGCTGAATTGGAGGGGATTAGTGAGTACGACGTTTGATTTCTGACGTTGGGGCGCGGGTGGAATCTCGACGAGCGCGGCCAAAAAACTTTCAACGGCATCATGAGTTGGCCTCCCATTGGCGGATACGCTGTGCTTGCGCCTCAAGGTATGTAGCTCACAGCCAAGCACAACACCGCTATCATTCTTTCCCGTATTCACAGCACAACATACCCATTCTGTTCAGGAGCCCTGTCAATGGGGTACTAGTATCCCCACATTCCCCGACGCGGAGCACTAATATCCCCTATGGTGGTACTTATATCCACGCCCCCTCTTCCTGATGCGGAACCACGAAGAGTTCTCTGATCGCTGGTTGGTGCCATAACAGGATAGGGACCCTCCCCCACGAGGCCTGGCACCCTGGTGCCTTCAGATTTGCTAGCGATTCTCATTCTGGTCTTATGTACATTTCATCATCCGTCCGGGGTGGGGTAGAGGGACTTCTAGCCCACGGAGCGAGGTACGGGTATGAAATTCCCACAGCATGCAACAGCTTCCATCCACACTCACCTGGTAAGAGCTCTTAGTAGCCGAGTGGATACGGCGTTGGTCTGCCAACATCGCGGTACCGGGTTTGATCCCGGCAAGAGCGAACACAAACGTCAGCGCACGCAGAGATCTGGCTACCGATTGCTGGACGCGCTGTGCTCACCCCTGTATTCGGGTTTTAGATCTTACACCTCTCACCTCACACATAGCCAATCACAACACTGCTTTCTTTCCTCCCATCTTCACAGCACAACACACACACATACACACACTCTCTCTCTGTTCCAAGGAATCCTGCCGATGAGTATCTATATCCACATACCTCTGACACGGAACAGGTCCCTCTACCCCGGGGCGACGAAGGTTCCACTTGAATCCCGTTTGGTGTCAAAACATAATGCTTCCTGGTACCTCTCCCCAACGAGGACCGGCCCCTGGTGCCTTCGGGCTCACCAGCGATTGTCATGCTGACCTTTATGTCGATTTCATTATCCGGTCGGGATAAAAGCAGAGTGGCGAAGCACTACTCCTCTCACAGATGGCGCGGCTGCACTTATTTGTGATAACATTGACCTGGCTTACGTCACATGCTGTAGAATCAAAGGCTTTCTCCCTTGGTCTCCCAAAGCGTAGGAGGGGGCAGAGAGGTCGTCTCCTTGAGGACAGCAGTGCATCAACAGTCATTTTGCCAATTTGAATTTGGCTTTGATTTTCTCAATATTTCCACTTCTGCCAAGTCACATTTAGCGAGTAGCTAACGTCCAGCTATTGGGTTTTTTTAGTGTTAAAACCCCCTCTCTATGATTTCATGCATAGGATTAAATAAAATATTGTCGCACATTTTATGGAGCAATAATTATGGATTATTAATGAATGATTGGTGTAGGGAGGGAGGGGGGGTGTCATGATTCTATTTTCTTTCTTTTAAGGAATGAGTACATTAGGTAATCCATGGCAGTTGTTATTATATTGTATTATCATTGTTATTGGATTCTCATTCGATTGTTAATGTGCCGGAATTGGTTAACCTATATGAAAAAAATATATTATTTATTCTGTTGAGTGCTGCGTATACCGAATATTAAAAAGTATTGAATTCTCTTGGTTGGATTTATTCCTTGGTGGATGGTAGAGTTGTGTTGGAGTTTATCCACACATTTCGGTCCATCGAAGTCCTAAAGTGTGGACCTGTGTAAAATGGCCGGCCATTTTTATTTGTTATTTAAAATTAAGAAGCGAAATACCAACGACGACTTCTGTGACGATGGAGGGCACGCGATCCACCTAATTTCAGACTCAGCATGGTTGGCCATGCTACACTTCACATCCTTTTCTCGCTACCTAAATGGATAGTTAAAGAAATGAAAAATAGGGGAGCAGTAGAATGAGTAAAAGGTGCGAAGATATTGGCATGTTAACTCCCTCCCCCGAAGAGGAGGGGTGAGTCTTCCAACACACAGCGCTCCAATCAGTGACTACTCTGCAAAATTTATTTTATTATTTAAGAGAAACAAGAAGACAGCCGCCCAATCCTGATGGATTCTTATTGGCAGCACTGATAAAACGAGGGTCGCCCATAAAGGTCACAAGGGGTGTGGAAAACGCCCAATAAAAACGGAAAAACAAAGAAAGGGACTAAAGAATACAGCACAACACACTTAAAATTACAGGCACACGACACACATTCTAAAAATAAACAAATTACATGCCACAGCCGCACCAGAGGGTACAAGACAAAAGATAAAGCAAACCTAAACACAAAAATGGAAAGACGATTTATAAAAGGGATAAAACGCATGTAAGGACGGAGGACGATCGAAGGGAATCTTCTGTTGAAAGAAAGTGAAATCAAGCAGGGGGTGGGGCGACGCCAGAAAGGTTAGGAAAGAGTGTTTCAAAGAGAAGCAAGGCTGGGTCAAGGGCAGCCGATCGGCCTCCTCGTTGCCCGGGACCCCAACATAAGCCGGAGCCCAACCGAACGCCACCCTGAACGGGAGCATTTCTGACCAGCCAGGAACAAATCTGTAAAACAAAAAGATGGGTGGACGTAAATGAACAAATCGAATTAAAAGCCTAAAGAATGGCCTTAGACTGAGGTAAAAACGGATGCTCAAATAGGAAGAGCGGACCTAATGGACTCCGTGGCCGCCTCGACACAGGGGTCCGACTTCGAGCCGTCAGTATCGACGTAACGCTGGTGCGCATGAGAACACGCATGTTCAAGAAACGGGCACTTTAATAGGCGGGATGGGGTGGGGGATGTCACTAGACCTATTCTCGAAACTCCAGAAAGCAGCACAGGGAGAACGCTCCAACACGGAGACGGCGGGAATGAGAGGGGCGTTTGGTACCCTCAGGGGCCGGGGTAGAGATGGCCGCCGATCAAAAAAAGCCGGAGAGAACGGGGCCTAAAGGGACTCATGAACAGGGGAGGAAGGGTACTGCTGAACACGAAACTGGGATCGTAGGCACACCTGCAGACGGTGATATCGCAAGGGAAGCACGCCACCCTCCACAAAGAGGCTAAGTATAAGCAAGGTGCGAAAGGCTCCACTACTAGGACGGAACCTCAAGCGAACGAAGGGAATCAAGCAACTTCAAGGCCGAAGGAAACTGAAGAGTACACCTGGCAACCGTAGCCCAGCCGGGATTGAACCAGCGCCGAATAAAGCGACCACAAGGTGCGCCTATGACCACCTCAAGTGGTGTGGGATAAAACCCGAAGTAAATCCATAGCTTTCGAACAGGAAGCCCTCAAGCGACGCAAATGGGGCACCCAAGTGAGCTTTAAAACGGGGACATACTCAATCGCCGTGGCATCCAAAAAGAGGAGGTGGACCATGGACCCCACGACCCCGATAAAACGCATGACCGTTTAGGTGAAATAAAAACGGAAACCCTTGGAGAAAGCATGACCCGACAGTTCGTTGAGTCATCAATTGCCAGCTGTAATCGACGGGCAGCAAAAAGCAAGCGGGAAGATTAACAAAACGACCCCAAGTCATCCACGAAGGCAGAAGCCGAAACATCCTCAAGAAGTGGACACCATACTATTAATAGCAACAGCGAAACATGTGGCACTTAAAACACACCCCTGGGGAATACCCTCCTCTTGAACCCGCAAGCCTGAGAAAGCATCCCCAACATAGATCTTAAAAGTAGGGGACGATCAAAATTCTTGAATAAAAACCGGTAAAAAAACCCTCATATACACGCAAAACATCATACCTCCAGGTGGTGTCGCAGGCCTTCTGAATGTCGTAAACACCGCCAACATCTGATGCCTGGACGAATGAGTCATTCGAACAGGTGAAGTGGTCAAGAGTACTACGATCACTGCGAAATCGCACTGAAATGGAGAGTTGGACTACAAAATACAATTAAGGCGAACTTGAATCATCCTCTCGAATAACTTACTGAGGCCGCTTGTAAGAGCAATAGGACGATAGTGACGGGCCAAAACTGTCCTTACTGTTTTTGAGAAAGGGTAGTACAATCTCCAGCCCCCAGGAGAGCGGATAAATCCCTTTGACCCAAAACAGGTTGTAGAGGTCAACCCAAAATAACTCTTAGTGGGAATGAAGACGACGGAGAAAGTCGTAGTGGATGCAATCATCGCCGCGAGAGGTGGAATCACAGTGAGATAAAGCATTCCGCAGCTCAGACGGAAAAGAGAGCATTATAATAGTAGGTGGCGCACGTAGTAAAATCTAAAAGGCGAGATTCCTTTTTTGACTTTATGATCAAGAAACTGTCGAGGATAGCTACCAGCGCTACTCACCGAAGCAAAATGGTCAGCGAGAGCTTCGCTGACCAACCGGCCATCTGACACAAACGAGCCTCCGATGTCCAGAGTGGGGATGGCATGACCAGCGTAGCGACCACGGATCTTATTGACCCACTTCCAAACCCGAGTAAACGACGTGGATGAAGAGATGGAAGATAAGTACCGGTGCCAAGACTCACGGTGGGCACGAAGGAGGGTCCTCTAGCGGATGGCAAGAGCCCGGTTCCAATTAACACTATTCGAGACGGTCGGGTTCCGCTTATAACGGGAATGAGCCATCTAATGGGCAGAAATAGCCGATGCGCAATCCCTCGACCACCAGGGGACGGTAGAGCGCCCCACAACAGGGCATCTCCGCGGAACAAAGTGCTCAGCACCCTCGAAAATATGGGTCGTAAAATATGAGACCGCTGAACCAACAGTATCGAAGGAACCCAGCCCAGGGCGGCATCAGTAAAGGAAGCCTTCCGGAACCCAACCCAATTTGCTCGCTGCAGATCCCAACGAGGAGAGAGGAAAAGGCACGTGTCAGAAAGGGCTGCCGACTGGACGGGAAAGGCCGTCCCGAATCTACCACCGCGAATCGAGGAAACAGTCGGGCGAACATAAGGACAAGTCTACAGCACTAAAAGAATCCGTTTAAACATAAGTAAGACCACCGGAATTTAAATACAAAGGGAATTGGATAATAAAAGGGATCAACCACACCGCCCCGAGGATTACGGGCAGTATCACCCCAAGACGGGTGGTGACATTAAAATCACCAAGTAATAAAAACGGGGGAGGTAGCTGATTTGTGAGCTCTAAAAGGTCTGACCGACGGGAGAATGTACTGTAGTGTACGAGAAGTGCAGGCGAGCGGCTTAAAAGTTTTGCTTTAATGAGTCTTTTTTAGACTCACGATGGCCGAGTGGATTTGCCGCTGGCTAACAGTGGTCCCGCGACGCGGGAAGCTGTTCGCAACTCGCATGCGCTATTATATTTTTATTTTCCCCTTTTCCTACTCTCATCTATATACAGTACACTGAACAAACAGTTAAAATGCTTGGAGATAAAAACCCTTGCAGCAACAGCCTGCAAGGTAGTATGGATGGGAAGCGGTGCACAAAATAGCGAAGAGTCAATTAAAAGAAAAGCACCACCATGAGACCCCCCCCCCCATCAAGGGATGGAATTAAACACCCAAAAGTGCGAAAGCCCCGGAAAAGGGACAGGTCCCAAGCTTATTTTCTTGCAAACAGACCACCAAGGGCTCAACACTTGAAAGCCAGAGCTGGAGTTCCTCCCACTTGGGGAGAACCCCTTGACAATTCCACTGTAGGGTGACAAACATTATTGTCGTCTCGACACCAATGTCGGGATTATAGTGACGGAAACCGACGAAGGTCCCCTATGACTAGAACACCCAAAGGAAACGAGGGGCAGATCGCGGTGAGTCCGGAACACACCCGGCACTAACTTGGCAGCTTGGGCGGTGGGAGGCAACAGCTGAGAAGCAGACCGAGCCCTCAACGTGGACGTCTCATGGCCCGGAGAGAAAAGAAGATCAAGCAGAGACGGAAGAGAACTAAGGTGCGAGGAAGATGGAACAGATTTCGTAACATGGACAGAGGGTTAGGAGGGAACAGGGTAAGAGGGTAAGGAGAGAATTGGGTCAGGTGGAGAGAAAGGAACAGGGTTAGAGGGTGAGCAGGGAACAGGGTCAGAAGGATATGAAGGAACAGGGGCAGAGGGCAAGGAAGGAGCTGGTGTAGAAGGCAGATAAGGAGAAACTAGGGTATGAGGCAAGGAAGGCGGAACAGGGGTAGGAGGCAAGGGAGACGTAACTGGGGTAGGAGGCATCGAAGACTGAACAGAAGTAAGGGGCAAGGAAGAAAGAATTGGGGCAGGAGGCAAGGAAGACGGAACTGGGTGAACCTCCGCCCGCACAATGACATCGGTGATGCCAACGGGGGAGGCTAGCGAAGACCGGGAAGGAAAAGACATCAAAAGGAACGGCGCCCCAACAACCGACTTGGAGACCAAACAAGCCTCAGCAGATGCAGCGTGCTTGGACTCCGAACGGAATGAGGAGGAACCCTTCCGTTTGCACTGATGCAAATGAATTGAAGGAACAGCGGGGACAGACGCCTGGAGGAACTGCCGGATATCCTCCAGCATCTCAATCCGGTCGATCTAACGGTACCAGCAGAGGGAAAAACATGAGAAGAGACCAAATGCAAATGAGAGGGCGCAACGGAAGAACCTTAGGTTAGAGACCGAATGTAAAGAAGATGAAGCAATAGAGGGACCGCGAGTAGAAGACACAGAAGGAGTGCGGCGAACGGGAGGAGGGCGGCCGGAACCTGCCTACCAGAGAACATCAGAGAAGAGACGGTCGGACGGGGCGAGCTGCCCCTGCACCCTACGATCGGCCACACGGAAGTTTAGCCTAAGGGAGTCCCGAAGATCCAGGACCTCATTCTCAAAAAGGAATACGGGATAAGAACGCGAAGCCGCGCTATGGGAACCTCCACAATTGGCGCAAAAAAATCATGATTTACGCAAGAGGAGCCATGATACGCCAACGCACAGGCCACACATAGAAGAGCCTGCTTGCAATTGCTGTTCATATGATCAAACTGGTGGCAATTAAAATAACGTCTGTAGAGCTCGACATAACGGGACACAGGGACACGAAGATAACTAGCACGAACAAACTGGGGCAGATCCTGACGCTCAAAAGGAACGATGAGTTTACTTTATCCGGACCAAAAGACTTAGAAACCCTACAAACGTCCGTAACCCTCTGGGACGAAAGTTTATCCTTTAGTCTCAAGACATCATACCACAGTGATTCTTTGGAGTGAATCATTCCCTTAACAAAATTAAGGTGAGGGTGTGGCACAACCGAAACCGCAACCTTTGAAATGGAGAACAAATCCCGCACGGCGCTACACTGCTCTAGTGAAGATACCTCAACCACTAAATCGCCACTACCATGGACTCACATTCGGCGGGGCGCACCACAGCGGCACTCAAACTCCTCATTCAAATCAAACGCGTCTAATTTAGAAAGCGGAGACCCGGAACTGGAATTCAGCACCAGAAATCAAGGATAGTCCAAATCAGGATCTATCTCTTCTGCGAAGGGATCTATCAAACGCGGAACAGAAGACTTACTGACAGGCGTAGTACGAGAACAGGAAAACAACCTGCAATTTCTTTCATTTATTGCATCGTCCCCATAAGTGTTCTGGATGGATTATGACGCTTTGCACCTCTATGAAACTCAGAGTAAAATGTTTAATGTGATTTTTAGATCAGAGGACATAGGGATGAATGCCAAAGGACATTATGAACTCCTTTGTAGCACTATATTAAGCTTTATTCTAGAAAATAAGACTACTTTCCTGATAATTGGCTCCCGGAGGAATACGCTCGGGCTGATTTATCTTACCCAGATGAGCCATACCTTGTTGGCCGGCGTGCGGAAATCATCCCTCTCTGGCCTAGACTTTAGCCCGAAGCAAAACAGCCGTGTGATAAGAAGTCCTGAGCTGGCTGCTTTGAGGCTCCATGGGTGTATTTGGAAAGTCCATGTTTCCGGAGCTATACGTGGGTCAGCATAGTGGAATAGCCCCCCAAGACAAGTTCCCATGTAATGCAGACCTACTGTCGTGTCGGTCAGCGCGGTCCGACCTACTCTGGGTTCTCTACCCCAGGAAACCGTGGTTTTGACGTGCTCTGGCTTTCCGTGCTCGTGTTCTTTCCATTCTCTAAAGGCATAATGTATTTCTGTACGCGTCTGATGACGTGGTAAAGGGCCGTTAGGGAGGCTGCAGAAACGGCGTTCTAACGCCGTGGACGCGCACAAAGACAGTAGTGCGTGCAGGTCCCTGGAAACCAAGGTTTCCCTCCCTTTTGAGCGACGATGGTGTCGATCGGATTTGCCCCATGGTACCCCTAAGGTCAGCAACGAAACCCGATGAGGAAAGTGGAGGGATGCCAACAACAAGATTGGTTTAGGAGTTCTAGAAGTACTCCAGGCATTCCTAATGTCTAGAAAGATCAGGGAAGTACTCCACTCAAAAAGGCGGATCTGTAGCTCTATGAGGCCCTTTGAATTGTCTCTGGAACCTTTCCCTACAGGGTTCCACGAGTTGGTACGTCTTCTTGTTGCCAAGAACCTCGGTGAGTTTCCTCGACAGGCATGGCTTGAATTATGCTCATCGGTGTGTGGGGAACACCGAATCGCGTCACCCACGTGGAGAAGGAAGTTTAAGCGAGGGTGCGCGTGTCAATTGACGACACTGGGGTAGCCTCCACCAGCGGGAAGCAAAGTCTATCATAGTAAGGCCCTGTAAGTGGCACGGCTATTTGCTCTCCTGGCCGCCGTGCCACAGCTTGGCATCCTTTTTCTCCTTCTGCTAACCTCTACTTCGTCTTCTGTACCATTTCTCTTTCACCCTGCATCGTCCTTCCATCTATGTTTGTTTGTCGAACTTGGTGTATCAGAGCTGTCCGTCAGGGGGCGCGACCCTTTAGCTGTTCCTGCCTGTGTTGGTAGGTGAGTGTCTGTGCAGCCGTGGTGCTCTTGAGGGGATCCTTGCTTCACCAACCGGTAAATTTCCGAGATTGGTCGGCCATTTTTAAAACGATGGTTGGGTCAGGGATCGACGGGCTTACCCTCCCCGTTGGGCCGGCGCTCCAAGTAGGTGTCGCGATGGTAGACAGTGACTGCGCTGCGCGAGTTCGCACCCCCTTTTATACTCTACTTAATATGGGTTATCGTACTACGCCTGTCAATACCTCCTCATTTCCGCGCTTTTAGATCCCTTTGCAGAGGAGATAGATCATGATTTCGATTATCCATGTTTCCTGGTGCTGAATTCCAATTCCGGGTCTCCGCTTTCTAAATTGGACGTGTTTGAGGTATCTTTCGCGAGAACACTGTGGCACCGTGCGGGATTTGTCCTTCCTCTCGAAGGTTCCAGTTTCGGTTGTGCCCCACCATCGCCTTAATTTTGTTAAGGAAGTTTTTCGCTCCGACGAATTATTGCAATATGATGTTTCGAGACTAAAAGATAAACTTTCGTCCCAGAGGATTACGGACGTTTATAGACTTTCTAAGTCTCTTGGTCCCGCTAAGGTTCCTACAAGTACGTTTATCGTTACCTTTGAGCGTCAGGATCTGCCCCAGTTTGTTCGTGCTAGTTATCTTCGTGTCCCTGTGTCCCGTTATGTCGAGCTCTACAGACGTTATTTTAATTGCCACCAGTTTGATCATATGAACAGCAATTGCAAGCAGGCTCTTCTATGTGTGGCCTGTGCGTTGGCGTATCATGGCTCCTCTTGCGTAAATCATGATTTTTTTGCGCCAATTGTGGAGGTTCCCATAGCGCGGCTTCGCGTTCTTATCCCGTATTCCTTTTTGAGAATGAGGTCCTGGATCTTCGGAACTCCCTTAGGCTAAACTTCCGTGTGGCCGATCGTAGGGTGCAGGGGCAGCTCGCCCCGTCCGATCGTCTCTTCTCTGATGTTCTCCGGTAGGCAGGTTCCAGCCACCCTCCTCCCGATCGCCCTACTCCTCCTTTGTCTTCTCGCAGCCCCCTGTTGCTCCTTCTCCCGTCTTTAGTTTCTCCTCACGGTTCCCCCGTTGCGCCCTCTTCTTTTTCATTGGTCTCTTCTCATGTTCCTCACTCTGTCGCGGACCGTGAGACCGACCAAACTGAGACGCTGGAGGATATCAGGCAGTTCCTCTAGGCGTCTGCCCCTGCTGTTCCTCCCGTTCCTTTTGCCTCTTCGCAAACGTAAGGGTTACTCCTCACCCGGTTCAGAGTCCAAGCGCGCTGCCTCTGCTGAGGCTGGTTTGCTCCCCGAGTCGGTTGTTGAGGCGTCCTCTGTTTTGATGTCTTCCCCTCCCTGGTCTTCGCTAGCCTTTCCCGTTGGCATCACCAATGTCATTGTCCGGGCGGAAGTTCACCTGGTTCTGTCTGCTTTGCCTCCTCTCCCGGTCCATTCTTCCTTGCCCCTTACCTCTGGGCAGTTACCTACCCCGTTTTTATTACTTGTTGATTTTAATGCTCGCCACCTATCTTAGGGTGATACTACAGGTATTTACCAGGGCAAAGTCGTTGAGTCCCTCTTATTATCTGATTCCCTTTGTCTTTTAAATTCCGGCGACTTTACTTCTTATCATGTTCAAACGGATTCGTTTAGTGCTGTAGACTTTTCCTTATGTTCGCCTGACTGTTTCCTCGACCTCCGGTGGTCGTTTCGGGACGACCTTTCCGAAGTGATCACTTCCCGATAATCCTGTCGGCTGCCTTTTCTGGCCCATGCCTTTCCCATCCTCCTCGTTGGGATCTGCGGCGGGTAAATTAGGTTGGGTTCCGGGAGGCTTCCTTTATTGATGCCGGCCGGGTTTCCTTCGATACAGTAGATTCAGCGGAGGTGCCCTGTTTTGGGGCGCTCCACCATCCCCTGGTGTTCGAAGGATTTCGCCTAGGCTATTTCTGCCTACCAGTTGTCCCATTACCGTTATAGGGGTAACCCGATCGTTTCGAATAGGGTCGATCGGGCTCGGGTTCGTGCCATCCGCCAAAGGACCCTCCGTCCTGCCCACCGTTAGTCTTGGCGCCAGTACGTATATTTCATTTCTTCGTCCAAGCCACTAACTCCAGTTTGAAAGCAGGTCAATAAGATCCGTGGTCGCTACGCTGGTCATGCCATCCCCACCCTGGACATCGGAGGCTCGCTTGTGTCCGATGTCCGATTTGTCAGCGAAGCTCTCGTTGACCATTTTGGTGAGTAGCGCTGGTAGCTATCCTCAACGGTTTCTCGATCATAAGGTCACCATAGAATCTTGCCTTTTAGATTTTACTATGTGCGCCACCTACTCTTATAATGCTTTCTTTTCGTCTATGAGCTGCGGGATGCTTTGTTTCACTGTGGCTCCACCTCTCTTGCGGATGATTGCATCCACTACGACTTTCTCCGTCGTCTCCATCCCCACTCGGATTTATTTTTGTGTTGACCTCTACAACCTGTTTTGGGTCAAAGGCATCTATCCGTCCTCCTGGCGTGTGGGGATTGTTCTACCCTTTCTCAAGCCAGATAGGGACGGTTTTGACCCCAGTCACTATCACCCAATTGCTCTTACGAGCTGCTTCAGTAAGTTGTTCGAGAAGATTGTCCAAGTTCGCCTCACTTGGTTTTGGAGTCCAACTCGCTCCTCTCTCCATTTCAGTGCGGTTTTTGCAGCGCTCGTAGTACTCTTGACCACCTCATTCGTTTGGAAGACTCCGTTTTGCGGGCTTTTTCCTCCAAGTATCAGGTGTTAGCGGTGTTTTTCAACATTCAGAATGCCTACAATACCACCTGGAGATATGGTGTTTTACGTCAGTTATATGATTGGGGTATGAGGGGCTTTTTACCGGTTTTTATTCAATAATATTTATCGTCCCGTAAATTTAAGGTCCGTATTGGGATTGCTTTCTCAGGCTTCGAGATTCAAGAGGAGGGTGTTCCCCAAGGGTGTGGTTTGAGTGTGACATGTTTAGCCGTTGCCATTAATATTCTGGTGTCTACTCTTTCGAAGAGGGTTTTGGCTTTCCTCTTCGTGGATTACTTGGCGTTGTTTTGTTCATCTCCCCGCTTGCCTTCTGCTGACGGCGATTACAGCTGGCAATTGATGGTGTGTCGGGTCGTGCTGTCTCCAAGGGTTTCCGTTTTTTGGTCACCAAAACGAAGGCCATGCATTTTTATCGAGGTCATGGTGTTCTTGATCCCCCTTCCCTCTTCTTGGATGGCACGGCAATTGAATATGTCCCCGTTTTTAAGTTCTTGAGTTTAACGCTCGATAGCAAGCTCACTTGAGTACTCCATTTGCGTCGCTTGAGGTGGTGATAGGCGCACCTTGTATTCGCTTTATTCGGGACTGGCCCAATCCCGGCTGGACTAGGTTTGCTAGGTGTATTCTTCAGCGTCTCCTTCAGCCTTCAAGATACTTGACCCTGTTCGTTCGCTTATGGCCCGTCCTAGTAGTGGAGCCTTTCGCACCTCGCCTATCCCTAGCTTCTTTTTTGAGGGTGTTGTGCTTCCCTTGCGATACCACCGGGTGCCGGTTTGCCTAAGATTTCTATTTCGTGTTCAGCAATACCCTTCATCCCAGGTCCGTGAGTGCCTTTTTGCCCTGCCCTCTTCCGCATCTTTTAATCGGAGGCCACCTCTACCCTGGCCTCTGGGGCTCTGGGTTGGAGACCATCTCTCCTCCCTGTGTGTTCTCGAGGTGTTGACCCTCCCATTATCGCCGGTTCAGTGTTGGGGCGTCCGCCCTCCTGAGGTCTGTACTGATTTTTGGCATTTCGAGAAAGGGTCTACTGACCTTCGTCTATTAAAGTGCCTGTTTCTTGAACATCCGTGATCTCATGCTCACCAGCATCCCATCTATACTGACGAATCGAAGTCGGACCTCGATGCTGGGGCAGCCGCGGTCTCCTCTACGCAGTCTCTTCGGTCCGCCCTCCCTCCTGTGGCATCCGTTTTTACCGTACAGTTGACGGCCATTCTTTTGGCTTTTAATTTGATTTTATCCCTAGATTCTTCAGATTTTATTGTTTTTACGATTCCCGGCCTGCTTTGGAGGCAGTTCGTTCTTTTACGTCCACACAACCTTTGGATTTACGGATTCGCTCCTGGCTGGTCAGAAATGCCTCCCGTTACAGGGTGGCGTTCTGTTGGGCTCCGGCTCATGTTGGGGTCCCAGGCAACGAGGCGGCTGATCGGCTGGCCCGCTCGGCCGCCCTTAAGGTTCTGGATGCAGCCCCTTGGCCCTTTAGGGATTCCTACCCCGTAATCAGGGCGTATGTCTTTTGTTTGTGGCAGAGATAATGAGATTCTTTCCCCTCTTCTAAGCTGTCTTTTATCAAACGCTCTGTTCTTTCTTGGTCCTCTAGCTCTCAGCGACTCCGGGTCTGGGAGGTTGCTCTTTGCAAGTTGCAAATTGGGCAAACCCGACTCACCCATGGCTATTTAGTTTTGGGTAGAGGCTGAGGTGCTTCTGGTTGTCCCTTTTGCAGTGCCAAGCTGTCTGTGGCTCACATTTTAGTAGTTTGTCCCCGCCTTGCTTCTCTTTTAAATTCTTGCTTCCCTACCCTTTCTGGCGTCGCCTTCCCTACTCGACTTCGCTTTATTTTATCAGAGGACTCCCTTTGGTTGTCCTCCTTCCTTACACTTCTATCACAAAGTGGCGTTTTTTCTCTTTTATATTTTTTCATTTTTGTGTTTAGGTTTATTGTTTTATCTTTTATCCTGTTCCCTCCCCTGCAGCTGGCGGATGTCATTTGTTTATTGCCCCAGCCGCCCTTGTTTTCAAAATGCGTGCTGTATGCCCGTAATTTAAGTGTGCGTCTTTGTTTCTTGTACTATTTTTTCTAATCCTTTGATTTTTCCCATTTTTATTGAGTGTCTCCCACGCCTCTTCTGACCTTTTTTCGGGCGACCCCGTTTTAGCAGTGCTGCCATTAAGAATCCATTAGGAATGAGTAGCTGCCACCTTGTTTTCCCTTAAACTTAAACTCATCATGGTGAGGAGGTACATATAGCCTTTACAGGGGGCGAGCGGCCCCAAAGTGTTAAGATTCATCCTCTCGAAACGCTTGGGCACAGAGAGGTGGCGTGTGCTGCTTAATCTCAGAGCATTAGCACTACATCCAAAAGGTAGTGCCTCTCTATACCGCTACCCCTGGTACTTAGTGGAGCGTCAATTCTTCTTTTCCCCCTCCCTCCCCAGCCACAGTATTTCGAGAGTCACTGTTCTAATTTTGTTCAGTCCTTTTCTTCGCTAGGTCGATTCTTATGCCAAAGAAGTGGACGCAGAGTTCGATTATTCTCGTTTTCGTGTATTAAATTCTGAGATCGATACTCCGATTTCTAGTGTTGACGTTTATTTATTTCAATGATGCTTTCAAATCTCGATGTGGGGTAAGCCACGTCGTAATTGAGCTCGTAGTAATGGAGGTTTCTTCCCGCACCCAACACGATGTTGTACGGGCTGTGTCTTCTATTGCAGATGTTCCAGTGTCTGTTACGTCTTATCCCAGGTTCAATTTAGTTAAGGATGCAATAAGATCTAAAGAGTTGAATGGTTATGTCCTGCCTTTCTCTAAACTAAGCTGGCATGGTAACGTGTTACTAATTCTGCCGTTTGAACGCAAGGAAGTTGCTGAATTTGTCAGTAGTGCATACCTCCGGATCCAATTTAGCCGTTATTTTGAACTGCCGAGACACAGCTTCAACTTTCGGCAGTTCGAGCATGTGGATAGTACATGGCAGCATGCACGTTCATATGTCAATTATGCCCCTAATAACCATGACCCTGAGTGCAGTAGTTCTCCGTGATATGCCAATTGTGGTAGCTCCCAAAGTGCTGCAGCCATGTTCCATATTAGAGCAAGAAGCCCATTCGATGCGTGACCCGTTGCGCTCGGACCTTTGGGAGGCACGCAACTTAGTTAGGGAACAACTATCTCCATCGAGCGGTTTTATTCCGATGTTCTCCGTGACGTGGGTAGGAGCTGGCCTCAAAACCGAACACTGTCTCACATCAAAAAGTCATACTCTCTTAACAATGCTCATTATTTTCCTCTGGATGTTAGGCATTTGGCTGCATGAGGGGCTCCGCCCTAGCGGGAGCATAGTGACGATCAGGGATGAGATATAGCCAACATGAGAATTATTTTCTAGATACTTCCGTTTACTAAGGTTCACCTGCGATGAATAAAAAAACAACTTAGGCCCAAGCACAAGAGGAAAGATTCGTCCTCAGAAACGTGTTTAGTTGCGAGCAAACATGCATCGCATGATAACGAACATGTGGATGATACCTCGCCGGTGTTTGTGGTAAATCATCCGTAGGATTCTTCATCCGATATGAATTCCAGGGTGGATATCCGCATCTCCCAGGATTAGAGCCCTACCTTTCATTACACTGTGGCAGAAGTAAATACGCCTCGATTTAATTGCGCTCCTCGAAGACACCCGTTAATCGTGGTGGCGCGTGAGTGATGGCGTCTGGCAGAGTGTAACGTAACGAGTATCGACGAGTCGTAGGCAGAAGGCCTACCTTTGTCTTCTAATCAATTTAGATTCTGACTCCTTAAGTTTTCCGGGAAATTCGCTTTCAGGCTGGGTTGCCGAAGGTTCCTCGGTAATCTTGGGAAAGGAAAAGGACTTCAAAAGGAAAACGGCTATAATAGGTTTTATTCTTATTGAGTGGCTTACCAACTGGGAGCAAGAAGAAAGGTTCGAATTTTGCGCAGGTATATGTGAGTCTTCCGTTTAAAAGGCTATGTAAGGGGGCAGCAGGACTTAGGGGCGAGGGAACAGTTTAGCGACCGTAACTAACAGCTTTAACTCGACTGATTCTCTTTTCTTCCTGACTCTCTTTCTGTGTGTGTGTGTGTGTGTGTGTGTGTGTGTTTGTATCCATATATATATATATAAATATATATATATATATATATATATATATATATATATATATATATATATATATATATATATTATATATATATATATATATATATATATATATATATATATATATATATATATATATATATATATATATATATATATAAGCAACAGGTTTCCAAGGGGCGTGACCCTTCTTCACTTGACCTGGATGCGGGGCGGAGTCAACGATCGGGAAAACTCGCCGGGCCCTTTGGGTAGAGCTACAAGAACCATGTGCATCTCTCCAATTCACATACTTTACTACTATTCTTGTGCCTTCTTGCTATTAACAGCTGTTTGGAAACTTTAACCGGTCAAAATATACATTGCCTTATATTTGTACAGCTTATCCCGGTTTATCTATCATAGAGACCTTTTTGACTGGCAGCTGTTTCTTTGTGTGCGTATGTGTGTCCGCGTGAGATTCTGGCGATCCGCTTGTTCCATACATATCCTTAATAAATATACAATTGTGATATATATTATTTCTCTGATTTTCTTTGGTTCCCTGTCTATTTTCATGGCATAATATTTCATTAATTCATATGAGTACCCATTTTGGGATTTCATTGATCCACCAAGCATCCATTGTGGAGGTTCATCGCTGGGCCTACCTATCCTTCAATTTGGGTGCCACAGGGCTACTTTACTTGCGATTTGAGCGCTACAGAAGTACATGTAGATGCCTGATGATTTGCTTCCGACTTCGATACCCACTTCGAACCTGGACGATCCAACTCTTGAGAGCTTACAGGATGGTCGGCTTTGGACTCTGTGGCCACCTGGTTCGAATGCTGATCTCGACCACTTCTATCTCGTCTGCTAAAAACAATGTACTGGAAAGTTGATACTGGAATTGCCATTTTCGCGACACACGGACATCTGGTGGGAGAGGCACGCATAGGAATAAGCCGTGTAGGACGCCTTTCTTTTGCGCAAAGAGCCTGGAGTAGAAGGAGCCTACTCGAACCTAGAAGGAACGGGCGTGCAGGAATTGTGAGATGAAAATGTACATAAATCCGCGAAGTCGTACAAAATGTAGACTAGAAATGATAATGGAGCGTTGAGTAGTCTCATAGGCATTGTGGTTGTCAAAAAATGCAGCCAGCGTGAGTACTACAGTATAAGAATGCCTCTTGGACCTCTTGGCTAAAGCCGAAAAGGGGGTTGAGAACACTGCGAAATTGGCGGAAGGCAACCTGGTCACCAGGGAAAAGGGAACGAATCTTGGCATGAAATGAGAGGCACGAGGCTTCTATTCTCTTTATAAACTTGTATGAACAGAAAGTCATCTCTATGGGATGATAAGATAAGATGTTTAAGGGATCAAAGTCTGTCTCGAGGATAGGCACTACCATAGCCGTACGCCGGGCAGAAGGAAAACCTCTCAATCCAGATCTGATATAAAGATCTAGAAAGAAGTGAAGCGCCGATATGTGGAGGTGTTTGTGGGGCAGTACGAAATTCATTCGTAGCTCAACTTAAGGAAAAGGCGTATTGCAGTTGTCCAATTGAGAAGAGGTGATTGAAATCCTAGTCTCTTGTGGGTAGGAAAGTTTCAAGTATGTGTTAACTAAGGATTTTGAAATTGAGGGGAAGTAGAGGGATAGCATCTCAGCGACTCATCCTTCGAACAATAGCCAATCACCAACCCTATATGTGGGGAAGATGTAGCAGACTTACCAGCAACACCGCGAACCCGACACTAGACAACAATAGAGCACAGCTCTGGCATGGTTTATTTGGAACTTATTTTGGGAGAGATGGGTGCGATAGTATCGCTAGGCTGGAGATATGAAGAGAGGGGCCCGCTGACGGTGTTAGATAGGTAGTGGAGGTGGATATCAGGAGATGCGCGGAGAGAAGGGAGTGGGTAGAGTCAGGAGGTGAGAAGGGTAGAGAATTTAGGGTATGGGTAGGGGTAATAACAATAGTGAATAGTGCCTGATTGTAGGGGAAGGGGGGGGGGCAAAAGGGATAGGATTTGGGGAGCTGGTCTCTGGACATTTGTTTGGGGATGGGTATGATGAGAGGAGTTTTGGGAAGTAGCCTAGGGTATTAGGTTTTGGGGAGTTAAGTTTTGGGAGGGGACCTTGGTGGTATAGGTTTGTGGGAAGACTATTGGGGCTTTGGGATGGGTTCGAGGTCAATGGGCTTTAGAAGGGGAGGGGTAAGAGAAGGGGCGAGGACTCAAAGAGGTTCCTCATTGCTTCTTAAATTGAGATGAATGAGGTGTGGATGGGCGAACCTTGTGGTGCATTCACCGATGCCACGGTTACGTTGTCCATGGGCGTAGGGGGGGAGGGGCTGTGAAGGTATGAAAAACTTTGACAAGGGCGACGTGGGGATTTATTTTGAGTGTGACGCTTAGCAGGGGTAACCTGAGAGGCTAGGATGATGGCCTCTATATCTGGGGTTCACGACGGGTTCTGCGTCTGGGTCCGAGTGAACCGTGGGGTAGCGAAACTGTGCAGTTTTCGGGACTAAGGTTATCCGTAGATACCGAAGATTAGTTAGTGAGTGCAAAGGGGATGTAGGAAACAATGGGCGAGTATAGCTTGTAGCGCGAGATGGGTTGGTGCAAGCATAGCGGGAGAGTACATTGGCATAAGAGCCAGAGGGACCATGTCGGGCACGTACCAGCTCCCAAGACTCTCTATGACTCAGGAAAGCAGAATAAAGGAAGGTTTGCGCCTCCGACTCGAATGTATATGTTGGGTAGTCGAATGAAGAGGTTGAGTGTTTCACAGATCAATTCGAGCAGTTGAGGTTTGCTTGGCATGTAAGAGGGTGGGACGCTGGTCGAGATTTTGGACACATAGACACTGTCACTAGCCAGGTAGAGTTAACGTACAAAAATATGTTGCATTTACAGCAACGAGTTGTTGATAGCATTCTATGGTCACGCTTAGGACATCAGGATTTTTTTTATTCCTTAGGTATGAATATGTTGATGTATGTTTGCATGAATGTGTCCAATACATCTGGAAATAAACATAAAAGTACAAGATTCCTTATAACATTTTTTAGAAATATATAAAATGGTGAAGCTACTGAAATGTATGAATTCATGGTATCAGTATGCAGTATGTTATAGTCAGAATGTCTTCATATAACATTATATTTTGTTTATTTAATATGATATTCCTTGTCAACTGGAACTGATAATAATTTGATAATGGCGAAAACCCGTAACTATTCTATTCCGTGGAGGAAGGAAGTCTGATACCCACACTGTGGGAGGAGGCTCTCAACTGTCGATAAATCGCTCGGAGGGTTGGCGGATTACATTCCGGTGTTGTAGAAATGTTGAAGAAGATCCAAGAAAGTGAAAACATCTTAGACCGACCTCGTTCTGGACGACCCAGGGTTAGTACGTAACGTACCGACAGGTCTATTCGTCTCTTGAGCCTTCGGGATCGTAAGAAAACTGCAGTCCACCTGCAACCTGAATAGACAGAGCAGCGAGAATAATGCATCTGTCAGAACACTTCATCGCAGACTGTTTACACAAGGCCTGAAGCTATATAAAACCCGCCAGAAGCCGCTGATCAACTTTCGTCAAACGCAACGACGACTGGTTAGGGCATGGACTCACTGCAACTAGACCATACGTCAGAGGTGACGTGTGTTATGGTTCGACGGGTGCACGTTCCAGTTGTCTCCGAACCAAGGTAACGTAAGAGTCCGCAGGAAGCCAAGATAACAGTGGATTGGAGAGTGCATACTACCAACAGTAAATCATGGTGGCCATTCTGTAATAGTTTGGGGTTGCATGTCAGGTTCAGTGGATTGGAGAGTGCATACTACCAATAGTAAATCATGGTGACCATTCTGTAATAGTTTGGGGTTGCATGTCAGGTTCAAGGGTGAGTCGTCTCACCGTTTATGATAGCACCATGAATTTAGAGAAGTACAAAGCTAAGGTAGTCATCACCAAGAAATGTGCCATCAGAACACCCCTTAGGTGTCACTCCCTCGTGGAGAGCATGCCCGTAACTTTGCCGTACACTTCCAAATTTAACCGTCTTTATCTGCATGTGGGATTTAATCCTTCACATTTACGACACCTTATATGCTACTTCTCATCCGATTCAAGCAAATTTACTTTGCTTTTTTCGCTGAAAAACAACTACCGCAGTTTGCATTACTACTAAAGGCATGCTATGTAGCGAAGACCGACCTAACTTACTTCTAAGTGGTTTATTCGCAGGGGTGTACCATGTCTAACACCACTCAGGAGAGGTGAGGCATTGTGTCGAGAAACCTACATCTTCTCAGCAACTTGAAGTGACATATCGGCTGTTCTCTCAAATAACTCCCACATCGACATCCGTCGCATCGTTTGACCTCCCCTGAGGGTGTTTTCTCGCAGGCGATCCTTTGTCTTGGTCAACTCAAAGGACCTCTTGTAATCATTGGGCTTGATTATGCGTGAAATCACACTTTTCGACAGATTTTAATGCCTCACAATGTCAGAAATTGCCATTCCTTCAATTTTCCATGGAACAACAGGCTTTTTGAAAGATGTGTCGACCTTAACTCGTCTCGCCATCTTTATAAATGAGTAATACTATCAGTATCCGCCTGCAATACACGTGAGAAAATGTTGTTATACATTGGACATAACAACATCATAAAACTTTATGTACAAACTTAGTTTTATATTTTATCGTTCTTTAGTTTTTTTAAGGAAATGAAACTTGGACACTAAGAGAGGCGAATTTTAAAAATAATTCTGTACCATTTTCATGGATATTAAAAAGGAAGTTATATAAAATATAAATGTTGGTATTTATTCAATAGTTGTATAAGATCATTTATGTCCTGCATTTAACAAATAGTTAGGTGATGATGATAATAATAGAGTTGACAACCTTAATCAGTTTGTGGCCGGCAAAAAAAAAACCCGGAAATGAGAATAATCATTCCTAGGGGTATTTTTTGCGTAAATCACGAATATAACATCCCTCTCTTTTTGCGAGCCTCCAATTTCTTGTAAATTACCATCTTACTTACGTTAAATACACTAATGGCTCCGAAGGGATTGAATGCAAACAGGACTGGGCTGAAACTGACTACTCTAAAAGTTATAAACAGATTTTGATATGGTTTGAATGGGGTGTCTCTAAGGTATTTTTCAACCTAATTTGTGAAAGTTTACCGAATATCTTTTTAGTTTAGGCCAAATTCGTTGTAACTCTTACGGACGCTTGATAATTTTGTAACTTACTATAAATGCTTCATATTTTTAATTTTTATTTAATATTTGTTGCTGTTACTATTTTTATTATTTTTCACATACTACAGTGTTTTTTTCTTTACAGGAGAGCTAAAATGCCTAGAGAATGCAAAAATTCCCAAGACAGTTTTTGTTATATATGTGGATCAGTTACATTAAGACAATTCAAGAGACAATTGACTTAAACATGTAAAGAAACTTTATGAGCTGTACTTTGGATGTAAAGTGGGTGACCAGGACGAACGCTGGGCACCTTACATATGTTGTGTCAGGTGTAAAAGTTTCCTTTCTGCCTGGGTGAAGGGCAAAGGGTGTGGCCTCATGTTTGGCGTACTCGTCAACATGGTCGGGAGGGAGCAAAAAACCATTCAACGGATTGCCACTTCTGCTTTAATATATTTCTGTCTTTGATATATTTTCAAAAGATGTATCAATTAAAAGGATCAAAATACATACTATGTTGTACTTCCACTATTTTTGCAAGTGATTACAGCCAGTAATATCCATTTTTTGTTTGATTTCATTTTATTTCACTGCAGGTCACAACAGTAAAGGCAAGAAATATCTCATGTATACAGATCTTCATTCTACTATTCGCCAAGTTCGACATTCAAGTGCTATTTCTGTACCACAACCACCCTCTGAACTACCAAGCAAAGACACGAGCAACTCAGGCGATTCAGAATCTCAAGGTACACCATATTTGGCACAGCTTGAATCTGACAAGAAACCACACCTCATCATCCAACCAGAATTCAATGATCTAGTTGGTCATCTAACACTCACTAAGCAACAGAGTGAAATATTGGCCTCACGTCTGCAACAATGGAACCTGTTGGATGAGCATGCTCGAATTACAGTATGTAGGAAGAGTTTTACAGATCTACAGCAGTTATTCACTTTTGAAAACAACTTGACATCAGAGGCCTATTCAATGCCCTTGAGCTGACCTATGAACCAAATAAGTGCAGGTTATTCATAGATGCATCCCTTTACAGCATAAAATCGGTTCTGTTGCACATTGGAAAAACCATGCCTTCAGTTTCAGTTGCTCACTCAGTCATTTTAAGAGAGACATATGAGAACCTTGCTTTTATTCTAGATCGCATAAGTTACAAGGAGCATGAGTGGCTAATTTATGCGGACCTGAAAGTAATAGCCCTACTTAATGGGCTACAAACTGGATACACCAAATTTATGTGCTTCCTTAGCAAGTGGGACAATAGGGCAGATCAGAACATTATGTACGGTAATAATGGTCAGCTCGGAAAACTTTGAGGCCTGGATGCCCTATTGTAATTCATGAGCCACTAGTTAAGAAGGAGAAAATAATTTTTACACCAATTCATATAAAACTATGCCTAATTGTAGGAGAATAGCATAATGCACCCACGTTTTCCCCACCTCCCTTCCGGGCGGGCCGGTTATCAAACCTTCTACTTCTGGCCCGATTTCTGATGGTCTCCTGCCGGAAGAAACCGCCGGCCATTTCAGCTAACCACCGAGTTCCTTCCTCGACTGGTCATGGATAGATGGGAGCCCATTTTGGCTTCCAGTGGTTCCCGGAAGTTTCCAAAGGACGAAATGGAGGAGCTTGATATCAAATCTACTTCCGCAGCCATGTGAACCTCTCATGAGTTTCGAGTATAAAAGATAAATTCTTTTAACCTTCAGTAGTAGAGCTTGCACAGCGTCTGGCGGGGCAGGAATTGCCATCTATCTCGGTGTATTGGTAAATCGTCGAAGCACTAAGTCTTCAGAGAGGAGATCGGTCCCAGTTGAGGAGGCTCCTTACCCCGTTAGTCTGCAAGTCAGTGCGCCCCCCCTTCGTCTCACAGAGGCACCCAAGATTCCTCGGAGTTCACGAGCGTGGGGCCCTCTTTAACAAGAAGCTCCTGTCACCGCCTTCTTCCAGCAGAATCGTGACGGAATTGTGGGATCAGGTCGGTCCCTGGAGAACCTACCTCATCGTCTCCACCCCTTATCTCACCACCTTCACTCACCAGTGCCACCCGAACATCAGGTTCCAAGGTAACCCTTCCCTTTCACATTCCCCAACTTCACCGTGAAACTTACCAACATTACAAGTATATAGGGATTTACATAGTGAATAGTTATTTACAAGCCAAGTGAGATATCCGAGATTCACTTATTGATTTATCTCTCAAAGCACATTATTTGTATATATATATATATATATATATATATATATATATATTCTTGTGTAGTGTTCATTAAAACTTTATTTTCATATTGTTGTGTATCTAACTTCCTTTGGGTCGCTTGCTGGCAAAGTTCATTCTAATCCCTCCGTAGCCAACCTCTAAGCACTCTGATTCAATAAACCCATTCAGGTCAAGGGCCGAACGAATTATAAGGAGTAGCGCGACTCTTCCTCCGTATTCGGGATAATAGGATATATATATATATATATATATAAGAGTCGGGGAAAACTCCAACTACCCCTCGGCCTATTCCTCGACACTAATGAAGCAATTTACCAAAGCACTACAACATAACAAGCCATGTTTCCAGTAACTCAAAGCGATCTTCCCTAAAATAAGTGATGCCAAGATTAAAGAAGGCATATTCGTAGGCCCTCAGATTCGTCAACTTATAGCTGATGAGGACTTCGAGGCGAAATTGGATGAAACTGAACTAGCAGCCTGGCATGCATTGAAAGATGCATGCAAAGGACCTCTGAGAAAGCACCAAGGTGCCCAGCAAGAGCGTATAGTGGAGAGCCTAATCAAGTGCTTCCAAGATCTCGGGTGCAATATGTCACTGAAGATACACTTTTTTCATTCTCATTTGTCCTTCTTCCGAGAGAATGCAGGAAATGTGAATAAATGAACATGAAGAGAGGTTCTATCAAAATATAGCGTCAATAGAAAATTCTGGCTGGCTTCTGCTTGAACCTGAAGCGTGACACACCTGAGACGTCCTACAAACGAAAAAGTAAATACTGAAATGTAGATTAATACATTATATAATGCTAACAAACTTGCTGATTCATTATATATTCATAAATTAATTACAATAGACACATTTAATCTGACTTTGGGAGCGAAATAAATTAATGGTATCATGGAAATCGGTATCAATTGCATAATTATTAAATCGGCAATTTACAAGAAAATCTTACGTGATGAAAAACTTTTGTCATCATATTCGAACTCAATCCACACAGTTTCATAATAAAATGCTCATGAGATCAATGTTTTTTTCTTGACACGGAAGTTTATTCCTGGACTCTATTTTGAATTACTATCAAGATGAGTCATTGAGTATTCACATTGAGTTATCTGTTCATTCTTTATTTTTCTTCTTTTAGTTCCAAATATTACAATTTTCAAAACTTAAAAGATGGCCTTAAACTCTTTTTAAACTCCTCTCGGCTACCGAACTCAGATATTAAAGCAGGGGTGGAGAAACCCTCGCGAGCGAGCCCAATTTTCATCGCCCCTTGAGTGAAATTTAAATAATATTTGTATGCCGAATTTCCGTGGTGGCTGTTAATAAAAATATTACGTATTAATTTTTGTTAGATATTAATACATGAGTAAATCGCACCACGTAATAAATTTAAACAACATTTAAAAGATACAGGAGTAAAATTTTATTTATCGCCCGCCGACTTCTTTCATTAGAAATTTTCGCCTACGACTCAAAAAAAGTTTCCCCACTTATGTATTAAAGCTTAAAAAGATGGCTTGAAACTCTTCTTAAACTCCTCTCGGCCACTTAAGCCAAATAGCAAAGCTTGAAAATGGCCTAAACTCTTCATGAAATCTTTTCGGCCCCTGAACTCCGATATTAAAGCTTAAAAGATGGCCTTAAACTCTACTCGGCCACTGAGCGAGATATTAAGGCATGACAGATGACCTAAAACTTTTCTTAAAAATCCTCTCGGCCACTGAACCAAATATAAAAGTAAAAAACCTTAAACTCTTCATAAACAACTCTCGCAACTGAACCCAGATAATAAAGCTTGGAAGTTGGCCTTAAACTCTTCCTAAACTTTTCTCGACCACTCAGCCCAGATATTAAAGCTTGAAAGGCCTTAAACTTTTCTTAAGCTCCTCTCGGCAACTGAACCGAGAGAGAGTAAAGCTTGAAAATGAACTTAAACTCTTCTTAAACTTCCCTCGGAGTTTGATCCCAGATATTCAATCATGAAAAATTACCTTAACCTCTTCGCAAACTCCCCTTGGCCACTGATGTCAGATTTTAAAGCTTGAAAGATTACCTTAAACTCATCATAAACTCTTTTCTGTCACTGAACCCAGAGAGCAAAGCTTGAAAGATAACCTTAAACTCTTCCTAAACTTTCTTTCGGCCACTGAGCCCCGATATTAATGCTTCAAAAATGGCCTTGCACTCTTCTTTAACTCCTCTTGGCCACTGAACCCAGATATTAAAGCTTGAAAGATGCCTTTAAATGCTTTTTGAACTCCTCTTGGCCACTGAACCCAGATATTAAAGCTTGAAAGATGCCTTTAAATGGTTTTTGAACTCCTCTTGGCCACTGAACCCAGATATTAAAGCTTGAAAAATGCCTTTAAATGCTTTTTGAACTCCTCTTGGCCACTGAACCCAGATATTAAAGCTCGAGAAAGATGCCTTTAAATGCATTTTGAACTCCTCTTGGCCACTGAACCCAGATATTAAAGCTTGAAAGATGCCTTTAAATGCTTTTTGAACTCCTCTTGGCCACTGAACCCATATATTAAAGCTTGAAAGATGCCTTTAAATGCTTTTTGAACTCCTCTTGGCCACTGAACCCAGATATTAAAGCTTGAAAGATGCCTTTAAATGCTTTTTGAACTCCTCTTGGCCACTGAACCCAGATATTGAAGCTGCAAAATCAGGTTTATCTCTTGAGTTCTCGCCAGCCTAGTGGGTAATGTGTCGAATTTTCACGCAAGGATACAGGGTTCGATTCTCGGAGAGGGTGCTCTCGTTATCCTAGTGAATATGGCTTCGTATTTCTAATCTTGTGGCACGGGTTCGATCCCAGCGACCGATGATACAAAAACATTTTGAGCAGCGTCACTAGCTCGTTGTCCATTGGTGGATACGCTAATGCTTAGCTCCGAGGGGGTGAGTAACTGCACACGCATCCTCATACTTATAGCCAATCACCACACCGCTACTATTTCCAGCATAATTTCACTTGAAAAGTCGACGCTGAGAAGATCTCATTTTTGGAAAAGGAGGAAAAGTCGGAGGCAAGGGAGGCTCAAAACGCCATTTTTTGGAGCCTCATCATCCTTACGGGGAGAATTCCTTAACGAATTTTACACCAGGACCTAGAAGACTAGATGTCGTGCTAACCCCCCCCCCCCTCCCTCTTCGGAGTCGCGACGCTGAAATGAACTGAACTGCCACTCATCTAGTCTCGCCACAACTATGTCGGTCCAATTTGATAGACATAATTGGGGACGTAAAGGAAAGCAGGTTTGAGGATTAGCCCACTGTGGAACTCTACGGAAGAGACCGCCCGGTTACGAGGCGATGCTGAAAGCTTTGGGGAAGAGTTCGCTCTAATCTCTAAGGGTAACTTCCGGCCAGGACCACAGGGGGACACACAACCGTCCCTGTGTAAGTTGGAAACAGCATCGATATCCAAACCCCAGATGGGGCGGCACCCCGGGTGGTGGTAGTTGATTCTAACACCACCCATCATCAAGTCCGCCACTCATCACCCATCTGAGGGGCCTCGCCCGGGTTCACCCTCCATCATTCATCCCCCCCATTTGGCAATAAAGTTCACGTAAGCTTAGAGGCGAAGTAGAGGGAGCCCCCCCCAAATAAACCAACACAGAAGAATACGTAGAAGAAGAGGTGCACCATACTGATCAACAACAAGTTCCCCCACAACGAGAGCATCTGGTGCAACCAATCATCAACGCTAAGGGGCCACTCTCTAGAAGAGATGGCCCAAGATCACACGACCCGGATTCCTCTGCGGGTTGTCGAAGGGCAACCCAAGCCCAGCAGGGAATCCACCTTCGAGGCCGTGTATGGTAAACTGGGAATAGCCATGGTGAGACTCCTGGACATTCCGTCGGGCTATATCGCAATATGCGAAACCGAAAAGGATATAGAAGATATTGCCAAGGAGAAGGCAGTCGAAGCCCTTCGAGCCATAGGACTGCAGCCTGCAGTGCCACCCCAGATCCTGGCGCACAGGAGTGTTGTATGCCGCCGGATCGATCCGTGGATTGGGCAGCATACAGCAAGCGAGATGAGAGAGGAGATAGAGCTACGGCAGGCCTGGGCTAAGGTAGCTGAAATTATAAAATTCAAGAATCGGAGGGACGGCAGCGATTACTCGCACGTGTTTAAGGTAGTCTTCACGGAGACTACCATGGCACAGAAGGCGAAGGAGCAGGGTCTCCTCATGTTTAACGCCAAAATTAGCGGTGAGCAGGTGGAAAAGGGTGAGTTCACCCCGGTCCAATACTGCTTCAAGTGCTATAAGATGGAGACTCACGCCACCAAGGACTGCAAGGAGCCACAGGAGACCTGCTCCAAATGCAGCCAGCTTGGCCACAATTGGCGGAATTGTGTCAGCACAACAGAAAAATGCGTGAGTTGCGGGCAGGGCCACCGAACGATGGCCATGTCTTGTCCCGCCAAGAAAGAAGTTATGAGAAATAAGCAGGAGGCAAAGAGGAATGAGGTCACACGTAGGGCGAACACGTCCTACGCACAAGCGGCAAAGGCAGCCATCTCAGAGGTGGATGCCAGAAGAACATACCTCAAAATAGAAAATGAGGGATCTACGAAAATCATGACGTGCATACTTCATGCGCACGTCATGAATCTGGCTCGCCCAGGCACATTCGCCACCGTGTTGAACCAGATGTTGGCCAAAAACGGGATGGAACAAATGTGGTTCCCGGATAACCCCCCTTCTGGGGACGTACTGCATTTGCAGATGACCCCAAAAGCCCAGCAGACTAAGGTGCAAGCTAACCCAAGTAAACAACAACCCGAAAAAACGAATAACGAAGCAGTCGAGACGAAAACTCCTGCTCCCACCCAATCTATGACAAGCACGGCGAAACAAGCGAGCTCGGAAACGAGCAGCTCATCAGAGTCTTCGGACTCCTCAGACGCGGAAGCATCCAAACCCCTGGAAAAGAAGGGTAAAAAGAAGAAATCCAAGAGATTGCGGGCGAACTACATCAACCTGAGGGTTTACGCCTGCGATCAATTCCCCTTCCCAGAGGAAATGGAGCCTAGTCGTATTTTCCAAGGGATTAAAGCAAAAATCTATAAATGGGAGTACGACTCTGAGATAGACCCTGGTACAGTGGAAGAGGCCCTGCTCGCACAGAATGTGATCCTTCATCAGAACACATGCGAGCAACTCTCTAACGCTGAATTCAGGAAGAAGAAGAATGGGAGGAGGAAGAACGTCACCCAAAAACACTAGGTGACTCAAGATGGAAAGAGTAAGCAATAAAATGAGGATTCTGACACTCAATGTGAATGGTTGGGAGGATAAGGCCACGGCATATGGTAACATATTCCGTGTGCTCGACCCCGACATCATTCTCATCACAGAGCACGGTATCGACACAACAGCTGGTCGCATAAAAATACCGGGTTACAGAGTGCTCATGAAGAATCATTCCCAGGAAAGGTTTGATGGTGCTGCAATAGCTGTCAAGAGGAACATCTCCTTCAAACAACTGCCAGAACTCGATGAGTCCTTTGTGGCAATCGAGGTTCACACCCTGGTCGGAGACCTCGTGATAGCTGCATCATATCAACCCCCTCGACGAGCATATCTCCCGTTATGCAACTTCTACACACTGTTCGGGCACCGCAGAATGGCATTCTTAGGGGGAGACCTCAATGCCAGATGCCGTGCGGCAGGCTATGGTAACACCAACGATAGAGGCCGAAACTTGGAATTGATTATGGGAAGAAAGAACATTCAAAGGATAGGGCCGGATTTTCCGACCTATATCACTTCCCGGTCAGCAACTAAGCCTGACATAATCTTAACAAGTGAAGGCTTTCCTTTCAACTACCATAGTGAGCCAGGCCCGACAGTCCCTAGTGATCACATAGCGATTCTCACCACAATATCTCTCGCACCAATCCAGCTCCCAGCCCCTCTCCGGAAAAATTACGCCATGGCCAACTGGGATCGTTACAAGCAACGACTCAGTGACTATGCGCCAGCTGACCTCAGCACGGCGTCGTTAGAGGAGATCGACAGGGAGTTGGAGAGGATAACAACGTCCATACTAAACGCGGACCGCGAGAGCATACCCGTTACAGGGTATAAAACACCTCCTCAGCCCAGATGGACAGAGGAGATGAGAGATATCGCTCGCGTTCACAGGGAAGTGTTCGAAGAAGTACGACGGGAGGGTCCCAGCCGGGAAAGGAGCTTGCTGCTCCGACGCCTAAGCTCAGAGCTTAGAGAGGCTATCAACCTCCAACAGGGGGAAATATGGAACAACTTGATAGCCAAAGTCGACAGCGAACTTAGCCCGGCCAAGTTCTGGCGCCAAGTCAGGAACTTAAAGGGACTTACACCAAGACTTAAGACTCGGATAATGGAGAACGGAGACCACATTGAGAACCCGGTGGTTCTCGAGGATATGTTCAGGAACTTCTGGAAAAACGTTTTCAGGATTACACCCGAAGAAAACGTTGAGTTCGACCAGGAATTCGAAGGCCAACTGATTGAACAACTTAATCAGGAAACGCATCGCACACACCCACTACAGCAAGTCAACGAAGGCAGGGAGATGGCGGGTCACGGACGTCCCATAACATCAGAGGACGTCAAGGCCACTGTAAAAGCCTTTCGACAAAAGGCACCAGGCTGGACGGGTATTACCAGAAACAACTTGGTTAACGCCCCACAGCAGATCATTCAGGGAATCGTTAATATCTTCAACGCTTCCCTGAACACGGGCTACTTCCCGGAAGGTCTCAAGATTGCGAAGATGATCTTCATACCCAAGGGAGGTAAACCCCCTGATCAACTGGTAAACTACAGGCCAATCGCCCTGCTGGAGTTCATTGCAAAAGTCTACGAGAGACTCCTAGCTGACAGGCTTCAACAACAACTAGCCGAGCTGGGAGCCCACAACCCTCAGCAGCACGGGTTCCGCAAGGGACGAGGGACGGAAACAGCCCTCGCCCTTCTTGCGGAGAAACTCGCTTGCAGTAAAGCTGAGAGGCGGTACGTAGACGTGGTGCTGCGTGATGTTAAGAAGGCCTTCGATAAGGTTTGGCTGAGAGGATTACAATACAAGATCCTCAACCTCCAGCTTAACCCACTCCTGGAAAGGATCCTTTGTAATTACATCTCCGATAGGAGAGCCCAAATTTCAATCGAGGGCTGCAAAGGACCCGAATTCGAACTAGAAGCGGGAGTTCCACAAGGCAGCTGTCTCAGCCCTCTGCTGTACCTCGTGTACACAATAGACCTGCCTGCTCCAGTGAGGTAAGATTCGATGTATCTGCAATACGCAGACGACATCACACAAATCGTCCTGAGTCCATTCAGGAACGCTGGAAGCCAGGCGAGGGCGACAGCTGTCGAAAAAGAAAATATCAATAGATATGAAAGAAAGTGGAAAATAAAAACCAACCGCCAGAAGTTCACGATCCTTCCAATGAACCGCCGAAAAACTGATGACGTTGTCGTCAATAATGAACACTATCCGTACTCCAATGAGGGTAATGTCCTGGGCTTACGACTCTTTAAATCTGGATATAAGACCCACATAAATACCAGAGTCTCCCTAGCCAAACGAGAGCTGAAGAAACTTTACCGCTTCAGAGGCCTCAGCGTGCCTAACAGCAAGAAACTGTATATGGCCCTGGTACGCCCAGTCCTGGTGTACCCGGCCGTGATCACGCAGATGGCAAGCTGTACCTCTCTCAGAATGATGCAGAGAGTGCAGAATAAAGCCACGCTGCTGATTACAGGCACGCGAAGGATCGACCGTATTCGGCAATCGACTCTTCACCAGAGAATCGGTCTAAAGCCGATCAATACGGAGATCCAAAGGCTAGGGAGAAAGACATGGGACAAGATAGATCTAACTATACTCCCGAATTTAAACCTAAACCTAAACATACGTGCGAACCGAAGACGCGCTATAGGTAGAACTGCCTTGTTCCCAAGCAGTAGAACCTGCGCGAGAGAAGTGGTACTACCCATATTTACGTAGTATTAGTCCACTTCTCTAAATTATGAGAATCCAATATACCAAGACTATAAAGATTGAAGTTAAACAACCAAGTTGACAAATTTTAAGTAAAATATTGAAAAAAGAGGCGTAGTGCCCACGTTAAAAGCCCCCCCCCCCTAAATATAAATAAATATAGCAAAAAATCAATAAAATTAAAACTAAATTTAAATATAAAAGAGGCGAAGTGCCCAAACCTAACAAAAACCCAAAAGTCAAGAATAAAAAGAGGCGAAGTGCCCAACTCCCAATACCCAAGTAAACTAGAAGTCAACAATATTAAAAACTGAGAAAAGAGGCTAAATGCCCACATTAAGAATACTTCAAATCAACCAAAATTGAGAAACATTCAGCATGAAAGTCACCTTGAAAGGCTTGAATGCTTCGAAGGCGAAAATACCTATGAAGAAACATATATAATTATGACGGAGGAAACTGGCTGTCAATGACAGCCAGCTACTTTTTGACGGAGGAATATAAATCTTTTAAATAAAACAAGAAGAATGCTAGTGATGCCCTAACACCAGGGCAAACTAGAAAACTTATTCACACCTTTATATACCTACCACACAATTTCACCACTTTAACCTAATTTGTAATTTGTACTATTTCCCTTCCCGTATTCACAGCGCAACATCCTCTCCTGTGTTCCCTAACCCTGTGGACGGATTGCTAGTGTCCCTTTTGCCTTTTGGGGCCACACATACCCCTGACGAAGAACGCGGGTCCCTCCCCACTCTCCGGATTCATCATTGCTTTTTGGTATCCAAAACGGAATACTACGGGGAGACCCCCCCCCCCCTCCCATCACCAACGATGCGATGAAAGACTGACGCAACTTACTACTGCTGCCCCGCCCCCCCTTCTATCCTCACCCACAACACATCACTCTTCCGCCTCGAAACCTGGCGAAGGGATCTCCAAATCCACAGTCCCCTAACCTGGAATGAGTGCCTCCTGCCCTGGGCCACGATGGGTTCCCCGCTCGCTGGTTCGTGGTACCCCACGGGTCACCTAACTCTCCAGTGACAACCCTCATCTATTGTCAGTCAAATTTTGATGTGTATTTCATTATCCGGTTGGATGACCCGGTCGTTCTTCAGTCAGCCAATATTTATCATACACGGACTAAGGCTTAGCAGAGTGGAAACCCCCCACTTTATAATTTAACGAAGTCAAGCCACACTGGTTGTGGTTAGTTGTTGGATGGAGTTCCGATTCGGATCGCCTTCCAGGTGGCTGCCATACTCTACAGATGCCACTGGTTCGGATCCCACGTTAAGCAGTAGGTCTCCACTGGAAAATAAAGGCATCTTAAGGAGTACAGATCGGTAGTAAAACCATACACCTCTTTTTTTTTCTAATTTAACCCAATCTTTAATTAAAGGCTCGCGAAGCCCCATTTCAAGATGACTATTGCATTACCGTATTTTTCCTCTGAGTTTTAATTATTCGTTCCTGCTAAGGAATCACCGCCATACCGTTAATACCTAAAGTCTCTGAGTAAGTCTCTGAACTGAATGTGAACTTAAGAGACTTAATGGTGGCAAGCCGAATTTTCCTCTTTTACTTCCCAAGTGGGCGTGGTTAGCTGCGATTAAATCGTGACGTTGGGTATGACGCTCTCATTAATAGCTCCGCCCACTTCGGAAGTATGAGTGAGATACACAAATTTATCTCGGATGACGCACTACAAGTCATCCGCTTGGAAATGGACAAGGGAAATCTTTGGTACGTTTTCCTTCACAAAAATTGTTTTGCAAAAGGTCATACAGTCGCCATTTCAAATTGTATCTTGCAGATTGAGATTGTACTCGTAAATTAAAGTTTAATAAAATATTTGATTAACAATAACCTATTTACCTCAAAAGTTGTTTTTTTTTAATATAATCCCAGGGAGAGGGTTCGAGACACTTTTCAAGATTGGCTAAACATTCAATAAATTTTACCTATTATTTCAAACTTTAATAGATACAATTTGTCGAAAGAAACTTTAACTAAACTAACAAAGCTCAAATATGAAAAGAAATATTTTTGCTTTCTTTTAAATTAATTCGCGACATTAATTTTCCATTTTTAGATATAAACTATGATTATATGTAAGAAGGGGGCAGAAGAGAAATTTGAAAACGCCATTTTTTGAACGTTGTTTGCGGCTAAGCAAGGAAACAGAAATTTTAATGCCATGAATTTTAACTATTGCCTTTGTTATCTAAGTCTAATTTTGAAAATTAAAACCATTGATAAACATTATCAAAAATGGCACCGCGAAACACAATTTGGTTGTGGTTCTTCAAAGTCTAAAATGTTATTTCAGAAATTTGATTATAGGAAACGATAAAGTCCTGGTCTACAAACCTGCTTTAAAATTCTCCTGACAAAGAACTAGTTCTACCATATCTTTATACCAGGGTCCATCATACCGCTATCCAACTTCATCATATTCTTTAACCTGAACAAGGAAATTAGTATACGTAATTTTTAAGACTTGAAGTCAACGTTTGGATTCTGGAATTGACCAATATTGTTTTTACACGCTGTTTCCTATTACATGTAGACGACAAATTAAATTT
Organism: Ceratothoa steindachneri; assembly: GCA_963969495.1. Lineage (NCBI taxonomy): Eukaryota > Metazoa > Arthropoda > Malacostraca > Isopoda > Cymothoidae > Ceratothoa > Ceratothoa steindachneri. Next base: position 74,960,510 of record OZ018334.1, read on the forward strand.
CATTTGTGACAACTCGCTGAGAATTTATAGTTTAATGATAAATAAAATCGAACAGTTATTTTTTGCTTACGTATCAATAGGCATTAGACTCCTCCAGCGAAAACTGACCTGTGCAAACCAAGATCATTTCTATTTTCTTAAGGAAAGACGTTAATGAACCTAGAGTGAATATTATTTTTTTAATCTATTTTACTTTTTACTCCCTTTCACCAAGTGAGAAATGGTAGAGCATTGATTAACTTTATAAACATCCATATTTTCAGCGGGGAGTTGGTGGATTTCGATGGACCATATCTTTGTTAGAAAACTTTAGCGTATAATATACTGAGAGAACCTAAAAAAATTAAGTACATTTCAGAATAGGACTATAATATATTCTGTGACAAATGCATTCACAACTCTCACGTCCCCAAAAGCCTATTTTTATAAGATCATGGATCCTCTAGTTATTAATTAAAGGATGACATTGATTTGAAAACATGGGATATAGCAGCTAGAGGCGGAAGTCAGTGGTGGTCCATTATCTGCCAAAATTAACATTTTCCGCCATTAATACACATAAATGGAAGGGAGGTGTAGGGATGGGGAGGGCCACACCAACCATTATAAATATAGTCTGTCTGAACTTGGATGAAGGACATTAGCCTCCACGTGTCCTCCAATTTTCAGTGGGTCACGAGGACGTCAGGCGTCGATTTGCCGGTTTTGGAGACCTCGTATCTGGGCTGGGGACGATCCGTCATTTGAATCAGTCCCTCTGTTTGGTACTTGCGGCGGGACGACTGAGAACCCGAGGTATCGTCGCCGTAAAGGTGGTCTGAGGGTGGGGGTGGAGGAGTTTGCGTGGAATGTTGATAGGCGGGGATGTACGAATCGTTAGGAGAATGATGCCGGATGTAATACGGCGAGTGACTCACAGGGGGAGGAGGAGGGGTGGGCACCGCTAGGGGAGAGCTGAGAGGCGGGAGACTGGGAGGTCGCCGCGTCGGAGGGGGAGGCGGCGGTGGTGTGCCGTGAAGACCGGCATCTCTTTGGGCCAAAAGAGAATCGCGTGTTTGGCATTCGCAGTCACGCATCTCTACGCAAGACCCATCTTCCTCATCTTCGTCCTCCTCTCCCTCTTCTTCTTCCTCCGTTTCCTCCTCCTCGTCGCGGATGCAAGTGTGGCCGTTTCTCTTGCTCTCCACGTAGGCCTCTTCGTCTTCCCTCATGATCCGGCGGTGAACCAAACGGGGAGAAGAGGCGAGTGAAGCGCTACGTCGCTCTTCCAGCTGCTCTCGAGAACGTCGGATGTTTTCCTGCAAGCAACAAAAACACCATTTTAAGGAACAAACAAATAAGCACATTTCATGACTACCAGAAGCAACAAAAGATGCCTTTTAAGATCTACTTGGATGAAAAAATGTGCCCTTTTATTTATATATGGTCTAAATAGAGGAAGAAGGAAGAGTTTTATGGCCTAGCTTAAGCAATAAATCCCCATTTAAAGTTTAACTGGAGAAACAAAGAGAAGTTTGGGCCAACCTGAAGAAAAAAAAGACTTCTTTGGTTGGAAGCAACAAAGATACCTTTTTAGGGCTTACCAATGAGCTCTGCTTAGTCCGCTACCTCGCTTGGTTCGAAAGATTAGCCGGCGTCTTTCTTGTCTTTTTCTATTTCCCCCTGCCAATGATCCGACGTCGTTCAGGAGAATTGCGCACTCTTCCTCTAACTAGTCACCTCTTGTGGTTATACTATGTACCTCCCAAACATTTTCCTTCCACCGAACCTCACCACTTTCTTTAAAAGGTTCCTCAAACTTTTCTTGCGCAGATTCTCACGTCAGTTTTAGTTTCCTACTTTATAACAATAATAAGATAATAATAATTTGATGGTTTGTCTGTTTTTCCTCCACACCTACGCTTAGACCCGACCAACTTTTAAAGATGATTTTGAACCCTTTCAAATAAAAAATACGTACATGAATTTGTCTTCCATCTCTAACGAGTTTCTTAATGCAATTGAAACACATTGCAAAACACATTCCAGCGAGAAGACCGCAGCCGAGGGTCAGAATAACGATGATGTGCTCCGAAGTGATGTCGAACTGTCCTTTCTTATTCTCCTGATGATAGAAACGAATAATTCCAGTTTGTATCATCAGATGAGAGACATCGCAGGTCCAACTGCATCATCAACACAGATTCTTGCTCATCCCTTATAAGCCAAGCCTCGACCAACTCCAGTGCCTGGGAGCGGTTCTCCCGAAACTCCAGCACTGCGTGTATCTAAAGTGTACAAGTTACAGACATGTTGTGAATGTGTGATAAACCTTGTCTATTTCATGGGTGTTGTGATTATGTGATGAGATTTGTCTGTTTCATGGAGACAGGGGGATTAAATGTGTGCATCGGTCAGGTTGGTGTGGTTTCGGATGGTGACCACATCTGAGTCTTCCCAGGACGACCTGCTGGTGACATAGGACCGATGTTTCTTCTGGGTGGAGGTCTGGTAGTATGGCGGTGAGGACATGTTTTCGAGTTTGGATCCGGATATTGGCTGGCTTGCTGTGTTAGGGGGAGGGGGTTGTTTTGCGGATAACAGGGGCGAGATTAAGGGGTGGGGAGAATACTTGGAGCATAGTGTGATTTTTGGTCATGTTTCTTACCACTGGTTTTAACTTTGGTGTGGGGAAGGGGGCTGTCTCAGAGGGGACCTACAGGTTTGAAAGTTTCTATCCTTCATCGTATGTTGTTAATTGCTCTCCAGGAGGAGATGAACCCCGCTCCTTCCGATCGCTTGGGGATAAAGGGAGAAGACCTTAGTTCCTACAGCATGTACTTAGGACCCCGTCAACGTTACTACAATTAAGTGGGGCAACGCCTTCAATGAGACTATCCAGGGGGAACCAGGTAGGCTGTTGTATGTTATGGGAATTTTATAGCCCCAACTCCTCCATGTGCTAGCGGCCCATGCAACAATAAGTGGAAGTTCAATTGCGGCTTAACCTCACGCGGGATACATCCAAATGATGAAACAAAGGTCGTCAAAAGACTAAAGTATTTGGACAAAAAATTTAAGTTTTTGCCAAGCAGAAAATGTGGCAATGGTGAGACAGTCCCCTGGTTCTGTGTCAGCCACTGTTCAGGTGTGTGATGCATCGTTGTATAAGAGAACACGGGCAAGGTCTCTGTAGAGTTAGGTGTTTGGGCACGTGGATAAATCTGAAGGAGGGAGAATGGATGAATTCGAGGAGGTTCGGCGTTGCATTCGATTGAAAGAAAAGTTGCAAACCGGTTTTAAAAAATCGTTTATTTGGGGATTAGTATTTTAGTTCATTATGATTTTATGTGGATGGTTTTTCTTATTTTAACTGTAGTCATAACACTCTTGTGTAGTGTCCTGGGGGTTATTAAATTTTATATCACAAAAGAGCTCGTCCCAAAATTGTAGGCCTAAACACCTAATCCAAAGAGGCTAGTTGGATAAAATGGCTAGTTCCAAAATAGCTATACACAAAATAAATGAGACAAAACGGCTAGTGGGACATTATAACTAGTTCTTAAATAGTATGCACCCCAAAGAGATAAAGACGCCAATTTCTTTCACTGTTCCACCTAGCTGGACATTCATACCCTCAATATTTCGCATTTATGGTACCAACTAAAACGGAACCGAAGAACTGATTTTTAACTAAATGATTGCAATTCTATGCAGGGGGTGGGCAAAATAATTGGAACAGTAGATATTCAATACCAATATTTCAATGAGACATTATATTACGAATATCCATCTAAATTTCAGTGTGAGTGTTCTGTTTTTATTTTAGATACATAGTTATATTTATCAAATTTAATGATTATTTCTTTTTCTTTTTCAGATCGTGGTATGGATGCTAAGATGCGTGGCATCACTGTTAGTTTTAGAGCTACCATATCAAGGACCATGGCAGAATTCAAGAAGCAAGGCAAAACCTCCAACAGGAGGAGTAATTCCGGCAGGACTTTGAAGCTCGCTGAAAGGAGCGACGAGTGTTGAAACGCATTGTGATGAAAAATCCCCGGACGACTGCCCCTAAAGTTTCGACCAAAACTGTTCACCGTGAGCTCAATAAAGCCGGATATAACGGAAGAGCCGCCATCAAGAAATCTCTGCTTTCTCATCAAAACATTCAGAAAAGGCTGAACTGGTGTAGAGATCATAAGGGATGGTCGACAGACCAATGGATGCAAGTAGTATTCTCCGACTAGTCCAGTTTTTCTCTTTTCCACATTGTAGGGTGAGTTTATGTGTGGAGGCAGCCCAGGGAAGTTTCTAATCCTTACTGCCTTCTTCCTACAGTGAAGCACGGAAGAGGGTCAATGATGGTTTGGGCAGCCATATCTTGGAGTTCTCTTGGTCCAATCGTTGTCCTGCATGGTAGGATCAACAGCAACGAATATCTAAATATTTTGGAAGATTAAGTCCATCCCATGGTTCAGACATTATTACCTGATGGTGAGTGCTTTTTCCAAGATGACAATGCCCCAATACACACCGCTCATGTGGTTAAGAATTGGTATGAAGAGCATAGGAGTGAGCTACAACACATGGAGTGGCCCCCACAATCTCCAGATCTTAATATTATTGAGTATTTGTGGTGCGTCTTGGAGCGACAAGTTAGAAGTCCTTACGCTCCACCGTCGTGTCTGAAACAGATGGAGCAGGTATTGCACGAAGAATGGCTCATGATTCGTCTCAATGAAGTCAGGAAGCTGAATGAATCAATTTCAAGTCGCATCGACGCTGTTTAGAAAGCAAAAGGAGGACCAACTTCGTATTAAATAAATATACATTGATTTAACACGTGCTCCAATTATTTTTATCCAACCCCTGTATGTATGTTAATTCCTAACCTAACCTAACTTACCTAATCTTACGTTACAAACCATACCCTTAACCTAGCCTACCTAACCTATTCGTAAAAAAGTTAAATAATTAAATGCAAAATTCAAAACCTAATTTAGAAAGGAGGTAAATAAAGAAGTTAATATAAAAGATTTTCTGCGAGGTATTAGCTACAATATATGAAAATACTAAGGTTTTGACCAAAGACGTCGCAAATTTATGCAACAATTTAACTATCCTGGGTTTCCTCAGGACGAACCAAGACTCACAGTCACATTGAGGAGGCCTTCCATTCTAAGGTGTATCTTTATTATATTTGTTTAATTTTACTTAGTCCGTTTGGTGGCTTTACTTAGCTCACATTTCCCAATTGAACGCTTTGCGTTCAGAGTTGATTCCATGCTGTAAGTATTAATATATTTAAGTGTTTGAATAAATATAAATACAGTGTTACATGCTATTTATAAGGTGTACGCAATTAAATCTAGGTTTGGATATATATACACTTTTTCCTTATTGAGTTTGTATCTGTGGGATATTACCCTTATTTTCTACAATACTAGTTCTATTGGTATCAGCTTTTTTTATTCTAGCTATTGTGTCTACTAGCCTTGTTCTTTCCACTAACTCTCTTTGATCTAGTTATTTTAGGAGAAGCTGTCTTGGGCCGAACCATTTTTGGACTAGATCTTTTGGGGCTCACTGTTATGTAAGCCTTCATGAGAGAGGAATAACGAAATACATGTAAAATTATTCCTAAGGTATTAAGGATAAGTGTACTGATAGGTTGGGTTTAGACAGGCTGTTTATTTGAAGCTTGCAGTTGTATAATAAGATTAATCACGAATAATGATACATATTTGTTGAGGCAGCTTGGAAGAGTGAAACACAATGGCGCGCAAATTTAATTTCCCCGGTGCCGTCTCCCATCTTTTTTGTCACGTAGCTCGTAGTGCGGTCTTGATCTCTATCTGTAATCTGAATGCGTATAGTCAGTATATGGAAGAGTAAAATGCCGGTCCGGTTGCACAGTTTGTGTAGAGAGCCTGGAGCTTCCATTAGCGTGCTCGTTCCCACCAACCCCAACATGTCCACGAACCCATCAGAAGACAATCTTGACATTCATCAAAACTCGCAATAACCCGGACTCATTAATATTGCAAACGAGGGAATATGGAAATTCCAATGCCCCAGCGGCACTTAGCCATCTTCGAACCGAGCACCGCGCGTGCTGTATATTGCAACCACCTTGGCAGTTTAGGCCAACGCTGTACCTGGAAGAGCATCACTGGTTCAAACAAGGGGGAGGCAGCATAGAAGATAATTTTCCCTTCAGACCTTATGTCTTCTTTGTACACTGACACGGCTTCAGTGTGATATGATGATCTAAGAAATACGAACACAGTACTTACAATGTTATAGAAGTTATGGGCGCTAAGGTGTAACGACCAACGCTCAAAGGTGGTATCCTCCAGGGTGTTGTTTTAGGCAGAATCACCCGCACGTGAGTTATACTAAACACTCGTAGGAATTTCTTAGTAATGAACGTGATTGTGTTTCTGACAAAATTGGCGTCTATCGTTAGCATAAGTGCCATTGAGTTTGGTGGTGGAGGAAGTGAGAGCCATTTGAGATTGGAGAAGACACTAAATCCTGGCTTACAAAGGTATCATGCACTGTGCAAGACGTAAATGGAGTGGAATATCTTCTGAGTCGACGATAACGTTCGCTATAGTGGAGTTAGGGAAGGCAGCAGTCGCAGGCGTGTAGATCGAATCCACCATCCACAAAACATTAAGTCGTGGAACAGTCAATATCGTTCCCGGCTTGAAAAACGCGTCAGAAAGTATAATTTCCATGGCGCGAGTGTACAAATACTTTAAGGCTGCTAATATGCGTTTCTCAGGCGAGGAACCGGTTGAATGCACGATCAAAGAATCGGTTTAGGTCTATCACGTCTAAGCGTGCTCTATTTACATAGCAACGGGTATGTGCCGTCGGCACAAGTGCACTACCTTGAGGTCTCGCCAACTCGCTCTAGGAGAGACCAGAGACTCTCCTCCATTCTAGCCAGCCGTTCATTGCGACCCGAGAGTGGAGTGTTATCCGAGAGCCCGGAGCAAGGTTTAAAGTGGTAGATAGTAGTAGAGAAAAAAAATGAAGAACAGAACTAGAAGCAAGTGAAAATGTCCCAAGATATGCGAACCTCAAGTCATATGAGAGGAATAAAAAGATTTCCCACGTATAGGGACTAGTGTACCTGCACATTTAAGTGGGATCCAAACCACGATACCTCTTTCACCTGTCATCCTTGCATCCTTCTATCCACTCCATTCGTGCACTTTTTTTACTTTATAGTTTGAAATTTGTTGGGAGATCCGACTGTTCTCTTGCGCCTAATGTTAATTTTATCTGGGTTTAAACTAGGATGTGTAGTGGCATTCACGCCTTTGTCCCAGCTTTGCTGTTCTTTGTAAGTTTGTTAGCGTATAAATTTTGTGTGCCTTTCATTTTAGTTCAACCATTCTCGGACGTAACGATCGGATTTGTTTATGAGTTGAATTAAATTATTTTTTTTCGTTTTTACTTGCTTGCAAACCGTTATAATTGGTATGAAAATACTACATTCGTGTAAAGGTATATATCTCTTGTTGGTCTTCTTCAGCTGGTCAATTCCGGTTAAAGACGGGTTAAATCCGAGTGTTGTTTCTACTTTGGTCATTTGCGGTTCCTTTCATCTTTGAGTTCCTCATGTGAACAAGAATCGCTCTTCCCTTATTAGCTGTTAACAGGTATTTTGCCGTTATAGGAGTCTTTTCAGATTGTTATTCATTTTGCGGTTTAGGATCTTATATTGCATGCCTCTGACTCAGACTTTGTTAAAGGCATTCTCTACGTCGCGTAGCACCCAATTGGCGTGTTCCCTCTCTGCTTTTGCTATTTTCTGTAATTATTCCGAGGGTCATTGTCCTATCCGTTATGCCGGAATACAAACGAGAAATGATTTTACAAGGTACTGTCCTCAAATTATTCCATTTGACTCTTCTTGTTAAAATCTCTTCGAAGACTGCCACTAGAATCTAGTCTCGATATAATGATGTAATAATGTAAGAGGAACGGAGGAGTTTTTCCGAGGTTGGGAAAAAGATCATTTTCATCTTGAATGTGTCAAGGGACTAGCCATTGTTCAGGCTGGCCTTATGTATATTTTTTACCGTTGTAAGGATTTTATCCGTGGAATTAGTAAGGTTGTTAGACTTCTTTGAGAATGGTGCCTTCCACTGGAGTGATCTAATGGTGCTTTTAATTTCTTCCTCAGTAGTTATGGCATCCGGGTCCATTAATATTCCCCTGTCCAGTGTTACTGTATGGGCTGGCGTCCTCTTGTTTATATGATTTCTTAGATGTTCGTGCACAATTTATCCAATTTCTTGGTTGAAATCTTCGTTTTTCACGGTTGTTTTTGAAAAAATTGACTTCCTGTGCTATCCAAGAATTTGCTCCATTTCTGAATTAACCTGAATGAGGTTTTGTTTTTCTCTTTTATTTTTATTTTATTAGTTTTTGCTCTGTTTATTAAGCACCCATTTTCTTTCGGCTGGCTATCTTGCTTCCTCTATTATCCTACTAAGATCATTCGAGCTTTTTCATACTTGTTAAGATTTTCATTTCTTCTTTCAGTTTCCTTAAATTCTCTGCTCTTTTTCTATTTGTTCATGTTCTTCTTGTGTGATAAGCCTCTTGGCGTCTTCTTTTTTTCTTTTTCATCTGTCTGTCCACATCTGGTGTTCTGAGGGAATATTCTGCTGTCAATAAATAGGGCATCGGCTACTTACTTTAATTCTTCGTCTCTCTCTTTGGGGGGAAGTAACTGCCACGTTTCTTGGGGCAGGAATTTGTATAGGATTTTTATCTAAATGAACCAGTGTCTCAAAGTGGTCGCTATATTTAATCAGTACCGGTTTCATATGCATATTTAATGGAATATTTCAGCTGTTTGGGATGATGTCTGGTTGTGTAGCGGTGGTTCTTGTAATAGAGTTGAATTGATTTGGTCCCAGTCTCTCCAGTCTCCTGTATCAGTGGTTCTTGTAATAGAGTTGAATTGATTTGGTCCTCGTCTCCCCAGTCTCCTGTATCAGTGGTTCTTGTAATAGAGTTGAATTGATTTGGTCTAGTCTTCCCAGTCTCCTGTATCAGTGGTTCTTGTAATAGAGTTGAATTGATTTGGTCCCAGTCTCCCCAGTCTCCTGTATCAGTGGTTCTTGTAATAGAGTTAAATTGATTTGGTCCCAGTCTCCCCAGTCTCCTGTATCAGTGATTCTTGTAATAGAGTTGAATTGATTTGGTCCCAGTCTTCCCAGTCTCCTGTATCGGTGGTTCTTGTAATAGAGTTGAATTGATTTCGTCCCAATCTCCTGAAGACATTTTCTATAAGCATCATTTTGAGATTATCATCGCCAATGTTACTTGCTCTGTAACCGCTACGATCAGTGTTGTCAATTACAATTCAATTTTCACAAGTAATCTTCGTCGATGTTTTCAATATCTTTATAATTGAGGCCGCATTTTATAGCTAAGGTTACCCCGTCGTTTCTTCTCCCCGTTGGATTAGTTGTTATGATGGTGAAATTGAAGATTCTTATTTCATTACTTTCTTTTTTAATTCCATGTTACTAGATAAGTATTATGTCTGAATTTTTTTCTCTGATTATGTTTCAGATGATCATTGATTTTGCGATCAGCTGTGCGACTTTAATTGCATAATTTCCAGTTTTCTCTGTTTCTCTTCCCATTGATTTCGTTAAGTAACTGGTCAATTTAAAGTCAATATAACTGGTGCCTTCTTTAGGAGTGGTCTACGTTGTAGCCCTTCTGGTAGATATAACCTTGGGTTTGAACCTTCCGATATTTGCGTTTTCTAGATCGAATTGGTAGAGGTTATACTTAATACGTGTCCTGGGTATAATCTGATACCTCCTTTCAGGAGAAGGAAGACTTGCACATTTGATAATGGCATTCCCTCATTTGCATAGATCTTTAGATTGAGATCTTTCCCATTCGTGCAGACGACCTAATTATTTTTTCAAATTGTTTGAGAATTTAACAAAATGATACAGAGTAAAATTGATAATATTTTATATCTCTAGTAGTTAGCGAATGACGACCCGTTGTAATTTACGCTCAGGACAATAATTGAATCGGTTATAATAAATTTACCCTCAGTTTAATTGGACTGGGGGCACGAATTTATTTATTTTGGTTTATTAATTATTGTCATTTCCTCTTTCGAGTCTTTCGGTCATTTCGTTGTTTTTTCCCCCAATACTACGGTATTGAATCCATGAGAGACTCGGAGCATCTCTCGGTCTAATTACTATTTCCGAAATTTCAAAGGGGGGGGGGTACGACTCATTGAAGGGGCGTTTATTTCCTTCACTGAAAGCTGCAACAACTTACCTCGCATCCTTCCTCATCGTATTGATGGCGACAATGTTTGATTCCATCGCATCTCAACAATATATCGATGCATGTAGCGTCGTCGCAATCATATTCGTTTGCCTCACACGCTTCGCTATCTGAGAACGAACAAGGAAAGACCAAATTGAACATGACTCAATGTTATTTCTAAAAGGTCAAATTGACGTAGACTTCATAAAAAAGGTTTTTGAGAAGTAGTTTGGAAAGAGTTTTAGTTAAGAGTTAGTGAATAGCTAAAATAAGAGACAATTCAATCCCAGAATAACAATCACAAACCGATGTAACGTTATGGAATCAATGCGTTTCATTCTTTAACCATTACTTACTAGGTATAGGAGAAAAGTAACTTCTTTCCTATTTTTTACTATGGGATAAATTACCATGAAAATTTCCTTGAGAGGGAAATATCCTTTAATGCTTTAAATTAACTACAGTGGTCACTTTCGTTGTTGGGTGATCAACTCCAATTGATTTATTGCTCAAGGAATCAGGCTGGGTTGGCACCGGAAAAAGTGGAAGCAAGAAAGGGAGCTGAGGATTGAAAAAGTGAGTGAGCGTTTGTGTGTGAGAGGGATAGAGAGAAAATTGAACAGCTTGAGGGGCTTCTAGCAGATGAAGGTGCTTAGAAAGTTAATATCCTTTGATATCTCCCTGCACCCGAAGTGGACGTGGCTCTACGCGCCAGTTCAAAGGAGAGAGAAAGGAGAAAGCAATTCTGCCAAACTTAGCTCCGGGTATGTACATTAGGCACATAGTATTTTTTTATAACTTAATACTCCTGTTCTTTAATTCGATGAACCTTTGCCTTAAAACATAGAAATTAACTTTCATTTCAATATCTCTTTAGAAAAGGTCGATTATTATATACGTAACTTTATTGCATAATCCATGTAATATAACAAAAAATAAATCAACTCAACACATAATCGTTATAATCTTTGTACACACATTACAGCTAATTGCTTAGAAAAACCGAAGTTGTGGTTTGTTTTGTTTCTGCAGGCACTATACAGATCCTGCATAACTTTGATTGCACCGTCTGCACACTGATTATTTCTTGCTATCTTCAGTGGGGATAGCTCCTGCTTCTAGTAATTTTGCAATGAGTTTAATACTTTTTATTATAAGATTTCAATATACGTGACAAAGTTTTAAAGGCATTTTCATTGTAGATCTGATTAACAAAACAATAATCTGCCCTAGTCGTATAAAATGAATCTGTATACCTTCTCCAAAGTCTTCCTTGTTGTAGGTATAAGAATGAATGCAAGGATAGATAGAATGGTTCTTGAATGACAAATTGCATTGTTATTGTTTGGACTCTTCTGAAAGTTAATCGAAGGTAAATGTCCTCTTTCTTCAAATAATCTAAACACCTGTGTTAGATGGTACAAAAACTTCATATCATCTATCCATCCTGATTTCTCGAGGATCTCTTCGACTCCATTAACAAAATTTGCCTATAGTTACTAATAATTCCCTACCAGGTGCGAACCAAATGGATATTCAATGTTTTGAAAACATCAAAAGATCTTCGTATATTAACAAACTGGAGACCCGTTTTTACAAGTCCACTCTATTTCCCAGTGTTAACGCTTGTGGTATCAACCACGATCATCTTTATTGTATTCCATATGTTGTATTCATCAATAACTTTTGCAACTCCTTCAGCAGCAATAGTTTCAGCCTTGCCATCTTTCAAACATAATGAATTTGTTTCGGTTTGTTTTGTTACTCGTTGTCATCCATCAGCTTTCCATCGAAATGTAAAGACCACCATACCAATTAAGAAGCCTCTTTGTATACTGACTTGTAAATTGGAATGTCAATACCATCAAGTGACACCTTTACTTGTTGATACTCCTGTGGTTGCAACTATCATGGTCGCTATTTTCAGGTTCAGTACCACTGCCTCCACACCTATAAACGTAAGATGTAGATGCTGAAGTTAATTCAACTGGCAGGTTTCGTCTTTTTGAAGGGTAAATCGTTTCTTTACTTGCAACATGACCTATAAAGTAACCCACTTCTCCTTTGATTTCCATTTCAAGGCGTTACAGTAATTTGTCTTCTGAGGATAACCATTGACCATTTACTTTAGTGATATCAAAAAGTTCATCCAGGACATCATATTTTTTTCCTTCCTGACACATTCATCATAAGTATTCATCACCGGGTTTTAACCGAGCTCGTATTATTTGATCTGACAAATGCGGAAGATTTAATTTATTCTTTCATAATTTTGTAACTCCGTTGGAAGTTTCCTCTATTCGCTCTTTTCTTTCTTTGATTTGTTTTCCAAGAAACTAGTACCATCCAATGACTTGCAGTTAGAGTGTCATTCTACATTTCTTTCAAGTGAAGATTCTTCTGAACACTCACTTCCTCTTCTTCTATGTGACTGCTCAAATCTCACCAGATAATTGGTCCAGATGTCCTTGTTCTTTTCTATGATAGTATCACTTTCCTTGTGTGTGTGTGTGTGTGTGTGTGTGTGTGTGTGTGTGTTATTATATTGCTTCTTGCTTCTGAAACAATTAATAAAGTATTAGGTTGCTGTACTTGCTCAAACACACACACACACACACAAATATATATATATATATATATATATATATATATATATATATATATATATATATATATATATATATATGTAGGGGCAGATACAGGATCTTTTTAATGGGGAAATTGCTCGATTTGGCTAGTTTAGCTAGCATGGTAAGTAGGCGAGCAAAACAAGCTCTCACAGGTAGGGGGGTTGGCTTAGGAAATTGTAATTCTCCCCTCCATTTGTTTTTAAATTCATCTAATTTCAAAGACATTTTCATTTCATGTGGGTCGACCCCTCCCCCCTACAAATCCATTGTTATGTTACCTATATAGAGTCATCTTGTGAGGTTCAATGCATATTTACTAACAAAGAGCATTTATAAAGTTCTTAATAAAACAAAATTGCCATATCCCATAATTAGACCTCTCTAATTTGACTCCTGAATACGGGTCTAAAATAACTTACAAAACGCGATCTTTAGCAATGCTCGATTTTTCGGTACAAGTGCTTTATTTTGGATGGCAGCGTGCCCCTGTTGGCCTGCAACACAACCTGAACTTGATTGAAAAGTTTAGGCATAGTCGCACTGAAATCAATTGCACTACATTTATTAAATGCCATGACATTAATCGGATCAAACGCTTACAAGATGTCTACACATCGGTAGTTTTGTGTAAGAACCAAAAATTAATTGTGTTTTTCGAACTCCCCCGTTTTCATCTAAACAAAATAAATAAAATTGTCCTTTAGAACAGTGTCAGAGTCTTCAAGTGTTACTCCTGGTTGTTTTTCTTATGTGCCGAAGCCGGGTATGCTCTTTTATATTAATGTATCCACATAGCTGCACGACTGTTCAGCTTTTGCCTTATGTAGCTCTCGTTTAATTTTTAAATTCTATCCTATTTTCCTCCCACTAGAATAAATTAGAACCTGAGAAAAATTACTAGGGTTTTACTAGAGTTATATGATTATAGCGCATTCAGCGAGCGCTAGCAAGCCCATGTTGGTGACGCCTAGCAAACTCACGACACTCGAGCCTATCGAGTGGCATTATGAAGAGATGTGAATAGTATTTTGTTATAATCACTTCACCTTTCACTCAAACTCACTCGCTTGCTCTACGCTAAATGCCAGGCTCACCGTCAACTTTTAAGCTCTTTATTTACGTGAGCTGCAGCCACTTGACTTGAAAAATAAGAAGAATTCCCACCTGACCGGTAATATACAAATAATATATAATTGCAGCGTGTAAACATAACTACAGCTCCATTGGTGACCCACTGTGAAAAAATTACACTCTTTTCAAGTTAGCATCAAACAACCCCATCGCTCAACAGGATTCTGCACGCACTAGTCATGGCGCAAAACCAAACAACCAGCAATCTTCTACCACGTGCGCAGCAAATTGATCGGCGATTAAAGTGCTTCAATATTTGCCAGGTAGGCCAAAACACTAGATCCTTCTCTGCCAGCTTGCATATGAGACAAAATGTCACGTCCACCAAAACAATATTCCGGCTGGCCTGATGGAAGTAGTGGAATCATTATTTGAGTTGCTGGCGGAAAAGAGGACCTACTGGGCTCAAAAGGACATAGTCCTTCGGTAACACCTGTTCTTGGGTAAGCAACGATTGCAGAACCTCACCAAGAACATCACCCTGGTGAGGCAGAAGACCACAACTCTCCTTCGGCAGATCCAAGACGCCGCGTGGACCAACTTCCCAGTGGCACAGCTGAGAAAAGCATTCTTAAATCGTCTCCCTGTTCACGCAACACACATCCTGGAGGCATTAAGTAAAGTTAAACATCTTGACAACTTTCAGAGACTGCCAATTGCGCCTTAGCTCTGGATGCGTTGGATGGCCCGAAGCTAGCAATCTCTGCCTCATACAAGGGTCCGACCTACCGAGGTTCTTGCAGCTCTCCCACCACCCATGACCGATCATGGTTAGAGGCAACGATTGGCAAACTCATCGAGGCGCTCCAGAATCTGACCTGGGAGCTGCGAGGTAAAAGCTCGTTCCGAGATAAGAGTCTTGGTTTCTGTTCACGCTCTCGGTTCTCGGATCAGGTCTGGATCGTATCCTAACTTCATCACTTGGCTAATCCACAGGAAATGAACAACCGTATTTCACGCTATAATACACAACCTAACCTGACCTCGTTGAAGTTTTTATTCTACTCTCCACACTCGATATTCGGTGCCCTGCTGCCTCGCCACCAGCTCCAGGGGACTCCATAACCCAGCCCACGCAATCACCGTGTTGGTGATGCAGGACTCGAACCTCTGCGTCTTCATCAAGCTTCCAGATGCAAGATTCAACTTCCTCATTGACAGCGGCTCTACCATCTACATTCTGCGGCCTTCTCCTTAGGACAGACGTCAACCCCCGATGGTCTTCTCACTACATATTATCTCAGATTAGCCTTTTCCGGTCTATTCTAAGAAGCCTTTTTCGATCTCTATCTTTCCCAGACGGTCTCTCACTTGGCTGTCCTTAGTTGCTAACGTCGGTAACCCCATCTTTGGGGCCGAATCGCTGCAACACTTATCACTTCTTCTCACGGATTGAGTACTCGGAGCATTATTTACGCCACTCCTTCTTCTCGCGATCCGCGGTTCACTTTTATCGGGCTTATTCAAAAATTTAACTTGCCAAGTTCCACAGATCTCCGTTCAGCCATGCATCATACAATACATGCTCAATGCACTGCATTACTCGCATCCTTTCCAGGCTTAACCTCACCCCGGTTGTATGAACAGGCGGTGAAGTACTCTCCTTAACAACATATACACACAACAAGCCCCCTGTCTACGCACGCACGTGACTCTTGCCTCTTGCCAAAGTAAAAAAAAACCGTGAAGGAGTTTTCGAGAATGGAGAAAGAAGGCATAATTTGGAAATAGCGATCTATCTGGGGATCTATATTACATCTAGTTTCTGAAAAAGATGGGTGCTATATGCCAGTGTATGACTTCCGTGCCTTACACAGAGTTAGTAAGGCTGATACCTATCAAATTTCGTTCGTCTCGCATTTTACGGCTATTATTGCTTTTCAAGAGGCTAAACTCGCTATTACCTCAGTTACCGAATAAAGAAAAAATTGTTCCCATCTCAGACAAGAATCTTTATGGTTGGAAGAGAGAGCTCATTGAGGCATTTTCCACAGTAAATTTTTTTTTCTCCCACGATACGTCTCAAAAATAACCCCCTTTACTGACCACAGGACTCTCGCTTTGACATTTCTTTCTCCAAGGTTTTCTCACCCTTCTCTGGTGGCCTGACAGTTGAATTTCATTATACAATTTGTGGACGACCTTCAGTGGTCAAACCTCAAGCATCTCACCCTGGCAACCATATGATGGCGACATCTGGCAACTTCACATCACTCAAGCCTATTTACTGGCACTGAAAAGACATGCGAATCACAATATACTCCTTCATAAACAACACAAAGACCCAACACACCCAAACAATTACAGGCCTATTGCTCTATTAGAGCACCTAGGCAAAATACTCGAACGAATGGTCAACTGCCGCCTACGGGAGTTCCTGGAAGAGAGGGACTGGTTCTCCCCCCATCAATACGGGTTCAGGAGAGGCAGATCCACTCAGGCGGCCGTGACCATCGTACACGACAGAATACAAAAGAAACGACAGATACACCAAAAGACTCTCTCCGTCAGTAAGGACGTGGAGAAGGCCTTTGACAAGGTGTGGCACGAGGGACTCCGTTGGAAACTCGCCAACAACACGGAGTTACCTCTCTGCACCAGAAGGCTCCTCTCACACTACCTCACTGGACGGCGATGCCACATAAGATATAACAACACCCTATCAAGACCCTTCACACCACGCTCAGGCGTTCCCCAAGGTAGCGTTCTGGCACCCACACTCTACATCATGTTCACAAACGACACCCCACGCCCACCAGAAAACTGCGTTCACACCTACATAGTGGCCTACGCCGACGACGAGACCATTCTCGTCAGCGGTCGGGCCCCCGAAGAAATCGCGCTCCATGCACAAAGAATACTTGACGAGAAGACAGACTACGAGGACAAATGGCTGATTGCCACGAATCCTCAGAAGACACAGATGACACTCTACGGCGCTAGAGATCACTTCATGCACAACCTACAAATCTACTCACACACACCAAACATGATCCACCAAAACCCAACAAGGCTCGCATATACACAGTGCACCAAAATCCTGGGGGTAACATTCGACAAATCCCTCAGGTTCAACCTACACCAGAACATAATACAAGCAAGAGCCTCACGTACAAACACATCGCTGAGTAGGTTCTACTCAGCGAGCAAGAAACTAAAACTACACCTATATAAAGAACTCGTGCGTCCCATTCTCACGTACGCCCCACTGTCACTCGTAGCCTCGAGTGACACCTGGAAGCGAAAGGCTCAGCGCATTCAGAACTCTGCTCTGAAGCGCGCTTGCCGTTCGCCGCTGTACTCGAGAATGGACGCACTACACAACAACAACAAACTAACTCCTCTCAACACCTACGCTCACACCAGACTTACAAAACAACTTGAAAAACTCACAACAGACCCACTTTACACCTCGCTACATGTAAGAAGGTACGCGATGGCGCCGCGATATCCCGCGGCCCACGAACACCTGCCACCCGTACCATTCTTCGCATAACCCAATAAGGCATCATGAATAACGCGTTTCCGGATGGACTGTCAGCCTCCCCCCCCCCTGACTTGCCCCCATCCCTCGCCCAGTCAATTACCTCATAACCCACACCCTCACTACAACACCTCGCTTCGGTGTATAGCCACCGACCTATCTACTCTCGCTGTCCCTTTCTTAATTATTTTCCGCAACGCTCCTCTCTGACTACCCGTCTGCCGTATTACGGCAGTCTCTCTCTGTTCTTTCTATACACAAAATGCAAAATGCATGCGAATCCTATTTTGTTCTAATCGCCTCGCTTTTACCTGAAATTCACTCGTTTGCTCGCCCCACGCCAAATGCCAACCTCACATTCAACTTCCATATTCTCCATTCACGCTAGCTTCAGCCACATAACTTGAGCAATCATGAAGAATTCCTACCTGACCGTATAAATAAAGATAATATAAAATTGCAGCATGTTTACATAGAAATAGTCTGGCCTTACATAATGCAAACACGTTGTAAGATCACCTTGTTCAGCGCTACTCTCATTTCGAATAACATGCAAAGAAACGCAATTTCTTACTTTCAAGCGCTGGCGATCATGTTATGTACTTGTTCGTGGAGTATTTGCTCTACGTGTCTCTAGCTAGCCTAGTGGATAAAGTGTTGGTTTCCTAACGTCTGGATACCGGATTCGATTCGCGGCGAGAGTAGATACAAAACTTGAGCCGCACATGAAAGACTGTCCGCCTATTTGCGGAAATGCTGTGTCTACCCCTGCAAAAGTAGGTAACTCCGACACAAGTCATCACACAAATAGCTAAATACAATACCGGTTTCTTTCTATGGTCCATCTTCACAGTACAACACACCCACTCTTACGTAACGAAACCTGACGTAAAGGGTCTTTCAATAAGGTCGCTCGATTTTAAATGTAAATAAAACAAAATTGTGTGTGATATTTAAACTCAATTTATTTGAAATTTGAAAGTACATTTTATGGCATTAAGTGTTGAATATGACATCGTTCAAATGCCCGCCGTGGCTTTGCTTGGTGGAACGTATTCGGGAGCCCCAATTTTCGATGACTTTGTCGCATATATCTGGCTGAATTTGCTGGATGGTGTTCGTTATGTTGACTTTGAGGACATCAACTGTTTGCGGATTATTTGCATAAACCTGCGATTTAAGGTAGCCCCAAAGAAAATAGTTTAATGACATTAAATCGCATGATCTCGGTGGCCAGTTGACGTCGCCGTCGCGCGAGATGACCCTGCTCTGAAATCGCTGGTGCAAAATGTCTATCGTGGGGTGCGCAGTGTGGCATCTAGCACCGTCCTGTTGGAACCACATGTCGTCAGTATTCATACCAGGCATATAATCCAGTTGAGGCCACAAGAAGTTGCTTACCATCGATCTGTAGGTCTCGCCGTTGACGGTTATGGCAATCCCATCTTCGTTCTCAAAAAGATACGGACTGATGATCCGCACCAAATAGTGACTTTGTTGGGATGCAATTGGTGCTGGTGTATCTCATGTGGATTATTTTCGTCCCAAATCCGACAATTTTGCTTGTTCACAAATCCATTCATCCAAAAATGGGACCCAACGAAAACTGGTACCCTCCAACATGTCAGCAATTGTCCTTATGATAATTATGTAAATTTTATTATCCGGTCGCGAGATCTAACCCATGATTGAAAAGGGACGCTTACAATTTTGTGAAGCTCTGTTTTAAGTTACAAAAGTGCATTTCTAAAATTTGAATTTGATATTTTAGTTATAAAATCTTCTCTAATGAGCACATAATATTATTTCTGTGGCTATGTTTTGACGAGTTGTATCAACGAACTGGATGAAAATAATGACTTGAACGACCTGCATACATCTGTTGGCAAATTGACCTGCAGACTAATCGGACGGATATATAGGTCAATCAATAAGAAAGATATCGGCACTAGAGACTTCCGTACGACAAATCCAGAGGAAGGAGTACTTCTGAAATGCAGCGATTTCATCCAAGTCGCCAAAGAACAGCTTCACTGCGTCACCGGTGCCAACAAGGTGAGCGGCCTATACACTCAACTATCGTGTATTTTCGCTATTTTTCCTGATGGTCGACTAATTTTGCAGGATAGACGTCGAACACTGTACCCTATATTTGGAGCAGAAGACTACCCATATCGTGTTCCGGTCCGTGTCATAAAAGATGACTAAATCCGGATTAGAGAGGGCTGTGCTGAGAACCTGCCCACACAGAGCGTTTTTGGATTTGATGAACGCCAACACAACGTTGTGAGAATGTGTTATAAGATGATGATGATAATGAAATGAACATCAAATCTAGGAAGATGTAGAAAAGTACGTATACTTAGGGGAGCTTGTGTTCTTGATAGGGTGATATTAAAAGAACTTAAAAAAACAAAATTGCGCTGCTAAACTTCGTTAAATCTTCAGAAGGGACATGAATTTATGATTAAAATATACAGTATTTGATTAATTCAACTAACCAGTTTAAACTAATGGACACGAAACTTGGACAATGGACACAAAAAAACACGCAAAACAAACGACAAGTATGAGAAATATGGAACGATTCATGCTAGGAATAACCCGCAGTGGTCATTAAAATATATGCTGAAATTAGTGCGGAGAAAATAAATTTTCCTAATTGCCAAAAAATCTGTGTAGAGGATGGGATTGAACCAACCACAGAGGCAGCGAGCAACCGCTTTCCTCTCAATTAAAGCGTTTGCTCGATGCCTCACTGTGCTTGGTTCGATCCCCAACTCTGCACGGATTTTTTCGCAATTAGGAAAATTATTTTTATTAAGAAAACATTCCGTTTATCTTCTCTTTCTATGTGGTTTGATATATATATATATATATATATATATATATATATATATATATATATATATATATATATATATATATATTAAAATTTAAAATCTTAAAAAAAGCAACCATGGTTAAATTTTTATAAATTTTCTAAACTTTGCCAATTATAATAATTTTAAAAAGGAACTCTAAACTAAATTTCTCCCCTTTCAAAATATCACGTTGCTCAAATATAGTTATAGAAAGAAGATATATAAAAATAAATTTTCTGAACTTCACCATTTGTAATTCTTTGGGTTTTAAAAAATTCCCAAAATTTCGATACTTATATTTATTTCTGAACTTCACATTTGGTTTTTTGATAGAAAAGAATTATTAGAAATAACTTTGATAAAAAAACCTAAGTTCAAACCAAACTAAGATGAAATTATTATTTGAATACTAAAAAAATTTCCCTTCTTAAATTATAGAGTTAGTGATGATTATGAATAGGGATGATCATATATATATATATATATATATATATATATATATATATATATATATATATATATATATATATATATATATATATATATATATATCATCATAGCAATTATTTAAAGTGGAAACTTAATCGAATTTTTGGATTAAAGGTTCAAACCCCAATAAAAATATTCTGAATTTATCATCCCATGTACTGACTGATGATGAAAAATTTGCGTTTGGATACGGTTTAAGCTTTTCAATTAAGACATGCGATGATTTCTCACTAGACCATTTAGTATCCATAGCCAAATCCTCACATGAGCAAATACGTGGTGAATTTCTTAGTGGCTGTATGCTTAGTGCCCTAAAAGATTTCAGATTGCGTTAAATAAACTTAAATTTAATAACAACATTGTTATAACCAAATCCGATAAAACGAATCAGTTAGTCATTTTGGACAAACATAGTATAATGATAAACTAAATGAACTTTTTAATGATGTGAACACATATGAAAAGCTACAAAGTGATCCGCTCAATAACAAAACAAGCAATTTCAACAACAAATTGAAGAGAATATTGAAAAGCGCAGATTTAATCAAACAATTCAGGAGTACGAACCCTTCACTTCCCTATATGTATGGGCTCCCAAAGACCCACAAAGAGGGATGTCCCTTACGCACAATCATTTCCAATATTAATTCTCCCACTTATAAGCTCTCCAAGCATTTATCTCCAGCAGTAGGAAGAATCTCATCTGCACACATTATGAACACTCAAGATTTCGTTGACCGCCTCAACCACTTGCAATTACCGGATGGAAAACTTGTGAGCTTTGATGTAAACTCTTTGTTTACCAAAGTTCCGGTTGCCAAACCATGGGCCTTCTGCGGAAAATCATGCCTAGACTTAATTTGGATCTTCCCATTTCTACGAGTAAATTTATCGATTTAGTTGAATTATGTCTCTCTGACAATGTGTTTCGAGTAAATAATGAGTTTTATAGACAAATATTTGGCCTTAGCATCGGAAATAGTTTATCTCCGATATTGGCATGTCTCTTCATGGAATATTTTGAGACTGAACTCCTTCCCACAATTTCTCCCCCTAACTTTATATGGTTAAGGTACATTGACGATGTATTTTCTGTATGGCCTAATGGCCATGATTTTGATACCTCTTTTAATAATTTGAATAATTTGCATGTCTCCATCAAATTTATATATGAATGGGAATATGATAATAGATTACCCTTTTTAGATGTCCTCATTAATAAAGATCACCATGAATTAAAACTTGACGTTTATAGGAAACTAACCCACTCGAATGCCTATATACATTATTTTTCGTTTCACGATAATACTGTTAAAAAATCGGTAATTTCTAACCTTTTCCTTAGAGCATACAAAATATGTCATCCTTCCTATTTAGATGAAGAAATTGTCATTATCAGGACCATTTTTTCTAATTTGTATTACCCCGATTGGTTCATATCGTCTGCCCATTTTGCAGCTAGGAAAACATTCTATTGTAATAAGCCTTCCCGCACTAACGACTTTAACAAATGTATAACATTGCCATTTAATAATAAATTAAATAGTTTAAAGGGCATATTTGGAAAAGCGGGTATTAATCTAGCCTTTAAATATAATAATTCCTTAAACCAATTGATGATGGCCAGGAAACCCAAAGAACATCATAACATAGAAGTATATGCAATACCATGCAACGATTGCCATAAAGTTTTTATAGAGGAAACGGGGAGAAATCTAGGCAAGAGATTGTACGAGCACAAAAGATATATTAGAGTGGGCAGAGAAAGCAGTGGAATATTTTGCCATGTTAGAGACAAGAATCATACGATCGATTTCAATGGAAGTAAAATGGTATTTAAATCTATATAAAGGAAAGGGATTTTTTGAAATCCATCTTTTAGATTCCCGCCCCCCAGGACCTGATGCAGTGTCGGTTGTCGAATTTTGCCATACATTAACTGCACCAATTTGTCTCGAGACTTCTACAAATTTTCAATATCATTTCAGCCCGCAAGCTTTCTAAATTGATTAATCGAGACGAATATGGGAAAATAATATAATTATTAAGCACTTTTTGTTATAATTTAATGGTAAAGAAAAGTTTATTCTAGCTATTAACAATAGTGGATACTGTAGTTCAATAAATGTTTGGGTGATTATGTAAATTTTCTGCAACAGTAAACAATAATCACATATGTGATAGATTCTCAGGTAAAAGGAATAAACTACACATCTTTTTATAGCTTCATGGCAAGAAAAATAATGAATATGCATATTAGAGTGGGTTGTTTTCCGGTAAACAGGGACCATATTCTTAAAGGGGGTTGTCTTCCGGTAAACAAGGACCATATGCTTAGAGTGGGTTGTTTTCCGGTAAACAGGGACCATATTCTTAAAGGGGGTGGGTTGTCTTCCGGTAAACAGGGACCATATGCTTAGAGTGGGTCATTTTCCGGTAAACCGGGACCATATGCTTAGAGTGGGTTGTTTTCCGGTTAATGTCAGCTGTGTTTTTAGTGTTTTAACCAATGTTTTGCATCCCCCTTTGACCAAATTTAAATTAATTATTTACATTTCAAACGTAATTTTTTTAAGTAACTAGAGTCTAATAATACTCTCTTTTTAATTTGCTTTACAATCTTATCCCCCCGCCCCCATTTTTCTTCACAATTTGATATTGTTCCTTAGATTCTTGTTTGTTTAAAACTTTAAAGCTTCTTAGCTTATCTTTTATTAATTTGGAAATTCCAGTAACAGAAGATGGGTAAAATGAAAATCTAAAACAAATTAATCTCTCCTTCTACATCTTTTCGTTCATCCTACAAATCAAATTATATATATATATATATATATATATATATATATATATATATATATATATATATATATATATATATATATATATATATATATATGAGAAACTCACAAAGTAGCGCATGAGTAGAGCAATAAATGCAAAAAATCCCGCAAGAAAATGAAAGGCGGATTTCGAGTACTTTCGAACTTGTTCAGTTTACAGAGTTGATATATATAAGCGATAACAGAATATATATATATATATATATATATATATATATATATATATATATATATATATATATATATATATATATATATATATATATATATATATATACAGTGCCCCACAAAAGTTTACAACCCACCATGGAAAACAGACGTTTTGAATTTGTAAACACGATAGGTAGATGAAACTTTTATTACTGACAGGATATGTATTCAAACAATAAATTAAATCATCAGGACCAAACAAAAACATCAATATAGTTTTTTTGTCGAAGATATACAATTAATTTATGACGCAAAAGTTTACAACACATATATCAAATCGTTTCTTAATATTTAGTAGCATAACTACTGTTGCTAATAATAGTCTCCCAAGTACTTCTTACATGTGTTTGTGTTAATATTACTCCATTCCTCAATGCATATTTTCTTCAGTTCAGACATGTTTGTTCGTTCTCTTTTTCGGGATTCTGAGCTTCAGTTCCTTCCATAGATTTTCGATAGGGTTCAGATCTGGGGATTGAGTAGGCAATTTTAGAACATTTACGCCATTTGATCTAAACCAATTTTGTTTCAAGTTAAGAGAATGCACGCTTGGACGTAAATTTGTCTTCAAGATTCTTCTATAATGTTCTCCATTCATCCTTCCTTCTATGGTTTTGATATTTCCAACACCTGCAGCAATAAAACAACCCGAGATCATGATTGAGCCACCTCCATATTTTACTGTTGGGGTAGTGTTCTTCGGTGCGTATTCGGTACCTTTCTTTCGCCATCCCTCGGAGGTCCATTACGGCCGAACAGTTCTATCTTTGTCTCATCCGACCAAAGTAGGTTGTCCCGAAACTCTGCAGGTTTACCAACAAACTCGTTTGAAAAATTCAAACGATCACGAACCTGTTTTCTGGTAAGAAGTGGGGTTTTCCTTGGAGACCGTGAGTAGATGCCCATGCTACGAAGCGATCGACTAATTGTGTCTTTACTCACTGTAACTCCACTCACTTCTAAGTCACGTTGAAGTTCTTTAAGAGTAACTATGGGTGTTTTACTGACCTTTCTTGCTAATAATCTCCCTGCACGTTCGGTTATTAATGTAGAACGTTCTAGAAATTGTAAGAAGATTCTCCTCAAACATTTATGAGTAAGTGATAAAAGTTGATGTGTTGTAAACTTTTGCGTTACTAATTAATTGTATTTCTTCAACAAAAAACTATATTGATGTTTTTGTTTGGTCCTGATGATTTAATTCATGGTTTGAATACATATCCTGTCAGTAATAAAAGTTTCATTTACCTATCGTGCTTACAAATACAAAACGTCTGTTTTTCATGGTGTGTTGTAAACTTTTGCGGGGCACTGTATATATATATATATATATATATATATATATATATATATATATATATATATATATATATATATATATTAAAAGATATCACATTAACGAGATATATATCCAGTGCAAAAAAATAATGCTAAACCACAATATTTGAATTCGATTTATTTACAAATAGGACTAGTTTGGGTTTACGCCATTAACAACTGTACAATGAAATGCAAGACAGACGACTCCAGTATATGAAGGCGAAAAAAGACTAAAGAAAATGAAAACAGAGGAAACAAAGTTATATATATATATATATATATATATATATATATATATATATATATATATATATATATATATATATATATATATATATATATATATATATATATATATATATATATAAGAGTAGTATACATCAGTACACAAAATTAGGGGAAATTACTAATTGGTAACTAATAAAATTACTGAATTTTAGAAAGTTCAAAATAATTCTACAAAGTCACGGACAGTTTTATAAAGTTTTAAAAACTGAGATGAATTATGTTTTTTTTATTGTTTATCAACCATAGTTGATCGATTTATGATAGAGCTCTTTTATTTGAAAAAAGTCTAAACGTTATAACCTTAATGTACATGGAATCTATTTTCAAATTATCAATTTCCTTGAACGTTTTCTTTTAAAATATTCAAATAGTTTTCTTTCATTCTCGTTTCATCGATTTTAAGAAGTGTTTCTTAACATTAGTAACAAAGAAGCCCAATAGTATTTTACTTTCTCTACCAAGCTTTATAGATGGTATGGTGTTTTCGGAAGAATCGTTTCTACAGTTGTCTGCCAAACATGTCTTCTGCAATTATAGTAAAATAGTTATATTTTCGTTTTGCTTCTCCGTAATACCTTCTTTCAAAATGTTTAATCACGGCGAACGTGCTTCTTTACAAACTTGAGTCTTGCAGCAATGTGAGTCTTTAATAAGATATGGATTCCTTCAAGCCGGTAGCCGTGGAGTTTATTTTGGTATATGAATCTCTTCATTGCGTTCTTTGAAACATTAATTCCAGCTACAGCCAAACCGTGACTCATTTGGTGTCTAGGGCAACTTTTGAACCTTCATAAAAATGCTGCGAATATCAGACTGTGATAACTTGGGCTTCATTTCGCTTTGCAAGCAATCGTATAATGACAAATATGAGATACAACTTGAATCCATAATATTGCTAGGTGTATTTAACCGTCTGATCCAAACCGTATATTCATTGTAGTTATGGTATTAAAGAGTGTATAGTAGTGCAGAAGGGAACTTAATAATTTAGTGGCATTCGAAATTAGTGGTGCCCTAGTACAGAGTGGCCCAACAGTCAAACTACCATTGTAAAAATACATGACAATATTCTTAAAAATTGAGGATATTTGTTTGGCATCATCTTTATAATTAGATCAATAAAATTTGCAAATAGTATAACTTAATATATAGAAACATCATTTTCTTTATTAAAAAAAATTAAACATTCAAATTTTCAATGGTAACGCTGCCTTTGGGCTACCTTGTATAACTGCCTGAACAATTGGCAAGCTTTAGACAATATTCTACAGGCAAAATTTGGTACTGAGTTCCATCGTCATAATGGTACAAACTATATCCACTGTTGCATCTGAATGCAACCAATATTCACCATCACAATGGACTAAAATAAAAACCCATCATCGCACCGGGATTTAGCCAGCATCCACCATCGTATCGGGATTCAAACCACACCCACTCTCGCAGCTAAGTGCAATACACCATCTTAATGGACTGCAATCATTATTTACTGTCGCATCGGAATACAATCACCACCCGCTATCGCAGTAGGAAAATCAACACCAACTCCGTATAATTGGCAAGCAGCATACAACATATCTTCAGTGTGCATTCAACATCTACCATTGTTTCAGAGTACCATTCACCAGTCGCCATCTCATCGGAGTAGACAAACCATCCACAACCGCATCGTACTACAATGCACACCATCCAGTGCAATGGGGTGTCAATTAACATCCACCATCGCATCGATATACAATAAAATTACGATAGCAACGTGGTACAATCAACACCCACATTCACATTGGAGTACAATCATCACTCTCCACTGCGGTGAGGTAAAATCAACATCCATTATCGAAACGAAGCGGAATCATCACACACTATCGCATCATCATCCACAACAGCTCCATGACATCGTTTTGCATTCAATATTTACTAGCGCAACATGTACAGTCAGCATCCACTATCGCATCGTAGTACACTGAACTTTCACTAGTGCAACGAGGTACAATCAAAATCTAGCATCGCATCGGTGTACAATCATAACCCGCCGTCGCATACTTACTGTCTTGGATTCTGTCTCTGAAGGCAGTAAACCT
The DNA here is from genome assembly GCA_963969495.1 of Ceratothoa steindachneri. NCBI lineage: Eukaryota > Metazoa > Arthropoda > Malacostraca > Isopoda > Cymothoidae > Ceratothoa > Ceratothoa steindachneri. Next base: position 74,988,164 of record OZ018334.1, read on the forward strand.
GGCTCTGAAGGAGGAATCCAATGCGCCTTTCATCGCGTAGAACCGAAAATGAACGACGTTCTCCGATGCCACGACCGGATCGGCGAGTGAGCCGCAGAAATGTTGCAAGCGCGACCTCAGGTCCCGCTGTGATCCGAAGATGTCAACGTAGTTCATGTCGCACTCGTTTGGTTGCTCGAGTTTGAACTCCTCGAAGGAGAGATAGATCTGAGATATAAAAAAGTAATGAGTTTAGGGAATATCCCTCTTTTCTCGCAGTCAGAGTAATTAGGGTAAAAACACAAGTAGGATTAATAGTATCTTTAATGATTTTATTCAGAATATGTTCATACCACAGATATGCACAATAGTGGAATCAAATGATATGAGTTTGGTTATGTTTAGGCTTTGCCTGGTTGAGTATTGGTAAGATGTGTGTTATTTTTTAGATGGAATGAATGGTATTTTTGAACCAGAAGTGGTTGAAAATGTTTGTGATTGTTGTTTTCTAGATGATTTAGGGAAATGTTTGACAGATGTGATGAATCAATGAATACTCTGGTTTTGTATGTCTTTTGTTTTTTGTCTTTATGGATATCTCTTTTTTGTCTATGTGTAGGTAGAAAGTTGGTTTGGGAGGAGTTTTTGTTGTTGAAAGTATTATGTGATTCTTGCGTGGAGGCTGAGGTTGAAGATGATGTATATATTTTCTTTATGGTTCAACAGAGTTGTATTGAGTTCGTTTTGTGGTTTATTGTGCTCAAGGGTTGGTTTATTTTTTTCGTTTGTTGTTTTGATGTTAGTGTTGAGGTACTGGATTTGAATTTCCTCTTGTGTATTATTTTAGTTTGTTTCTTTTATAAATTTTGAGATTTCTTTTCCGAAGTTTGGGATGTAATTTTTTCTTTGTTTTTCAAATAATGATTAATTTAACGGTACATGTTAAATAATTGGCCACATAAAAATCCATGCGTGTTCAAATGATATATTTTATATTTGGCTTATAATTTACACAGGTCTTTTACAAGGAGGTGGCAGGTGTAGTATGAACACCGATGCTGTAGCTGAAAGTTAAAGTTAAAATTTAACCTTAAAATGTAATAAAGAAAAGTAACAAACTCAACAAAAATCACGACAGCGTTTGCTAGTTAACCTGGAATAATTTCTCATCATCTTTATTTTTCCCATTTACCTTAATCTATTACACAATATTCCTAACGATTTTCATCATACTTTATATACCCTTTACCACTTTATATCATCTCAATCCAGGATGGTTCAATCAGAGAGTTACCATTATTTGTGGACGCTGTGTAGCTGGTAAAGTAGTAAGTCTAAAGTTGGCCATCTCTTCTAGAAGTAGTGAAGCTATTTACTCTTAAAAGAGGCAAGGTTAAGGAGAGGGGTGTAAAAACCATTTCAGTACAAGTGGAAAAGACAGAAGATTCAATTGAACTGAACAGATAGGTAGCGAATAACAAAAAATAAAATTGTGATTGGTAGATACAAATAAGATGAGTTTCTAGTGAAGGGGTCGTGACAGGGACTGAGTAGCGGTAATGGTGATGAGAGAGATTAACTCCTATACGTGACGATGATTCCCCAAACGTAACGCGTATGACTAGGAAACAGTGATTAGCAAAGGTTAAGAATTTCTCCCTTCTCCCTTATCCTTGAACAATCTGATTATTATCATGTCAATGAAAAAGATATAAAGGGGATGGAAAGTAAGAGCAGTGCTTATATTCCACTTATACAGGGTGCGGCAGAACCGATTGAGTAACTAGTTTTGAGGAGTCAATGCTCGGGGGGAGTATGGGGGAGGAGGGTACGCGTGGTTTCGCTCTGCTCCGTAGACATCTCCATTTCAGTATCAAACATGGTGTGGATAGAAGTACACATCGCGGCTTTGCCGTGCGCGCGTATTTTGAGAACAATCAATCTGTGATTGCGACGCAAAGAGCTTTTCGGCGACGGTTCAATATTCCGCGCAACGATGCCGTTCCTCAGGCGAACACAATTCGATCCTGGGTTAGGCAGTTGGAGGCAACTGGTAGCACACTAAGAAGAGATACACATGGCTGACGCAAGTCCATCAGAACACCAGAAAATGTGGAGATAGTGAGAGCAGCGATCGAGAAATCGCCGAGACGTTCTGCTCGAAGGCATCGTGTTGCTTTGGGAATTTCCGACCGCAGATTGAGGATGATTCTGCATATGGATTTGAATTTGCATCCCTACAAAATAATGATGGCTCAAGAATTGAACCAAGCAGACTTTGCTAACCGCCAAAATCTGTGTGAAAACATGCTTGCACATATCTCTCCCGAGGCAGCTTTCTTCAGTAGCGACGAGGCACATTTTCACCTCTGTGGGACTGTGAATAAGAAAGTTTTCCGTTACTGGGCTGAAAATAACCCCAAATTATCCAGGAAATACCGCTACATTCCCCTAAACTAACGGTGTGTGGTGTGCCATATCACAATTTGGCGTGATAGGCCCGTACTTCATTGCGGAGGAAGGAATGATCGCGATCGTGAATTCCGAACGTTATGTCTCAATGTTGCCCAATTTTCTGCACCCCAGAATGGACGAGATTCTTGAAGATGAGGGATTGGGGGACGTGTGTAATTTATATACATTACATTTCTTAAGGTTTTTCCGCTTTAGAAAATGAACATGATTTCTGGAAAACTAAATAGAAGTAAGTAGTAAATGTACACGAGTACATTTTTTGCACTGTTAAGTACTTGTGATTTTTGTACAAACATCGTCATATGGTATATAATGCAATCTTCCAGTCCTATTGTAGGTTCACGAGGTCAGTTATTGGAACCATCGTTCTCGTGTTTTTCACTCTTCAGTTTCCTTCTATTTTATTTTTTATTCATGACAGTTTCTTCCTTCTTCCGTGAAAGAAGCTGCCCTCATCGGTCGCTCCAGCGTCTTTTATCAAACAAAAAATGTTGGATAGAGCCCTTTCGTCCTGCGGGAAAATGAAATCCTAATCCATAGAGTGTATGGAACTTATGCCTCTTCATGTATTCAATTTCCGCTTTTAGGGTTATTATTTAATTAAAAGTAGGAAATTAAAATCATCGAGGGCATGTCTACATAAAGGTTTGTGGAGACGTCAAGAAAGTGAAGATGTGTGCACGGTATATAGTCCGAGTAAAACGGAAAATAGTTTGAACGATCGGGGCTAGGAGGGCACGAAACTCTTCAGAATCTTACCAATCTCGAAAATAAAACAAATCAGATGCGGGAGTTGGTGCATGGCAAGAAGCCATTTTTCTTAATGTCAGCTGCATCATTATGGCGCTAATGGCCCACCCTGAAAAGGTATTTCACTTGCATGCAAAACAGATCCTCATTCTTGGATCTCTGAGAGAGCGATCAAATCCTGAGACATAGCTTGATTGCTACATAGGAGCAGAGAAGCTTGATTTGGCCAGGTGTCCTCGCCATTATGAGAGGCCTCAACCACAGATTGACCTTTCAATTGAGACTCCTCAATCACAGGGAGAACTTGTGATTGATACTCCTCAATCACAGGGAAAACTGTTATTGAAACTCTTAAATAACAGGTAGCACTTTTTATTGAGACTCCTCAATCACAACTTGCACTTGCAATTGAGAATATTCACTCACTGGTTCTATCTTCTGACATTCGGCATCATGGATTACACTAATCTTTAACCATTCATCAACTATGATTCCATCTTCCACCATTCGGCATCATGGATTGCACTAATCGTTAACCATTCATCAACTTTGATTCAATCTTCTACCATTCGGCATCACGGATTACACTAATCGTTAACCATTCATCAACTTTGATTCAATCTTCTACCATTCGGCATCACGGATTACACTAATCGTTAACCATTCATCAGCTTTGATTCCATCTTCCACCATTCGGCATCATGGATTGCACTAATCGTTAACCATTCATCAACTTTGATTCAATCTTCTACCATTCGGCATCATGGATTGCACTAATCTTTAACCATTCATCAACTTTGATTCAATCTTCTACCATTCGGCATCATTGAATCCAGTCCTTTTTCACCACAACTCCCAGATTTCGTCATTTGTCCGTGTTTCCATTATAACAGAGATCATGTTGTTTAAATGGGTGCTCTTTTTAATCACGCTTCTTCCTTGTTAATCCATCAAATTGGTCTTCTTTAAAAACATCATAACATGATAGTGGGATAGTAAAACCACTGTATAGGAGCCAAAAAGTTTAATTTACGAGACTAGTTTCAGTATGTAGTTTATCATACCCTCTTCAGTACTAGATGTTTGTCTACTCAGGACAAGAATTGAATTTCGATTCTTAGTTCTTTTTTGTTTTTTTAATTCGCATCTTCCCCGAACTTTTTGAACACCTATTTTACTTTTGTGTACTTCTGAGAGGCTCCGAATATTTAAAAATATTATAGAATTGATGAATTTCACTGTCGTCTCATTTTCCGACCTAACTTCTCTATTTTTATGTTTACATTTCATGTTCCGTTCGTCTACTCTTTACTTTTTCCACCTTTTCCGTCCTTGCTTCTGTATTTTATGACTTCTATATTTTCTGTTTACATTACACGTCCACTTTGCTTTCTCCTTACTCTTTCCAACGCCTGCCTAGGGGAAAAAAAAAGATTAATAAGCCCTTTCGAATATCCACTCACCTTTTGATTGCGGTGAACTTCGATTATCCATGTGCAATCCAGCGGCACAGAATAGAGATTGGAGTAATTCTTTCTCCCTTCGGGAATGTCGATGTTGCTAATCACGCCTTGATTGCCGCTAAGTTCAAACTTACACGGTCCAATTTCAGGCCTGTCAATTTCTACTTAGTAAAAAGAAAGACAAATTATATGTAGTTCATGCGGTTTGTGTTATATTAATTTATTGTACTTTATGTGAATGTGTCATGTCTTTTTCATGTATTTCATGTCATGCATATATATTTCATGTCAATTTAAAGTGCATTTCATCTCGTTTATGTGTGTACTTCATGTCGATCATACGTATTTCACGTCATTGTAGGTGATGTTCTTGTAAATTATACGAATTTCACGTATTTTGTACGTGCATTTTATGTTACTTACATGTATTTAATGTCTTTTATGCGTATTTCATGTCAATTATTTCATGTTGTTTACGCAATTATTTCTTTGTTTATTTGCCAGTACTTCATGTCGTTTATGTGAGTATCGTGTGCCATTTAATTTACTTGTAATATCAATATTTCTTTTCTCAAGGAGCTTTCGCCCTTTGATCTTAAGTTTGTGCTCTTTCACATGACTCATGCTTCAAATCTTCCCAAGGAAAAGTTTGTGCTCCTTGAAATGACTCTTACTTTTGGTCTGCCCATGGAGAAGATTTTGCTCTATGACATGACTAGTGCCCCGGGTCTTCCCAAGGAGAAGTCTATGCTCTTTGACATGAGTGTTGCCTCGGGTGTTCCCGAGAAATTTGTGCTGTTTGACATGACTGTTGCTTTCTTCGGGTCTTCCCAAGAAGATTAAGTTCTCATAACGAATTATATCAGTGTACCAATATGTTCCAAGAGGCTTTGAAAGGAACCATCCATCTCCTATATGAATAATACTGCTATAGTACTCATTGTTATCCCTTATTTTTTGCTTATATTGTTTATTATTTTCCTGCTCCTTAGCTCTCTTCTCTGTATTATGTCCTTAGTTCTTTTTAACCATTGGATATGCCCGACCACGGACGAGAGATGATGTTAGAAATAATAAATTCTGTAATTGCCCCTTTGGATCGTCGAGATACTTCATTAGGTTACTACATCCAAGCATGAGAACCATTTTGTTGTTTTTGTCATTTCTTGTCTTTGTTTTAATACCCCTTCCCCCCATTATTTCTCTCATGCTTGAACATGCATCCATGTCCTTAGGATGTCCTCTCTTCGATAATAAATATTGGTCGAAATGAGAGGCACAAACAAACTTTCTGGGCAAGTTACCCCTCTTAAACTGTTATTAGCATGTGAGAACAAAGAGTACCAGCAGTTGGGACTTACGGTTGTTTTTGATGAATTCGTAGACGGCTCTGAATCCTTTGTACTCAAGGGTGTCGTCGGAGGAGAAGCGCAACCATAGGTGCCTATCCTTGGAGGTGATAATGGGGGGGTATTCAGAGCCGCAAAATCGCCCCATTAGGTCCGAGTATCCGTGTGGACCATCACGAATTTCAAGGAAGTCGTTTTCGCATTCTTTCGATTCTTCCAAATCGAAATATTCACGGAAGTCGACGCGTATCAGGTAGCCAAAATCAGCTAAGAAAGTCAAACTATTGAAATGGGAATATTTTTTATACTGAGGCAAAGAATGGAAATTGAAGCAACTAACATGGACATTTGTCGTGGATCCCTACTACTTAATCTAGTATATCCGTGTCAACTAAGTCAACTGGGTGTATAAAACGTGCTGGGTATATGTAAGTAGGAAGCGAGGGGTTGAAATGCTTGCTTTATATGAAGTAAACATGAAGGGGACTGAAGTTTTTGTGTGAGATCGACCAATGGTTGTGGATTATGAGGAGAGAATGGTAAATGAAGGAGAAAAGGGGGTAAATAGAACAAGAATGTGGAAAAAGTTAATTATATCGACTGAAATAATCTCTTTTATCAACCTTAAATATCGCAACAACATATAAATGAGGATAAGAACGGTGGAATAACTAATAGTTATGGAAAAGTAATGGAGATGGACAAGTAATAAAGAAGGACAAATGAGTAACTGAGAGGAAGACTAAATAAAAAAATAATAGTAGAGATAAAATGTGGTTAAACTTTAGACAATAAACTTTATCAGGCGTGGTAGCTTAAGAAGGAGCTCTCCAAGCAATTTGCGATGTTAAAGGATCAACTAAATCCAAGAAACCTCTAATCGTCTAAATATTGTGTTTTAAGGACCTACAAGGAACTATTTAGGCCAAGAACTTAATAGTCTGGTCTTGTCATTCTGTTGATTTCCTCAATGTTTTTTGTTTATTAAATTTTGCCATTAAAGCAATTAAAGATAGTGGTAACTAACACAACTGAGATTGGTGGAACAGGGGAACCAAAAATGTTCGTTTGCGTGGCTTTAAAAGCCAACGTTACTTAACAACCTCACTTGGTGCATGGGTGTCCTCCAAATAAAACATAAAACCATCATATGGACGTAGTTTCCTTTTACGGCTCACGCACTTCAACTTATTTGTATTTCACAAGCTTCACTTTGTAGGAAAATAGTGTAATTAAGCACGCTTCTGTTGGAAAGCCCCTAACTCTGCTCCTCCTTAAGATAATATCCTTATTAGTCATTTTTTTCCTCCAGTGGCTTGAAGTTCGTATTTTTATGTACCTCTGCTATTTTTGATCAGCTTATTCTTTGATCAGTGGCAGGAAGAATAATACGGTTTTCCGGGCGGGTCGTCAAGGGCTGGTAAGCCTGGGTAAGGCTCGCTGGTCTGGGATCCCCCTACCCCCAAATTATTTGCCCTGTAAGTGCCCTGTTCGCACCCAGCTTAGTCTTACCTCAATTTTCACCACATGGGGAGATAAATAACCTCAACTCCATTAGAGAGGTAAGAGGCGGCGTCGTCGTCCCCTGGGTATTGCCAAAACAGCTCGTCTGTTAGAGGTTTGTCACATTAATGGGATCCGGCATGTCCGCTCGGTCATCCGACTCGAGTGACGTTCATGACGGGCCAGAGATCCAATAAGTCTCCGGTTGGGATACCTAATTGCTTCAGGGGAGGGGGGGGGGGTCGCTAGTTGGAGGCTCTTCTTGAGCTAGAGTGGTACCGGACCTTGGCTCGGTCAAGACACAAAACTTGGGCCTCTAAAGAAACACCTTTGCACGGTGCCCCCTTGATGGCAAAGATCTTCTTCATCTCAGAGAAAGATCTGGTCGGGACTGGTCCGTCTGGCCCTTGGGCCTAATTCTTGGTAGGAAAAAAGCGGATTCACGCCCCGCCCTCATCTTCAAAAAAAAGAAGAAGAAAATCAAGAGGGAAAATCAAAGAGGACAAGAGATTGTTCTTCATCCGTGGGGCTCCGTGAGACGGACGGTTCCGTTACTGCTTCGGCAAGAGACCAGGCCAAGATCAGCACGTCCGATGATCTTGGTCAACATACTGTCAGATGACAGTATGTTGACCTAAGGCCACACGTATCATTATCTTGGTTGACTGGAAGAGAGCCGATGGTGACTCATTTCTCTGAAAGGAGTATTCTAGCGAATGCGTTGGACACTTTCGAAGTGGCCATGATTCGTGCCCTTCGGAAACTCACTGGGCTCGTCGGTTGATGTGACGCCACACTCAACCATGAACTTCGTAATAGGATTTTTTTTATGTAAGGAAACCCGATGAACACCTCTCTGGAAGACAAAGTCAAACGTGGGATGAAAAAACAGAGAGAAGCCTCGAATCCCCCGCCCCAGCACTTTTCACCACGTTCAATCGTGACAGTCTCCCTGAGTTGGTGCATATCGGCTGGTATCGATACTGCGTGAAGGATTTCGTGCCATTGCCGCGGAGGTGCTACTACGGCCACCGCTTTGGCCATACGAATCACTCATGTAGACGTGCAAGTCGGGTTTACCTTAAGTCCGTAAAGTTGCTCCAAGGCCGCACACGATAAGTCTTTATCGTGTATGGCCAAGTGTGTCAATTGCGGAGAGCCGCATCTTGCTACATCAAGGCAATGCGGCAAGAAATAAATCTTGGCACATCAGTCCTCGGAGCGTCTCGCATTTCGCGAGGCTAGAGACTTGGTCCTGGCATAGTTTTTTAAAAGGCACCCTCTGATCCTGGCTCATCCAGGTCTAGGAATGCAGTCGTTTCCGCCCACCTTCGGAACACTTCTTCAGGTTCTGCATGCCTGATGAAGCTGGCGACACAAATGGGGGAACACCCATCCTCGGCTAAAACTAGCCCCCCCCCCGCCACTCCCAGCGTGCCCGTTTCCCGTAAGGAGAAACGGCATCAAGCCCCCACCGAATCGTTACCCTCACAGCAGGCTAGCTCACTGTAGGTGGTTGTGATGACGACATCCTGGGTTCCTAAAACTGTCTCCTGAGACCAGGAAAGCCCCAAATGAGCTTTGGCTCCTACTTTCCACCCAAAGCTAGTCATTGCGACTCGGAGAGGCGTGACCTTTCAAAAGAGGAGCCTCCGCCTCCGATGCCACCCCGTCGACCAAATGGTTCCAGGCGGAGGGAGCAACGGACTTGCATAGCGATCCAAGCATCCTCCTATAAGTCTTCGAAGGCACCTTGTTCGGCCAAGAGCGCCTAGATTTCTGTCTCCTGGAAACTTACGACGATTTTTGTGATGATCTTCTTTTCGAAGAGGCCCTTCATTTCCTCTGAGATAGGCCTGGGTCGTATATTTCTTCAATGGAATTGCCGTGGAATCCAGTTCAACTGGAAGGAGCTACAGAGGTCATCTAAACCTATCCCCGCTAGCTAGATTTTGTAGAGACCATGCTGGGCGCAAACCCCTGACCACCCTCTCATATTATTAGCTTGAGACATCACCACGACGGGTTTAGCGCTGAAATGTAAGATGCGCGATTACACTCGGCATTATGCCTACATGCGCTATAAGTGCTGCCAGAACGATTTCACCTTTGGTGAATTTCGTCGCGCTAGGGCTAGGTTCCGGTATTTTTTGAAGCACATCCGCATCTCTTTCTGACGGGAATGCATATCTTTACTTAACAGAAACACTCCTCTTTCTGAGGTGTGGAAACGAGTCAAAAGGATTTGGGACAAGTTCTTGCCGGACTCTCCTTCTGTTTTCCAGCTAACGGGACCGCATCTTCGGTCCCCGCGTCCGTGGCAGACACTTTCATGATCGCTTTCTCCACATTCTATATCCGAGATGTTGCTCCGCAAACATTCCATGCACGTCGTTATGTCGTTGAAGGCCGCCTGCTTGAATTTACCTCTGGAGGCGGAGAACACTTTAAACTACAGGTTGAGTAAGTTATGTTCCGATCTCGCCTCATGATGGACACCGCCCCTGGTCCGGACGATGTTCCGTATGCAATGGTTCGACTCCTAGGTAAGAGAGGCTTGGCATTTCTTTTAGATGTGTTCAGCAGGATCTGGACAAAGGGTACTCTCTTAGATTCCTGGGGAATGGCTACTGTGCTCGTTCTTTGCAAACTGGGGAGAGATCGCTCTACCCTGGGTGGTTTCCATCTAATCTTTCTAACCCCTTGCGTGTGCAAGCTGATTGAAGAAAGGGTTAAAGTTAGACTAGCCTTTATCCTGCAGCGCGGAGGTCGCCTGTTTTCTGTAAAGTGCGGCTTTCGCAAGTTCCACTCCAAGTCCGATACTCTACTCCGGCTGAAAAATGCCTTCTGCGGGTCTCTCCTTCGTAGAAAGCACTACGCTATTGTATTTTTTGATCTGGAAAAGGCCTATGATACCGCATTACGATACGGTATCATGGATATCTTCCATATGATGGGGATAGGGGATGCATTCCATTTTTTATCTCTGAAATTCTGCGCCATCATCGAGTGTACGTATGGCTGGAAGGAGCTCTCTCCAGCCCAAAGGAACTAGAAGAGCTCTTCCAGCCTGGAAGTGTCCTCGGTGTCACACCCTTTTGCTCTATGCATCAACATCATCACCTCGATGCTACCGGAAGTTGTTCTCGCTACGCTCTACGTAGAGGACATGTTGATCTCTTTTAGTAAGGTAAGGTCAACATGCCAACTCTCGAGCATCGACTCCAGCAAGCATTGGAAAGCATATCTCGCTATGTCGAAGCGCACAAGTTGTTGGTATTTAATTATCCCAAGAATAAAGTGGTACCTTTCTGGTGCCATCCACGGCTCCACCAAGACTCGGACTTATTCCTAAATGGGGATCGACTAGAACTAGTTAAATCTCGCCGTTTCCTTTGTCTTGTTTTGACCGACGCCTCACGTGGAAGGCTCATATTTGTAGCCTTAGGGTCTCTTGTACCCGCATCATAGACATTCTTCGCTACACGACTTCGGCACTTGGAGAGCTGATAAAACTTACTTTTCTCTCGATCACGGAAGGTGGACAAAATCCACCACACATATCTCCTTTTGACAACCGGTCCCTTGCGTATGTCCCTCAATGAGAGACGACTTGTCGATGCTATTTTGTCTGCGCCGACCTTCTTGGATCACATTTCGTGTCACGTTGGATCCGTGCCAGTGTACACGGATGGCTCCAAGTCCCTCAAGAAGGTCGCCTTCTACGCCTTATCACCTGTTTGTAGGCAGTGGGCCTCTACCGAGGGATGCGCCTTTCTTCACGGCCAAGCTGAGTGATTTTCGCTCACGGGACCTCTCCTGGTACCGTGACGAGCGGGGTCACTACCACTTGTCCCTTTTACTCTGGATGGGTCATGCACACATACTTGCGTACTATTTGACTTCTCGGAGGAGGCTGGCCTCCTCGATTTTATTTGACAATTTATGGTGTTAGTGGGTCGAAGCGGGTCTCCCCCGATGCTGGAGCGTGCTTACTTTTTCTTCTTGCTTTTTGTTTGTATTCTTTGTTTTTTCTTTGGTTTTGTTCGTTTGTTTTGGATTTCTTTATTTTCTGGGTGGCGTTTACTCGCTCATTTTTTTTTTAATCTAGCCTATAGAATTAGGCTATAAGATCATTACGGTGACTTATGCCCTAGTAGACAGTCGCTAAATGGGCAATGTACAGTAAAAATAAAGATGTAAAAGTCCTGCAAATGATGGGGTTATTGCGTGAGGTTGGCGCTGACTGATATGTTAAATCTTGTTAATCTGCGTCAACATGTGAAGGAAGTAAGCATATAGAATATGATAAACATACATGCATGCGACAAAGTAAATATGAATTTATCAACAACACACTGCATCAAGTAGTGGACGAACCAACGCTCGAACAGAATATCTTACATCAGGGCTGGGGAATTTTTGCTGTGTCGAAGGCCGCATTAAGTTAGCGAAAGGTCGCATTCATCCAATTTTAATTCGATCTATGCAAGTTGCATATTAATTGTATATAACTAACTACTATGACTATTTATCAGCTTAAAAATGAAAAAAATATCAATTTTATAGTTAACTAACCTATAAATGATTTAGTTGAGAGTACATTTTATAGGAAATCAATAAAATGATTTGATCTGCAAAATTTGAATTCTTTCAGAAGGCCGAAATTAATGACCAAAAGGACCACAGATGAGCTGTGGTCTTCCATCCCTGTCCTAGATTAGGCTGGACTAAGGAAGAAAAATTAGAATAAAGTATAAGCGTTGGCGAAGCGCCTGGGAACAACGACTAAAAGATAATTCCATTCCATCTAAATGTTCCTTAAAATGTTTACGAGCTCTCAACTCATTTCAATCTTAAATTTTTCAATTTTGGCATTTTTCGAACCTGCTTAAAACTTTTAAATTGGGATGAAATTGGAAACTTTGGAAATCTAAAAGAAATGTATATGGTATTTCAGCGTTCACTTTTTACTATATATAATAATAAGATAGCGCACTATAAACGCAGAGAACCCTAATAGATCAATTTATGGGCCGTGGATAAATGGTAAGATTAAAATGTCTATCAGGGAACGTATTAAATTGTATAAAACTTCGATAGACAGATATAGTGTTGAGAGGCGGACCCGATACATTCCTTATCCTTACATTGCCGATCGAAAAATAAACAAAAAAGGAGAAAATGAATAGCATCGGTGTCAACGCCAGAGCCCAAGCGATTTTAGAGATATAAAAATGATCGCAAGATAATTAGGGAATGCATTGGTCCCTTTCGGGAGGCTAAGGAAGTCCTTAGTTTTAATGGAGACATTAAAATAATATTTTGCAAATGTTTTTAGCTTGGATAATACAAATAATTTACCTACGATAAATACTTAATAAATTTGTTTGAAGAAGCTATACTTTACAATTTAGACGTAATTGAATATATCATTAGTCTTTATATTATGACAATGAAAATTTCTAAAGTTTTGGGGCCAAATAAAATATATCCAATGGACCTTAAACAATTAAAAATGGCCTATCAAATAATAAAACCTCTTTGGACATTTTTCAAACAGTATTTCCTATCTTAAGGACTTGTGCACCCACCCAGATAGAGAGAGAGAGAGAGAGAGAGAGAGAGAGAGAGAGAGAGAGAGAGAGAGAGCATGAATATAGTGTCCTTCCTCGGGGCCTTCCACCTCGGAGAAGAGAGCGGGGTGGGGATGGGGGTGGGGGTGGGGGGAAGTAAGAATATGCAGGGTACGGACGGTATTCGTTCGCATGATGACTGCCTCAGGAAAAAATACAAGTTTTTTGTTGTTTTAGATTTTTCGGCAAATTTGGGTTCGTTTTACTCCAGGACATTTATGTCAATTATGTCAATCCGCCTATGGTCTCGATAAAAGCCTCCAGGTGACCTCGGAACCATCCACAGGCCTTCGTCACTATCTCACGTTTTATGTCCCTCAAGGTCCTGGATTTGATGGTCTCTCGTTCCGAAGCGCCTCACACAAAGAGGTCGAGGGGGCTGCAGTTAGGCGAGTTGCGAAGACAAATATCTTATGTTTGGTGATCAAGGAAATTCTCCGGTAGCCAGGCCTGGATTTTACGGCTGATGTGGCAGGGCGTAGATTCTTGCTGCTACACGTAAAGCCTCCCGCCAGGTACCCGGTCGATCCAGGGCTTCACCCCCACGCTAAGAACACGTATGTAGCTTTCTCTGTTCATCTTGAGTCCCTCAAGTAGGAGGTGGCACGTCCTTGGGTGCAACAGCTAGCCACCTGTTGTTCTGGAAGTTGATATTCTGGTCTTGGCAGAAATTTTTCTCGTCGGAGAAGAACCACGGCTTCTTGGTCTCCTTAGGTCTCTTCTCCTGTATCCCCTTTGGCGGAAATCGTCCCTTCCTCATCATGTATGAAAGCAGTGAATGGCCGTATGCACCTATAGCCTGGTGAGATTTGCAACCGCACCTTTCTCCCTTGCAGTGACACGGATCAAGTTTCTGGGATCATTGTTGATGATCTCCTGGATTTCAGAGACGCATTTCGGCGTTCTGGTGGCGTCAGTTGGCCGACCACGAGTTTTCCCATCTGCTGTTGCCTCATAGTCGAATCCTGAATCTTATATCTCCTCTCTGACCTTTTCCAACATCCTTCTTCTGAGTTTGAGGAAGTCAGAAATCGCCTTGTTTTTCTTTTCGGCGCAGATTCCTCCAATTGGGGGTTCAAAATTTTCAAGTCATTTATTCTGCCAAAAAATACACAACAGATTTCATTGTTTTTAAGAAGAAAAAGCCCGACAACGAAGTTAAAAAAATATGCGTAAAATTATTCGTTGAAAATTGTAAATGAATACCGTCTCCCCCACCCCTTTTATGTAAGCAAAAAAGAGATGTGTAAGAAAGAAAAGGTGAGAGAAAGTGGATGATTGTCCTACTATGAAAAGGAGAAACAAATGTGAAAGGCTATGAAAGGGAGAAACAGAAGTAAGAGGCTTTGAAATGAGATACAGAAGTGAAAGGCGAAGAAAGGGTGAAACATGTTAAAGGTTATAAAAGAGAGAAACATAAACTAAATCTTATCAAAGGGAGAAACAGAAATGAAAGACTATAAAATGGAGCAACAGAAGTGAAAGGATAGGAAAGGTTGAAGAAGAAAGGAAAAGCTAAGAAGGGAGAAAAAGAAGTAAAAGGCTATGGAAGGGTGAGAGAGAGAAGTGAAAAGTCATGAAAGGGAGAAACAGAAGTGAAAATCTATAAAAGAGAGAAAGTGAAGATAAATGCTACGAAAGGGAGAAACAGAAGGAAGAAACCGAAGTGAAAGACCATGAAAGAGAGAAACAGACGTGATAGTTTATGTAAGTAAAAAACAGAAGTGAAAGTCTATGAAAGGAAGAAACAAAAGAAAAAGAGTATGGAAGAGAGAAACACAAGTGAAAGGATATGAAAGTGATAAACAAAAGTGAAATGCTGTGAAAGGGAGATCCAAAAGTGAAAGGCTAGGAAAGGGATATACCGAATTGAAAAGCTTTGTAAGGGAGAAACAGAAGTGAAACGCTGTGAAAGGGAGGAACGAATGAAAGCTATTAAATGAAGAAAAAAGTGAAAGGCTATGAAATATGAGAAACAGAAATGAACAGCTAAGAGAAATAGAAACAGAAAAGAAAGGCCATGGTAGGAATAAAAAGATATGGAAGGTTATGAAAGAGATAGACTGAAGTGAAATGAAGAAATGGAAGTGAAAGTCTAGGAAAGAGAGAAACAAAAGTGAAAGGCTGGAAAAGGGAGAAAGAGAAGTGAAAGGTTATGAAAGAGGGAAACATGAAAAAGGCTATGAAAGGGAAAAATAAGGTGAAAAGCGATGAAAGGGAGAAACAAATGTGAAAGTCTATTAAAGAGAGAAACTAAAATGAAAGCCTAGAAAAAGAGAAACAGAAGTGAAATGCTATGAACGGCAGAGACAGAATTGAAAGGTTATGAAAGGGAGAAACTGAAGTGAAAGGATAATAAAAAGAGAAAAGAAGTGAAAAGCTATGAAAGGGAGAAGCAGAATTGAAAGGCTATTAAAGGGTGAAACAGGAGTGAAAAGCTATGAAAGAAAGAAACATAACTAAAAGGCTATGAAAGGGATAGTCTGAAATGAAAGGCTAAGAAAGGAATAAACATAAGTGAAAGGCTATTAAAGGGATAAACAGAAGTTAAATGCTGTGAAAGGGAGGAACATGATATGAAAGTGAAAACTAAAAGAGAAAGGTTATGAAAGGGAAAACAAAGATGTGAAAGTATTTTAAAGAAAGAAAAATATTTGAAAGGCTATGAAAGAGAGAGACAGTAGTGAAAGGGAGAAACAGAAGTGAAAGACTATCAAAGGGAGAAGCAGAAGTGAAAGGCTATGAAAAAGTGAAACAGAAGTTAACAGCCATGAAAAAGAGAAACATAATTGAAAGCCGGTGAAAGGGATAGAGGGAAGTGAAATTTATGAAAGTGAGAAACTGAAGTAAAAAATCAGGAAAGGGCTAAACAGATGTGAAAGGCTTTTTTAAGGATAAATAGAAGTGGAAGGCTAAGAAAATGGGAAAAGAATTGAAAGAATTGGGAGAGTTTAACGTCTCACAACACCCCCTCATATCGTCGACTTCCTGCCCCTTTTAAACTGTCCTCTCACATTGAAAGCCGGTGAAAGGGATAGAGGGAAGTGAAATTTATGAAAGTGAGAAACTGAAGTAAAAAATCAGGAAAGGGCTAAACAGATGTGAAAGGCTTTTTTAAGGATAAATAGAAGTGGAAGGCTAAGAAAATGGGAAAAGAATTGAAAGAATTGGGAGAGTTTAACGTCTCACAACACCCCCTCATATCGTCGACTTCCTGCCCCTTTTAAACTGTCCTCTCACATTCTCTCTCATTCCTCACTTACATACAAGGAAATATACTTGACCTAATTGCCTCCTTCTTCCCATCTACAGCTATTTATGACCACTTTCTTATCTATTTTTTATTTCTCTTCCTCTCCTACCCAATCTTCGCATACACCCAGCTAGAAAGCCTTATGATCGTCACCTCTCTTCCATTAAACCAAAACAGATCTCCTTCCCCCGTTAGACTCTGGCATGACTGCTAATAACATTAACATTGCCCTCCGCTACTTCTTCCTCTTCCTCTCGTCTTAATTCAACGTTTCCCCTTCCTCCTCTTCTTTTTCCTACCTCCATTCAGCGAAAACGTGCAACGTGGTTCTCACCTCCGCTTTACTATTTTGAATGCTAAGAAACACACGGGCATGCAAGAGACGACGACTTCGGACTGCCCGTGCTAGTGGTACAGAACCAGAAACAACTTTCGTATCCTACTCTTTTGCCCCTCACTCCTACACCGCCCTCCTAAAGTCGGGTCCTGAGGGTCGCATCAGCCGTAACCTTGCAAGAAAAAAGAAAGCCATACACTTTGTTTAAGCTTCTTGCTAATCCATCTACTGATATGCAACCCCCATCTCACCCCTCTATCTTCCCTGCAAAATTATCTGCCTGCTTCTTTTTAGGTAAGATAGTCCATACCTGCTCTGGTGTACCCTCTTATTTTATTCCTCTGCACCGAGTAACTACCCTTTTTCCCCCACCGCACAAACATCTTTCTCTCGCCCCAGTGTCTCCTGAGGAATTAACTTCCATATTTCTCTGTTACTACACTTTGCAATTAGTTCTCCATGTTCTTCTCACTTGCCCAACTAATATTTTTAATACTTACTTATTTTTTGGAATAGTGCTAATCGAATCTAAACGCAAGCAAATTCCCAAGCTACAGCCCAATTTCAAATCCCATTCTTCTCCAAAATCATTGAAAAGCTTACGTCAGCCCAGTTTCCAGTTTCTAGATCATCTGTCCTACTCCAACGCTGATGAAGGTTAGTTTTAAGGCAGGACGCATCATTAAGTCAGCTCCCTTACGTGTAAGAGGCAGCCTTCGTCTTGCGGCAGGCGCAGGCTAGCTTTACATTCTAGTAATACATGACCCTTTGACAGCACCCGACACTGTTGACCGTACTGTCCTACCTCAACGCTGATGAAGGTTAGTTTTAAGGCAGGGCGACTTCGTCGTTCGGCAGGGGCAGGCCAACTTTACATTCTAGTACTACATGACCTTTCGACGGCACTCGAGACTGATCACCATACTGTCATACCCCAACGCTGATGAAGGTTAGTTTTAATGCATGACACATCACTAAGTCAGCTCTCATACGAGTAAGGGGCAACCTTCTTCATGCGGAAAGTGGAGGTCAGCTTTACATTCTAGTAGTACATGACCTTTCGACAGCACCTGCCACTGTTTACCATACTGTTATTATTCACCACCTCCGTGAATTCATAGGTATCTCTGAAATTGCCAAATGCTGGTTCGGCTAGTATCTTCCATCTCATATTCAAGTTATTTATATTGAAAATGATATATCTAGATCAGTGTAGGAGCGTTTTTTTGGGTCTGAAAGTGTCGGTTCTCGTCCTGCTTCTGTTTTGCATATATCTTCTTTCCTTTGGTATTCTTATGCGTAACTTTGGTTTAACATTTTTTTTTATTGTACGCAAATCTATCTCTTCCTTTCCCAATTCTCGTTTGCTGAGACTCTTAGAAACCTACTTCCGCTTATAACATCATCATTGAATGGCTCTTTAACTAGACCATTCTAGAACAGAGATACTACTGATGGGCACTCCTAAAAATGTGCCTCATATTCCCTCTTGTCTGATACAATGAAAATTTTTGACGTCACCTTCGATAGCCAGTTATCTCTAAGCACTCATGCTGCTGTAGATAGAGGTATGTAGGAAATGGAGCGAAGAAAATTACAGAATGAATGTAGCGTAGACGAGTTGCGAACAGCTTCCTGCGTCGCCGGACCACTGTTAGCGAGCGGCGAATCCACTTCGCCATCCTGAGTGTCAAAAATTGCTTATTCAAGCAAGGCTTTTAAACAGCTCGCTAGCTCGCGTGCCTGCATATGCTTCTTTGTGCATATGAGCATGCTATGAAGATGCATAGAAGGATGCGAAAATAGAGGTGAAACAAGTAATTAGTATGATTAATGAAAAGAGAAAATTAGGCAATTGAAATGAAGAGGAGGGATTATTCGGATTAAAACAGGAATTGACTTTACAGAGGTAAGAAACATGAGAAACAAAGACAAGTAAAGTTGTAAAGAAATATAGTACATTAAGTTGATGAGTTGAATAATATGGGTGTTCAATAGGAAGTAAATAGGATTAGTTTTAAGAGTGAAAATCGGGTATGGAACCGATAACGCAATGAGACGTGGCCGGAGGAGAAGCGGAGATGATGAAAAATGATGGTGGTTTTATTGAATTGGTTTGGTAATTTTGTTGTCTTTAAAAGCAAAATGCACCTGATGAGTGAATGTTACGATAGTAGCACCATATAAGGTGAAAGTGGTGACAATAAATTCCAGAAATACAGAGGCGTTTCATTTGGATGTTGAAAGTAAATATCATGAAAGAATCTGATCGTGTGGAAAAAGGAACATAATTAATGAAGTTATCGAGGGTGTATCGTGAATCATGATGGTGCGGTCGAGGCAGTAAGTTTTGAATGGTGGGAAGTTCGCTGAGGAGATCGGAGCCTTAGTGGGTGCTAAGGTTTTGGGGTGTGGCAGGTGCCGGAAGAGTGGAGAGAGTGATGAATTCGTGGGTAAGTGGTATATATTTGTGAAGAAATCTATATAATAAGTTTGTAACCGAACATTTTTTTTACGTGGTAGGGCATGTAAGAAGATTGAATGAGAATAATGTTGTGAAGAGAACAGGAACTTGTGCCCCTGATAGCAGTCGCCAGATGAACCCGAAGAATGTGAAAGTGACCCACAAAAAAGGCAAAAGAACTTGAAATCCATTTTATGCTTGGATGCGTTTTTTTTGTGGGGACTCTATTGGAGTAAATGTTGAGGTGCGCGGAGGATTGGAAGACTGCGTAGAAGATGACTGCGCGAGTATTTGAGAGAAATTGAACTGAAAAATGGAGATATGGATGATATCATGGGTGATATTATAGGTGTGGGTGAGGTGTTTGGCGCTGAAATGAAACCCTGACTGAACAGGATGATACAGCACATGGCACACATCGTTGTTTATTCGAAAGTATAAAGCAAAAATCAACGAGGGAAATAACCGGAAATCTTTTTAAGATTCGCAGTGAAGTTTGTATATGGCCACACAACTCTCTTGAATGTAGTTGTATTCCAGTGAGATAAGTCAACAAAAGAAACTAAGAAAATCAAAAGAGAGATGAAACTATTAAACGAGAATAAAAAACAACAACACATGGTTGACTAACTTCGACACAGAAAAGGTTTAATAATTTAGAATGGTTTTATTCGCTGAAGTGAAATTTGACAACCTTTTTAAGTCAAAAAGAATAATATCAATAATTCTATAACATCCTTTTACTACCAATCCTCTAAATATATTACTTAAGAACGGCGAAACCTTTTCTTACTTTTCAACTCAAAAAACTGACCGAATTTCTTGAACAAAATTATTATTTTTTTGTGAAACCTTGTATTCTGGCTCTTATGGTATTTTATTTTCATCAGTCACTAATAATTAACTATTTACAGTTGGATGTTGTTGGTAAATGGATATTCCATCGATGAGGGATTTGCTTGGATTGTGTTATGAGGGGTTGATAAAAAGCAATTTTGAATCGTAGATGGATGGGTCGCATTTAGTTTTCGGCAAGCTATGATGGTGACGTCTTTTTAAGCAGCTCGGACACAATCTTGGTAAAGGCAGTTTATGGAGTGTGTGTTGACTCGGATGACCTCTGATAGTCCCTTGTGGCATTTGTCATCCATTTAAATATGTTATGTTATATAGATATGGAGAGGAATGAAGTGTAGGATGTGGTACATGCTTTAGATAAAAGAGTAATAGGAAAGAATATACGTAGTGTTTACGCAATAAACAAAAAAAAACAAGTAATAAAAAAAGACGCGTAAAGAAGACAAACGGTGGAAAAACTACGTGGACTTCAGAGGCAAATTTCTAAAAATATATCTATAATGCTCTTTGCCACAAATCCCCAAAACTTTGCCTTGAAAGAGGCACTTTTATAAATCTCACACACAAATTCCTGATCATTTTTATGTGCTACTTTTGCACATAATAGGACTGCACACATCGAATACAAAATCCAGAAAACCACATCCATAAAACGCTATCTGAAGTCTGAGTGAACGTTTGCTCGTTTTTTCAAGAAGATAAAAAGATAGAATGAAATTACAGGACGCTCAAGTGATGGGGCCATATTTGAGATAAAAAAGATATATGGTGGGGCGAACCGTCGCAAAAGACTTACCGCTTATTTTAAGGATGCACTCAGTATTATTGGGGTAGTCACTGGGGTACAACGGGGAATAGAATTCATGGAGACCTTCATTCACTTCGCTGAATAACTGGCACTTGTTTATGGCAGTATATGAACCATAGTTGGGAGGTGGGGGATCTGTGGGTGAAAAGAGAAGCCACATTAGCAACTAAACTGTCAAGATGTGAGTATGTGGGTCTTCTAAAGCTCCATAAGCGGACTCATATCCCACGAAAATGATAAAGAGCAACTCGATTAACTAAATTACACTTCGTTTATTTATGATTTTCCTTGTTTGATAGATTCCACTGGGCCCAGGTGCCAATAAATGGTCATATTTTAGAAATCGTAACCGTGGTCACTACGGATTCCCGTTACGCGGCAACCAGAGTCGGTAAGCAAGAATAACTAAAATAATCTTGTGACGTCATCACCGTTGGGACTTTCGTCAGAATCGCCGCAAAGCGATTTTGTGTTTTTCCTTTATTAAGGAATTTAATTATTATTTTTTTTTTCTACAAAGTCATCAAGAAATAAGGGTATTTAGAATATTCTCCCCACCAAAAATGGTGTAACCATTATTTTTTATGATTTAAAAAAAAAGGGTATAAATTGGAGGTAACTTTTTTTTAAGGAAATAATGGTGTTTTATTTTTATGAAATATTCAACAGACAAATCATTTCATTTAATGGATACGAATTAATAAAAATAATGGACCTTAACCATATATATAAAGAACCTAAGATGGTGAAAAATAAATAAATAATCTTAAATCCATAAGATAAAAAATAATAATAATAACTTTTATTTTCTGAAGTCCAAAAAGTATTTAAAGTGGTAAATAATGGAACAAATGACCATATAAGTCGATTGATTGGAGAGATTAGGAGAAAATGAAGATTGGTACACTCTGTTTATGTACATTATAAAAGTCAAAATATCCCTCCCCCCCCCATCTCTAAAACTAGTTTTTTTATTTGCTCAAAATATCATATTTTTTTTTTAATTAAAAATTTACCTGATATTTGTCTAGCATTTTCTATACAACAATAATTATTTAATAAAGAATTTGTAGAAACCCAAATAACTTTTCTTATAAGAAATTATATTGAATGCTGATTTTTCACAGATAAAATTAAAATCGATTTCATATTTTTCTAAAGTTTCAATGATAATCATTTGAACTGCTAAAGTACGATGATTTAGTGATTTTGTGAACATCTAACCTTTAGTTTTTCAATAAATATGTGTATAAATATACATTACAGATACAATTATATTTTTATCTGATTAAGTTAGTGAGACACAATATATCCCTTTTATGTAGCGCTTTGGTTCCATAAGTGCATCATATTTGTCTCTGTGGGTGATAAGACGAGTTTTGTTTTCTTAATTATTTAGTAACAATACCCAGCTAAATAAGTCATTACTGGTAAATGACATACAGTTTTGAATATCATCTTCTGTTACTTCTACTGCATATAACTCCAAGTGCAATATTTGCTACATTTCCTGAAAATTATCATCTACTGAAAGTTTTAAAATTTATGCATCTTTATTAAGAGGCAGAGAGAGCACTAGAAGTGACATAAGCCTCATTTCTCTTCTCATTCAAATAACTCTCTTAGTGTGATATTATAACGTGTACCACCTAATAGGCAAAATTGCCTCTAAGGTATCAGTCTGAAATCTTCCTAACAAAATATATGTAAAGCCACATTCTTCAATACAGTAGGTTGTAAACTCAAGCATTGCTGCAGTGGTATGCATAAGTCGAGTGAGAGTTTAATAGAATAGCTTTCCCCTAGAATTCATCATTTCAAGGATTTGGTATCATATATCATATGTGGTCAAATGATAGCTGTATATGTTCCTTAATTGTTAAACTTTAAAGATATTTTTTTGTATTAATTATAGTCCACCAGGTGTAAAAGACTTTTCTCTATGGAACAGAAGATACATGTAAAGGCAGCCGATCTATTTCTTCAAATGACACTAGTCCTTGAATTGTATAATCAGTAAATATTTGTAGAACAAGTTTAACATTTTTTTCCTAGATTCGATGAATAGAAAACTTTAAAAGAGAGTTGCAAGAGTATTTAAATAGCGTTTGGTTCTAAGGTGTGAAGATTTCTCAAAGTAGATAAAGATGCTTTGGTTTTTGTATATTTATAAGGAAATACAATAAAATCTAATACACCTTAATAGATTAACAATGTCAAATAGATAGAAGAGTGGTCTAAAAAATCTACCATTTGTATTTTGTGTGGTGAAGCAAAGAATGACATTACTTTCCTATTAATAACATTATTGTCTGTGTTGTGGTATGACCCGGTGTACGCCGTTATACACACATGGGCATATTGGCTGACCGAAATTAAGGCTCCACCTGGAGATGGCGTTAAGAGTGCTTTAAATACACAGTTGCTAGGTCAAGGAATATTCAAACACGGTTACAAAAATATACTTTAATAGGACTAAATATTACATATACATATAGGGCAAGTTAAATGGCAGTGCAATTAAATATTGACGGTTCACTGTTTGAACCGAGGGATAATTAATTAAGTAATGATTTTATAATTATGCAAGTTCTAGAGCAAAGTGGATCCTTGAGGTTCGACGCGGTAAAGGTGGGAGGAGCGTGACGAAGCGTGGGTTAAATCCCATTTACCTTGATGTGTGGCGAGTAGGACCAGGGAGGTAAGTTCGACCCTGAACTTGTGTGCGTCTCACGGAACACTCATTCCAACTTCGGGAGACAGAAGTGGGGGTGGGGTGGGGAGGTTATCCTTAAGAGGCAAAAGGAGGGTGCTTCGGGGATGGCTGTTCCGAACCTTAAAATCCGAAG
Organism: Ceratothoa steindachneri; assembly: GCA_963969495.1. Classification (NCBI taxonomy): domain Eukaryota; kingdom Metazoa; phylum Arthropoda; class Malacostraca; order Isopoda; family Cymothoidae; genus Ceratothoa; species Ceratothoa steindachneri. The sequence goes on from OZ018334.1 coordinate 75,011,888, forward strand.
AAGTGGTGAGAAGGGTTGAAGCACCCCTAACTATATCCACTAACAACACTCAGTGACGACTAGCTCTTCGACAATCACTCAATTCTTCTCTGGACGAGAATGTAGTCGATTCTCTCTCACCTAGCGAAGATGTTACGGCTAACATACTGGACGGCGGCTTCAGACACAATCTGCCTGTGAATTCTGAACTGTCGAATATATACCCCAAAATTACCTAGAAGCCAACAGACTTTCTTAATTGCCTTGGGTCGCGAAAAAGTGAAGTCACGATGCCCACTTAATGGTCTTTTCATTGTTCTAATTTTCGCAGTATATAGGGCAGAGAAATTTAGAGCGGTCAACGGCGAACTGGAAAAGTCAGGTGGGGAAGGAGGGGAATTCCTTCATTCTCTCATTATTCCACAGTCTGCAATAACTGCAATTACTTGAAATCCTATACATTCTAGCCCTACAATTACTTGTTTGGTGAAACCATACATACACTTTCAATTTACTGATTTTGGTCGAATAGAAACTATATGACGAATAACTTTTAAAGGAGATTTAAAACTACCTATCATGAATACGTGGGCACTTGTGAAGCTTCCCTAACTTTAACACCAATATCATTTTATGATATTATAGACATTTTTTTTTTTTTGTATGATACATGAGAAATTGTGTGTCATTTTGTTCAACTGACAAATCTAAAATTTTTTATAATGTTACCTGCTAAATTGTCGAATAACATGAAAGGTTTAAATAGTAGAATGTCTTAGAAACCGGTAGCCATGAGAACAAATGTGTAATAATGCTGAAAATATTAATAATTCTGCCGAGTATGCAATTGATTTAGTGTCATTAAAGTTTTTCTTTAAAAAAGTTTAAAATTTTAATTAGAGATTCACTAAGCTCATCATTACACTGAGTAACAAAATTTCACTTTTGTTTTGTCCTTAGGTTAAAAGTGTCATTTACCAATTGTTTGTGTCTCTATTAAATAAAAAAAGTCAATTTTAATCCCCAAACTTTGCTTTTGTGGCTAGGACATTGGATTTTTTAATTAGCCCATTTATGGTAAATAACATTATTTTGATGCAAATTGTAAAAACATATAAAATGTTGCAAGGGTTATGCTTTCTTCAGTTATCGTATAAACATGATATACTGTATTTAAAAGTTATAGAAACAGTAATAATAGTTATTATTTTCCTTATATTTTGTTATTTTGCGACCAGAAAAGCAATGGGAGTTCTCTTACATTCCACATTGATTCCGCAATAATTTGCTGGAAAATAAACTGTAGAGCTTTCTAGAACTTTCTAGAATTTTCTATATGTTTGAAGAATTTCTATAAAGAATGTCTACTCAACAGATCACTTTAACTCTAGCCGTCACAGCGCAGACATCGTCACTCGTCATTGATAGAAGCATTTGTCACACATGGCATCAAGAGGGTTCTAAGCATCTAACAGACGCATTTTGCTATGTTTGTGGTGAATTTATTAAGACTCGAGTGAAAAATTACTCTGTAGAGAGATCTGCTAAAATGTGTGAGGCCTATTTCGGCATGCCTGTCGGAGATCAAGACAAACCCTGGACACCTCATTTTACCTGCGAGCTCTGCAAAAGAACTCTGGAAGGTAATATATATATATATATATATATATATATATATATATATATATATATATATATATATATATATATATTATATATATATATATATATATAAATATAATGTGTTTTGTTTATTTGGATACTGGATTTTTTTATTTTTTTAACATTTCAAATAACACTAAGTGGAAAGTATTTGTATATTTATACTTATGTTTTCATTTTGTTATTTTACATAATGGTGCAGAGAAGAAAAGAGAGCTATGAATTTTTCAATCCCACGAATTTGGAGGGAACCAACCGACCACTCAAGCAATTGTTTCTTCTGCATGGTGAACCCATCCAAACATTGAGCAGGCAAAAATGCGCCTGCTATCATGTATCCAGACCTTCAGTCATCTATTGCGCCAGTGCCACACAGTTCTGAGCTCCCTGTACCCACTGCTCCAAAAAGAGAGCAGCAGTTTTTAGAAAGGAAAAGCAGTTTAGAAGAGGATGAAGTCATTGATTCAGATTACAGAGGTGCAACTGAGGAGAGAAACCCATACTACCCCAACCAAAAGATATCTCAACGACCTTGTCAGTGATCTTGGTCTCACGAAGTCCAATGCCGAGCTTTTAACGTCCAGACTCAAGCAGTGGGATTTGTTAGATAATAGTGTGCAAATATCAGGTCAAAGAAAGCGTTACCAGTGTTTTTCAAGCTTTTTTACACGTCAAGATGAACTTTGCTTTTTTAACAATGTGCCCGGTCTGTTTGAGGCAATCGGAATCGCTTGTAACCCCGACGAGTGGCGTCTCTTCATTGACAGCTCGTCCAGAAGCCTCAAAGCAGTGCTGCTTCATAACGTGAACATATATCCATCTCTTTCCCTTGCTTACTTGGTCTGGATTACAGAGAAATACAACAGTGTCGAGATCTTACTAGATGCATTGAAATATGAAGAGTACGGTTGGAAGGTTATCGGAGACTTCAAAATGGTGGCCCTCTTAATGGGTCTTTAAGGCCGCTTTACCAAGTTTACTTGTTATCTTTTCTTTTGGGATAGCAGGGACACCGTGGCACACTACCATCAGCGGTATTTGCCACAAGGGAACTAATTTAGTGTGGGGAGAAACAACGTTAAATGGGAACCTTTGTTAGACCCCCGAAAAGTACTGTTTCCTCCTCTGCACCTAAAATTGAGCTTTATGAAATAATTCGTCAGAGCTCTAGATAAGGAGTCTGCATCTTTCAAGTATCTCCGAGATTTCTTTTTTAAGCTATCAGCGGCAAAGGTGGAAAACCTCAAATAAAAAAGATCACGGAGTACAACGAGTTTCCCGAGAAGTTCACTAGGACGGAAAAGACAGTGTGGGACAGGTTTATCCCAGTGGTTCTGGGCTTCCTATGTAATCACAAAGCAGAAAACTATGCAGAGCTTGTTGATAACTTGGTGAGAAACTAGAGCAAGATGGGTTGCAGGATATCCCTGAGCGTACTCCGGGGAACATGGCGAGCGCTTTCACCAGGATCTACTGGACTTTGAACCTGGTTATCAGGGATCGTATAATGAAAATCTGATGAGAGACTATATTTGAGGGCTGATTCATGAAAGTAATTTACAGTATAAGCGTAAATCACGGAAAACTACTCATTTCTAATATTTTAATTTGCTCACTTATGTAATTCTAGAATAAATAAATGCTATTTTTGTATCAAGTCGTTTTGTTTCTACTTTATGCAAATGAAAGTTAAAATTCGCCACTTCCTTCTATAAGGAATAAGTAAATTTCATATAAATATCATTATCCTGGACACAAAAGCAAAGTTTGAAATAAATAACAGGTTTTTTTTCATGTATTCTAGACAAGCAAATAGAAAATTACAGTTGCTACCCAAAGACAAAAAATCGTGTTACACAGTGTTATCAATTATTAACGAGATATGATTAATAATAATTAGTTCTATTTTATCAACAAGAATTGCATTATTTTCCTATTGCATTAGCTTTTACATTAAATCTTGTAATATGTACATCATCAATGCCTGGAGGAACAAAAGACGCTCCAAATTTTGTAACAAAACTTTGATTGACAAAAACTTTTATTTTTAACTTTAAATTAATAGGTATTGATACTTTAATGCAAGGATACGGATAATTTTTTATTTCAATTAATATAATTTTATAATTCCCTAAATCATGTTCTAGTTTCCTAATTGTTATTTTATTTTCTGTTTTTTAAATTTTGAAATTTTGGACCCTTTATGGTCTTTAATTATTTTCCTCCTGTCGTTAATTGCCTTTGGGAATGATGCCTGCTCCATACGTGCTCTCCTTGCTTCTGAAGATCTTCTTACTGTTAGGTTTTTGGAAAGATAATGGGGACAGTGGGGTAGAAGTCATGGAACAGATCCTTTTTGGAGTCAAGGTATCTGAAATTTTGCAGTGATCATCTTACCATTGATTTCATCAAAAACACTGACATCTTTAATTATTTGGTCTTTAAATATTTCTCAAATCCAACCTAAACCTGTTTTTGTAAGTGGTTGGTTCTAGCAATATTAATCCCCTACAACGCCAAATATTTTCAAACATCCAATTTATCTATCCGAGAATGAGAACATGTATAGTACCCTCACTCTATCTACACATTCAAGGTTTCACAGGGAAAGGAAACATCTCTGTTGGCTTTAACATAGCATATTTAACAGATAACAAAAGGCACAAGGGCTATAACTAGCCAGGTTGATCTTGAGTCAATAAACTCTCACTTCTTGTTATTCTAGTTTTTCTTAAGGCTTTCAAGAAAGCTTACAAACTCCCTCATTTTATCACAGGTTCAATCCACATTTTAATGTTCATTCAATTAATAACTACAATTTAAATAAGACTATTATACAAAATAGGCCTGATTCATAATGGCGTCTGTTTTGTGCTTACGGTTGATGAACGATTCACAAAACTCAATAATTTATATCTATTCTTAACGTTTGTGATTAATGATTTAGCTTTTAACGTTTTGTGATTTTATAATAACACTGAATACTAGTTTTTAACTAATATATACGCCATAAACTATCACGAACTGCTTTTCCACAGGTCAACGCTTCAGGTGCGAAATATAAACTGGTTGATAGTGTTGACAAAAAGAGATGCGCCAAGGCTGGTTACGTCACTTCATGTGACATCATGTATCTAACAGGTCTTATATAAAGGAGGTTTTAGCTAAATAGTGTCTACCACAGGGCTTCTCAACTCTCTTGTTGTCATGTACCCCGTTAGTGTTTTGGCATTTTCCTGTGTACCCCCAATAGTTGAGGATTGGAAAATAATGAAAATACGCATAATTTTCATTATATTTCAAATAATGTTCTCCTTACAAATGGTAAATTAATAATGGTAAAAACAAACAAACGGTGGTTGATGATAATGTTCTCCTTGACTAAAAAAGTAATATGAAGCAAACGACTTTTAACTAGTAGTTGGAATTAAGAAATTATAATGTTCTTGACTAGAAAAAAATAACATGAAACAAATGAATCTAAATTAATATTATGAACCCAGAAGTAATAACAAGCAAACAGTAGTTCATTATAATAATAACATTTTCTATCACTGGAAAAAGATAATATGAAGCAAGTAACTAGTAGTAAGTACCCAATATTGGAAGAACAAAACCTCTCAGATAAGTGAATATTTACAAAAAAAAGTAGTATGTGTAGTGTGTATTTATGCACTGCAATGCCTATTCACTTTAGAAATTAATGAAATTATTGCGCCTGCATTTTATTTGTGAGTTCATTAATATTGGGTGATAATTTAGTAACTGCGCAACCATCATCATGTTCAGTAGTTTTCAAACAGGACAGATGCTTCGTTTTTATTCCTACCAGTATTGTAAAGGTTGATTCACATAGCTACATCTATGGAAATAGCGCTTGAATTGTAGGTTCAGCAAGCAAAAGATATAAGTTTTGCATCTTAAGTCAGAATAACTTTAAATTAAATTCCTTATAAATGTCATAAGCCATTGCATGATGTTTAAGTTCTATTAACTCCTCTTGATTGCTTGTTCTTGGTTACAAGGCACAAGGATCTACTGTAAAAGGATTTCGGAAAAAAACAAGATCCTCTTCACCAGGTGAAGGAAAGTAATTTTTTATTTCATTTTCTAACACTCCAACGTGATCAAAAATGAGTCCACTTAATTCATCAGTCTCCACTGATTCTTTTCGTTGATAAATTCAGTCACTGTTTCAAACATAACCAAAGTATTAGATTCAATATTCTTTTTCCAAACACTAATTTTGGCTAAAAACGTCTCAATCTTTGACACGAAGTCGCAGAATGATGCATCTGGCCCTTGCAGACTTTGATTAAGCCTATTTAAAGCACCAAAAATGTCAACCAGATATGCTAATTTTAAGAGGAAGTGATCATTTTTTTTTAATGATATTATATAATACTTGTAACAGTTTATACTAGAAATTTGGAAATTTGTAACATATATTCGTGAGAGCCAAGGTACATGAGTATGGAAAAGAAGTACGCTATGTTGCGCCTCGAAATCTTCACACAACAATTTAAAAAAACGACCTTTAAGAGCAGTCTGACATAATTAACAATTTTTATTACCCGTGATAACACATTGGTCAACGCAAACTGATGTATGATGCAATGTATAAATTTCACGTGTGGAGTTACTTCCAAAACATGTCCTCTGAAAGCAGAATCTCTCCACAACATCGCTGGTGCTCCATCCGTCGTGCAGCCTTTCAAATATCTCCATGGGAATTGATGTCTTTTTAAAAAATGAGTCAACCACCCAAAAATATCTCCACCTCTGGTTGTTGCTTCAAGCGCTACATTCATAAGAAGTTTTTCTTTAATATCCTCCTCATCTACATAATGGGCGAATACAAGTAATTGTGCACAGTTGGTAACATCAGTTGTCTCATCTAGTTGAATTGCAAATCCACTTTTACAGCTTTTAATTCCCGTAATTAATTACTTGTCGCAAAATATCTTTTGAGCTGTCTACAATTCCTCTTTTAATTGTATCATTTGATAAAAACACAGAATTTAATTCTTTTCTCGCTTCTTCACCAATAATATGCCTTACCATTTCTTTAAGTGATGGAAGTATCAAATTTTCTCCAATAGTATGCGCCTTTTTCTGTTTGGCAATCACATGAGACACTTCATAAGATGCTTTCACGATCACGTTAGTTCGCTGATAAATGGCACCACTCTGATTAAGTCGTTGTCTCCTAAGTTCTGCTTCTTTATGTTTGAAAAAAGAAAGATCTTTATTTGTGAAAGTCTTGTGATTTAGCTCAAAATGTCCATGTAGGAGGCTTGGCTTTATAGATTCGTTGCTCAATGTTTTGTGGCAAAGTTCACCTTGTGGAACTTCACTACCAGTGCTTAGTATGGATGCGAAGCTTAACTGCAAGTATGAATCTGCATATTTACGTTTCTTACTATTTTTACTCATATTGAGGGTTCAAAAAATGGTTCCAATAAAAGAAAATTAGCTACTGTATAATATCTGAAATATATATAAAATTTTATTAGCATTGGAAATACTCATTGCTCTAAATTTAGTGATAATTATCTTAGGTACAAATCACAATAGATAAAACACAATATTTTGTTCCAACTATTCTTCATTACTATTTATATATTTACTTCTCGTTAAGAAAGTATAGAATCACACATTCAGTACAAGGTCAACATAGTTTTACTGTACAGACATTTATATGTCAAAGTGATGGTACGGAAAAGGCAACAATAAAGCTTATAATTAATAAAACGCGATCGACAAGACACATCTTCTCTCACGATGCCTTCTTCAAGACTACTCCAATCCAGGGCTTCCAGATTTTTTTTATGGTAACTGTTTTTTTACTAATTTTTTATTGTTAACATTTAGCCTTCCATTTACCCCTAAGATGGTTAAATGTACCTATGGGGGTGCATGTACCCCCAGTTGAGAAGCCCTGGTCTATCATATACTGTTCTATAATACAAATTGATAGTCCGCGAATCTGTGAGTCTCAAGTCTTTGAATTTATACTTGGTCACTCGGAGGGTACCAAGTCTTCAATTTTATAATTTGCACCTCGGTGGGGCCTCAATTCTTCGAAATGATAGTCTGCAACTTGGGTGTCTCAAGGCTTCGAGTTCGTAGCTCACAATTCGCAGTCTCTCATCTTCGAATTGATGGTCTCCAACTTGGAGAGTCCGGATTCTTTGAATTGATAGTCTGCAACTCGAGTGGATCTCAAGTCTTCGGGTTGATAGTTTGCAACTCGTGAGAGTCTTAATTCTTCAAAATTCTAGTTCGAACTCAGAGAGTTTCATGACGTTTTTATGCAAATTAAAGATTCGTAAGCAAACCCTCCCCCCTAAACTTTATGACCGCTCCATAACAAAGACTGCTGCAACTGGGAGGAATATCTTTATAGTGGAATTTTTTGGTTGACAGGGGAAAGAAAATAATAAAAAAAGGCGATTTTCTTTTTAAACTTTTGCTGCATTGTGAAAAGCAGAAAAAAATATACCAGTAACTTTAACAATTTAATGAGGTAGCGCATATTTCTGCCCATTTGTCTGATTTATTAATACAGGGTGTCACAAAGAGTCGCGCTACATCGCTAATAGTTTTTTAGTCACCACGGGAAGTTCTGACAACAACTACGTAGGTGCTGCTGACTGTAAATTGTATCCACTAGGACCTACGAGTATATACTAACAAAGGCATTGACTGCTCGTATTAAATTTGGTTGATGGTGTATGTATATTCTTTACTCCGGAGGATTGCAAGGAAAAAGCTTGGATTCTGTATTTTTTTTGCATATACAGTAAATGATTAATTACAGGATCTTAATAGAATATTGAAATAAAATGATATCTCATAAATATGGAATTATTCACATCAACAGAAATTACTAATGAGACTTTGCTGCTATTGCACTGAATATATTCCTTCAGTTTAGGTACTGTGGAAACAGTGTAATTAAAGGAATAGATAAGCATGCCGACCAATGGAGAAGTAGGCTTGGATGAGTATCGCTCGTTGAGGAGAGGAGAGGAGAGGAGAGTGGCTAGCGGCGACAGTGACCTTAGGATAAGGCGGGGGGGGGGGGGGGGTAAGATGACTCTAGAGGCAGGCGTTACTTATTTTCTTCTTGAATTGTAAAATAAGTGGCTTGAAGATTGGAATGAACTGCCCCTCGCGCAACTTGCCAGCCTAGTTTTATTTTATCCAAATTGTGGGAGTCTTGCATTTCCCCTGCTTGGAGAGAAGTGTTTTCAGGGTTAGTTAGTTCCAGCGAAAACGAAAAGATAGGAACAATCTCATCTGGCGACATGAAGAGGAGCTTCCCTTCCCTTCCACTCTTTACCAGGGTCAGCGGGAATCTATGCCGTAAGCCTGCTTGGTCACTCGAGCCAGTCACGTATGTAAAAGTTGTGTGAGAAAGCCGTGGAGTGGCGTCTCACACAGTTTCAATAGTAGCAAGAAGTTTCTTGGTTGGTTATGTCAATATGGTATCCAAGTATGACATGGCATTTTCTTAGATCCATGACCATATAATGTTTAAGGCAGAGATATAGGGCGCCTTCAACCGATGCCACCATGTTGGCTTCCCTTTTTTTTCCTGGCCACCAGTCACACCACCAACATACCTCATTTTCATAATGACCACACTGAAAGTGGCCTCTTGTATGAATAGCCCCGTTAGTTTCCATGGAAACATGTGGTGGCGTCACCAGTTTGGTGGCCACAAATCTGCTAAGCTCGTGGCAGAATATATTGTGAAAATACTGTATTAGGGAGGCATTTTTAAAATTTCGTAAACCTTTTATGATGGTCAAAAGACTATTGCAACGGGTTTTACGACCAAAAAAAAGGTTAATTTCGTTTCCATCCAGGTTAAAATGTGCAACTTTTCATTTTAATGAGATATTTAAGAAAGATTTTATTTATTTTTCCATCTTTCTCAATTACTGATTTGTAGTTTTCTAGAAGCTCTAGTGAAGATTTATTTCGTTGTTATCCTCGAAAATTAAATTATCGTTTCCTTAATCAAGTTTTTTCATGAATCATAGTTAAGCACCATATTTCTAATATTCGTGGCATGAGTGAAAATAATCTTTGTGGTAAAAATTCAAACCATTTTCTTTAGTTAATATTACAATATCTTCCTCAATTTAAAAAAAAATAAATTCCTATTTTTTTTTATATTCTGATTTCACTAACTTCAATGGCGTACATCAGGGGTGGAGAGTCTTTAGGCAGAATGTGGCCTTGGCCATTATGTGCGGATTTCTGATTGAATTAAAATTTTGAAGATAAAATCATTTTATTGATTTCCTACCAAAAGTACTCGAACAAAGTCATTAAAAGGTTAGTTAACTTAAGAATTAATCATTTTCTTCACTTTTAAGCTGATTCATAGTCAAATTAGTTACTTATGCACAAAATAATACGCAACTCGCAGTATATATAATTAAAACTTTATGAATGTGGCCTACAGCAAACTTAATGCAGCCTTCAGAATAGGAAAAGTTCCCTACCTCTGCCCTATACCATGGACCTACTTTTAAATGATAAAATGAAGATGATGTACAATCGTCTCCTCATTTTGCCACTTTAGAACAAGTGAAATAATCAACTTCATCCATATTTATTGAAATATCACCATACATTAAATTAAGCACTATATTACAAACTGATCTGCTAAAGTGAGATCGAGGGAATGAAAGAAGTACATTTGAGAGATGAAAGATTGGTAAAAGGAAAATTGAAAGCGAGAGGTGAAGGAAATTAATTTAACACCTTTTTAAAATTATATTTTAAATTAATATTCATCTTTTATATTCGTGAACATATTTACTGAATTAGTTTTAACGCTTGGCTTGCCAAAATGTTCCATGTTTGTGTTATTTATATGAAAGGAAATTTTGTCGTACCGCAGTGGTAAATCTTTTGTTCACTAGCTTGAAACCATTATTTCTAGTGGCCGGTGTCAGGTTAAATATAGGCAACCATACTGTAGCTAATATCTGAAAGATAGTGTGCTCTCTGGGTCCCAGGGCCTAATGCCTGCAAGGGTGCAAGAGGATCTGTGGTTATATATCTTCCACACATTTTCATTTTCTTCAGCACTTCTTTTTCAGATCTTTTTTTTACACACAGTCTATGTGGAAGATGCCCTCGTTGGTTTTAGCTTTAGTAATTCTATCAGGTTAAATATAGGCAACCATACTGTAGCTAACATCTCAAAGATGGTGTGCTTTCTAGGTCCCAGGGCCTAATGCCTGCAAGGGTGCAAGAGGATCTGTGGCTATATATCTTCCACACATTTTCATTTTCTTCAGCACTTCTTTTTCAGATATTTTTTTACACGCAGTCTATGTGGAAGATGCTCTCGTTGGTTTTCGCTTTAGTAATTCTACAGATTAACGATTCCATTGCAATCGAAGGTGCTGTGTCTTAATTATTTGTGTTTTGAAAAAAGGCCGCAAATGGCGTGTCTAATTTAGGTTCCGATGGCAAGTTTGTAACCCGCAAAATACTAATTCATGTGGTATAACTCGAAAAAAGAATGGTAGCGCGCCTAATAAATAGATTTTAGGCGTTTTTAGCTTTTTAAAAATTAGTTTCTAGTTTAAGTTGGTTTTATGTTTAATATAATTACTTAAGTTGAAAAATAACTCTTAAAAAGCTAAATATAGCTAAAATCTAGCAAAAAAAAAGAAGACCCCGGCTAAAAATCGCGAGCAGCTCTCGTTGAAAATTACCAATTGTAGGATTACCTTCGCTTTAGATATACAAAATATTGCGGCCCAATTGGTATGAGTGGCAAACTAGCTAACGTATTTATGCTTTTCATTTAGTTAGATCTTAGAGCATCATAACAAACAAATTGATAGAAAATGAATAAAGAGGGGTGAGTTATTTTTTCGCTTATCGATTAGGGACCAAATTTTCCTAACTAGTTAATATGAATATGCGCGGATTAAGAGACCATCTTTGTTGGAGTAAATATGGGGAAAGATAATATGGAAGAACTAGAATTAATGGAAAAATAATATAGAAAAACTAAAAATAAGATATCGGTTAGTTACGTTATTCGGGTTTACATAGATCTGCTGTGGTGGCGGCGGGGAAAGTGTGAAACCGTTAACGAATACCAATTGTTTTAAAAACAGGCAAGTAGCGAGATACAGGAAAAAATGGCTACTCTTCCGCCTAATTCGTTTTGGATACGCAGTGATTTCTCACACTGGAGACGGGGGATTTCAAGCCTAATAAGATTATGGGCCCCTAAAAAGGCAATTAAATTTTCACGATTAAAAATCAAAGTAAACACGTGGAGAGAAGTAACGGAGCAACTTTCGCAAGAAATAGAGGGCGTACGTGAACGGGCATAAGTCATGGTAAAACTAAATACCCGACGAAAGGACTCGGATGTGTTAATTAGACAAGGAGAGGACCAAACTAGTTCGAATTTAATTACGAAAGTTTAAGTAATTAAAGAAGGATAGGAAAGAAAAACAAATGAAAAAATTCTGGGAAAAGGAAAAGATGTATAACCACTCCCCCCCCAAAAAACGTGTAAAACAAAAATAAAAAAGTTATTTTGGTATAGATGAGGTTACAATAGGCAAGCCGTCCATTTTGGTTTCCATATTTAACAAATAAAATATTAATTGTGGTGGTCACTAAAGTGTGTTAATTTATTTCTTATATTCGTTTTGTTATTCGTATATGTGTTTGGTTATTGGAAGCCGGTTTGAGGCGGGCTATAGGTTACTATATAGGGGGCTCCTCCCTCTCTCCTACCTCCCCCTCGCTCGCCCTCAGGAACAAATAGCTCGACGAAAGATTTAAGAACAAAGGACGAATCAATAAAATGGGCTACAAGCAAAACCTCCCGAGTTGCTAATGTAAAAAAATTATCCCAACTATTTTTGACCAGTGTTAAGAGTATTAGTGCATATTAAAACCACAAAATTACCAATCTAACCACGTTGTTATAAATGCTTTCATTATGAAAAAATACCTAAATTATATATATATATATATATATATATATATATATATATATATACATATATATATGTGTGTGTGTGTGTGTATTTAAAGGCCTGAAAAACACTTAGGAGAATATCACATGAACCACTAAAATCTTAAGAAGGAAAATGGGAGATGTAGAGAACGAAAAGATGGGACAAACTATTTTAACCGTTATATGAAAATAAATAAAGAAGTTGGACTTGAACCTGTGTCATTAAGCGCTCATCGCTTATATGACCAAAACGTCTCGAAAGTGTAGTGGTTGTCATGCCAATATATTTTGAGTTGTTAAAAAGCTTACAGTCTTTATCGGGGCAGATAAACTCGTATACTATGTTGGTTGAATTGAGATTCGAGGAGTTTAGGCAGGTGTTGTTTTTGATCAGGAGATTGCTGGCTTTATTGTTTATAATAAATGATTAGTTGGATTTTATCTGTTGGATTTTTAACCTTGATGTTACAGTTAATAATCTCTTTGATATTTTTTCATCTATTTTATAGGACGTGAACATATGGTTTCTGTAATACACGTTGATGTTGTTAACTTCTCCCTGATTACTTTCAGTTTTATCCGTATCTTTGCAATGGTTATTTAAAAATGATTGGAGTTGTTTGTCAATCATGCTGTTTGAGAAACCGTGTAAGGGCGACAAAGTTCGGCGCCTCCATATGAAGTTATTTTCTCCCCTCTTAGCCCTGCACCGTTGGTCGACGCCCCGCGCGCGCGCTCGATAGTTATTCCAGAAAAGTGGCGCGCGTATGAGGCTATTACGTCACGTCCACCCGTATAAAAGGAAGCTTCCTTCTCTCGAAAGGGAGAACCCGTTCAAGTCCGTACTGCCAGTTTTGACGCTGATCTTCCAACCTGCCCTACGTGTGCTGCTAATCTTGGATGCTTGACAGTTCTCCTTTGGGAGTCTAAAAACCGTGGGCTCGTTTTGGCTCTCCCACCCTTCTATCCTTGAGACGATTACGCTTATTTTATACATTTCAAGTCATTCACTCTCTGCATTGAGGCATCTTCCCATGTCCGTACTTTTTCTATGTACTTTAGTGATGTAGCTGCCATTGATGTTTTGAACCTCAACGTCCAAGGAAGGGAGTTTATTGTCCGTGCTCAATTCATAAGTGAATTTTAACACGGAGTTCTCCTCAAATTGCTGCTTGATGTTTATCAGATGTTCTTCGTTTTGGATGTTGATGTAGATGTCGTCTACGTATCGGCAATATGTGTGTGGCTTATTTTCCATGATGTCAAATAATCTCTCTTCAAGTTGACCCATATAATAGTTGGCGAAAGTCGGCTCTAAGGGTGACCCCATAGTCACTCCATCCACTTGCGTGTATAGATTACCGCCCAGTGTCCTGAACGGCACCTCTGATGTGCATGAACGTAACATGCTCCTTAACATTGCAGGATGGTGGTACAGGTTTTTTATAATGATGTAGATGGTCTGAGAAATAGGTGCGTTCGTAAACAGGCTTTCTATGTCAAGGGATGATATTAGTCCTGCCGGTCTTGTAGAGTGGAGTATATCAATGAATTCCTCCGTCGATTTTATGGTATATTTCGAAGGGATGTACGGTTTTATTAATGCATTTAGGGTTTTAGCTAAACAGTTCGTAGGTGTTGTGACTCGAGAGATGATAGTCCATAATGGATTGTGTGGCTTATGAATTTTTACATTCCCATACAGATATCCTGGTGTGTAATCACCGATGATCTTTTGGAAGTGAAGTCCTCCGATGAGTGCATTAGCTTTAGTTATTTGTTCATTTATTTTCTTTTTCAAATCTTCTGTTGTATCTTTTTTCATGAATTTAAATTTAGTGGTGTCACTTAGGATGGTATTCAATTTGTTGTTATATTCTTCTTTGTTTAGAATGACTTACATTTTGGATTTTTCAGCTTTTGTTATGACTATTTATTTGTTGTTTTTTAGAGAGCTGATGGCCTTTCTTATCTTTGGTGTTATGAGATTGTTGCCCGTAAAAAAAAACTATGCGCAGTTTTTTTTTTAGGTTGGAGTTAATTCTAATGATGGCTTGATCTTTTAGCTTCAATAAGAAAATAAATGGACAAATGACTCACGGAGGACTTCACTTCCAAAAGATCATCGGTGATTACCATTAACTGTTCCAGTTAATGGTATGGTTAAGATTGTACATATGTAGAAAAAGTGCATCCTTGTCAAAAATTTACCCCCACGACCTGGCATTGTTTATTGGATAGGCTGCAACAACTGCTAAAAATGTTATCATGGACAAACCGGGAAAGAACTAGATGTCTGGGTTAAGCGACATCAAGCCAATGTACGTAATCACAGTGAACAATCTGCGCTTTTTCTACATATGTACAATCTTAACCATACCATTAACTGGAACAGTGCCAAACCAGTCATAAAATGCAGTAATTATATTTCGAGAAATATATTAGAATGTATTTCCATTAAAGCGTTCCCAAATTTCAACCTTAGCCCTGGTTTGTTCACGCTAGACCCCATTATCACTACATACATAAAATCTCAAATAAAGTTGTTTCAGAATTTTGTCCCCCCTAATTAAGGTTCAGAGGTGGGTAGTTTAATCATCCCCCTTCCATTATTTAAGGCAATGTATGTCCTGCATCCTGTTTATTCTTTGAAAAGGTCTTTAAGAGTAAATAAAAAAGTGCTCGGAATCGTTTTTTTACTTTTACTTTGTGGGTGTATCTGCATATATATATACAAGGTGTCCCAGAAAAAAGTTAACCGTAATTTGGATTAGTATAACTCCAAATCTATTAGAGATTTTGAGTCCGGCAAAACAAAACAAATTTATCAACTATTTATCTGTCGATTCTGGAAATTTCATTAAATTCCCTTTTACGATATTGATACACTAATGGGTTTAGTGGAGTCTATCAAAATTATGTTTGCGCAAGGAAGTAAAATAATCAAACTTCCAAATTTAAAATCAACAAATATATTTGAATCAATTTTTTACATAAACACCTCTTTATATGGGTAATGCAAATTCATTTTATAATTTTCTAAGCATCGTTTCCTTCCACATGTCCTCGATTTCTTTCCAAGCACAGTTGCGCCTTTGATCGCATTGATTGAACAACTTTTTTGAATAACTTGTGATTTTCCTTAAGTCTATTGACTTCACGTGTGATATTATCTCTTAACTGGTTGATGCTTTGTGGTGGAGTAGAATACACTTTATTCTTTAGATATCGACAAAAGAAATAATCGCAAGGTGTTAACACCTTGCTATTCAATTGCATGATTTAGCGCGACGATGCGGTTGTCAAACGTTTCTCTTAGTTTTGATCTTACATCAAGCTGTCTATGAGCTGGTGCGCCGTCCTGAATCCACCAAAGTCTATTGAATTGATTGCCGTAAATTTGGCGGAGTTCCGAGAAGATCCTTTCGTTGATCATGCTCAGGTAGGCAGCACCATTCAAGTTATTTTCGTAAAACAATGGGTCGACAAGATAGCCATTCCCGCATATTCCATCCACAGAGACACTTTCTGCTAACAAATACGTGTGTCAAAGTAGAATACTGGGGGGTAGTTCAGCGGCGCATACTGCCGAATGTTATGGCTATTTACCTTTCCATTCATGAAAAAGGCTGCCTCGTCACTAATCACAATGATTTCCAAGAAACGAGCAGGTTTATGGAGAAGCCATTCAACAAATTGTCTACGACGAGGAAAATCACTTAAGAAGCTGGTGTCTTGCATGCATCTTATAGGGATGCCATTTTAAGTCATATTTAATAATGCAGTTAAATGACGATTTTGACAATTGTAACCCATTCTTTCTGACTGATACATGTGGATTTTGAAGAAGTGTTATCTGAAAATTTTCGATATTTTTTGCTGTTCTTACGGTTCTCATACGACCCGAACGACCTTTATTTAGATTTAAGGATGTTCCTTCATGTTGGTATTTACGAACATTTTTCCAAATTGTGGGCTTACTTGGTGGGTGCCTACCTGGAAAACGTTGTTCAAATGAATCTTGTACTTGTTTAATACTGCCAGTCTTAATAAAGTTTGTGACTACAAATAGGCGTTGATCTTTTGTTAACCGCAAGATTAAAAAGGCTCTATGGAAGTAAACTTTTACACAGAAACGCTTTGATTTGCTTAGTAAGCAATAATGACGAGACCATACCACATCGTGGATGAAAAACCACTGTAAAATGGCCTAGGCTTTGCTTGAAGAATCGCACAGTGACCTAGGCTACCTAGGGTCCCTACGCTTCTCTTCAAAGTGCACGGTGGCCTAGCCTTCCTAGGCTTCGTTTCATTATTTTAATTCCTTGCGCAAACATAATTTTGATAGCCTCCACTAAACCCATTAGTGTATCAATATCATAAAAGGGAATTTAATGAAATTTCCAGAATCGACAGATAAATAGTTGTTAAATGAAACACTTTTAGCAAGACACCAAAATCTCCAATAGTTCTTGAGTTATACTAATTCAAAGTACGGTTAACATTTTTTCTGAGACACCTGGTATATATATATATATATATATATATATATATATATATATATATATATATATATATATATATATATATATATATATATATATATATATATATATTTATATATATACATATATATATATACGATGCAGTAATACTTCGACTGACATATAACCTTTTTCCTAAGAACCCTCCCGTCTCTCTTACTAGAAGGAGGCGCACGCTACATTGTGGAAGGAACACATTTAAGGATAGTGGAAGAGTATTTAAAGGTAGGTGTGTTAGGAGAAAGGACAGTGCTTAGTCGTTTAAGTAAGAGTAAAATGGAAGAGATAGACATTTTTTTCTTGATCTGTGTTTTTTAACATTGGAGCAGTAAACTATTGAACTGACTTCAGATAAACGCGTTGATGAGGTAGAAGGGATACTCCTGTTCAATAAATATACAGGTTGTATTTGTGATTTCATCTTGCAAAAACCAGGATCACATATTCCAAATGCTCTTTAGAACATACCTATTGCAACGGCCTTTTCCTCATCTAGATCGTGATGCTAGAACAAATGAATATATCTATGAATTAGAATAGGTCAGTTTCCGAGTAACAGTGAATGGGGATTGATCATTTACACTCACAATGTTCACATCGAGAAAAGCTAAACATTTTTCATTTTCTCATTTAACCTTAAAATTTATAGGGGGGTAAAGGTTATTGAAACTGTTCTGAAAGTTATCGTAAGAGTATAAACTGTTTAAGTGGCTTCGTAGCTGGTGCTTAATCTTACAGTGATACTGTAAAATACTTAGATATTCCTAGAAGCCTAATGACAGCCCTTAAATCGCTTAATTCCAATAAAGATGATTTTTAATTACGAAATCAAACTAAATTAATCAAATCGTTCTGTTAGACAAAACATTAAATACCAAAAAGGTCGCAATGTTCATTAGTATGTTGGTTGATATACAAAGCAGGTGAGATTTTATGAAATATGCTTCGTTAATTCTTTTTGCAACTGCAAATTTAAATTTATCTGCATATCGGCTTTGCGTTAATTAGCTGTAAGGTCTACTAAAGTAAAATGGCAAGACAAAATATTCGGATTTCTTTTAAAGACGTCTGGAAAGGAGATTCGTGGATTAACAGTCCAGCATTATAATAAAAATCAATGGAAAGCATTCTTTCTTCCATATGTGATCAAAATGTTAAAAAGCCGCCATTTTGATGACATTTTTTTGTTTAGTTTTTGTCGACTTTTGAACAAGACGAAACTTGTGTTTTTTAAGAGCAAATGGTGTATTATCGAAAATTTTGTGTGTGAAATGAAATATAAAGTGAATTTACTTAAAAGAAAACACCATCAAGTCGAGAGTTAAGGCCCTGTAACAATCAGGTATGTTTTGCTGTTTAAATACTTTGATTACAGTTTCTTACTGCATGGTTATTTTAGAAGGGGTTGATTAGGTTAAGAGAGGTTAGTTAGGTTAAGAAAAGATAGTTAGGTGGGTTAAGTTAGGTGTATCTCA
Source organism: Ceratothoa steindachneri (assembly GCA_963969495.1). Taxonomy (NCBI): domain Eukaryota; kingdom Metazoa; phylum Arthropoda; class Malacostraca; order Isopoda; family Cymothoidae; genus Ceratothoa; species Ceratothoa steindachneri. The sequence goes on from OZ018334.1 coordinate 75,030,568, forward strand.
GTTACGCTTCAGTTGCTACGAAAATTAAAGTACGATTCATTTATAACACCTTAAAATAAACAAGAATTTCTTTTTTTTAGGGTAATTAATGTCCTCTCCGGGTCTATTACGGTTTGAAGCCTTTGTGAACCCCCAAAAGGACAGCAGGAAGGAGGAAATAATAAGGGGCGGATTAAGATGTTTCGGGTCCCTAGTCCGTTCATTTTACCGGGGCCTCAATGGGTATAGGCAAGCAAAAGCATCATTATTTCAGGCCTATAAGAAAAAATATATTCAAGAAAGTACAAAAGCTGATAATTATTTAAACTACTGATATCATATACTCATATCATTAAGCATGATCAGTTATCATCAACATCACCATATTCATCATCAATAACTCTATAATTCACAAAGTCTCCATAATGTATATTTCTGAACTTCATCATTTTGTTTTTTGATATTATAAAAGAATGATTAAAAATAACTTTGATAAAAAAACATAAGTCATAACCAAACTAAGATGAAATTATTGTTCAAATACTCAAAAAACAAAATGATGAAGTTCAGAAATAAATAATATAGAAACTTTGTGAATTTTTTAAAACCCCCAAAATTACAAATGGTGAAGTTCAGAAAATAAATTTTTATATATCTTCTATAACTATATTTTAGCAACGTGATATTTTAAAAGGGGGGAAATTTAGTTTAGAGCTCCTTTTTAAAATTATTAAAATTGGCGAAGTTCAGAAAATTGATAAAAATTTAACCTTGGCTGCTTTTTATAAGATTTTAAAGTTTAATCTTTGTAGCGAAGCCATTGCCTCGTTATTTTAAATAGGTGGTCAATAAACTAACCACTTCCAGATAAAGGGTTAAATAATAATAATCATAATGACAGATATTGCCTATTTAACCTATGTGGTAATCCGGCCTTGGTGATAAGGCTAGAAATTGCGGAGCATCTTAGAACCAAGTTGGAGAACACCCACGAAAAATAGAGCAGAAGAGAGAGAGAACAACGAGTACGCAGAATGGTAAAAGCGAACACACCTTACCCCTACAAATAAATAAAGCGAAAACCAACGAGTGCATCGCCCGCAGAAAGTTTGTAAGGGAAGATCCGAAAAGAAACTGATGTTCTGGAAGAAGTGAAACTGTGTGAAAGATATATAGCCCCAGGTCCACCGGCAGAGGGAAACGCATCTGCGGGTGTTTGCTAGGAAAGGGCACGCAATCTTACAGATGTCAAATACAGCATGGTTTCCATGCTATCACGGACACTCCCCTACGAGGGGGGAGATAATAATAAAAAATAAGTATGGGAGAAGAAGAAGGGGAAAGGATGGGAAGAAATCAGGTGTGTGAAATACCTCTACCTCATCTGGGCGAAAAGGGAGGGGCGAACCACCCTCCCAGCCACGACCAAGAATGAATGGACCAAAGCTGGTTGGCGACTAGTCTACGAATTACCCGCTTGTCCTAAAAAAAAAATGTGTAGAGATGATGCCGCCGTTGGTATTCGATTTTTTTTATTTAAAAAAGGCATTTAAAAGCGAGTGCCGTTGCCATGACACCCCTCCTTCTCGCCTATACCCACTGGTATGTTGTGCACAGAAGCAAAAAAGAAAGGCATTTAAGAGGAAGTACCGTTGCCGGGACAATTCCTGCCCCAATTACCCACCGGTCTGTTGTGCAACGATGCTTTCTCCCTGGCCATTTATTGGGCCAAAAAGCCTCGAAGAATTTGATAGGATAAATCCGGCCAAAAGCCCATCGATTTTCCAACACTATAAATCAACTTGTTCGAAAAGACAAAAATCTTCGAGAGGGAATTTTTTTCACAGATTCCTCCGATTTTATGCAGGTTGCACAGATTCACAAGAATCTGTAGTGATTCCTAGGGATTCCTAGGGATTTTTTCAGATTTACAAAGGATCTCAGCTGGATAAAGGTATTCAGTTGGACTTTTTTAAAAGGGTTTTTATGGTTAAAGATCTCGGGTTTCTCACCTGGATTACATTTGTGGGCCATTATTGCCCATTTACTGAGCCATCTTTCTTTTTAATTAAGTTATAAATGTGGTCGTGGATTTATTTTAATCTTTATTCACTCAAAAGGTTTCAGGCAGTAAATTAAATTAAATAAATCGTTTACTTTTTCCCTCCAAATTAAAGAAAAATACCATCGAGGACAAACCCTCAGGAAGATGGAAAGGAAAGATGTAAAATAGTATAGAAGATAAAGGAGGTGAAAATGGGTGGAAGATATATATAACCGCATATTTTCAGCCAGGTATTCAGACCCGAGGTCACCTTACGCCCCCCGCCCCTCCAAATGTCAGGTTCAATAAGGTCACCTTAAGGCCTATTGCGGCTGTGTAGGAGAGAAAAGGAAACGTAAAGTGGGGGCAGTAGGGAGACAAAAGGGCAGGAAAATTGCAGGAATTAAATAAAAAATACCCTCCCAACCGGAGCCAAAAATGATGGGTTAACCTCCCCCATCCCAGCCCCGACTAACGATGAATGGACGGAAGCTGGTTGGCGTCTAGCATGCGACATTTGCCCCGATCTTGAGAAGAGTCTTATTAAGTGGCAGAAAATGGGTTGAATGGAATTATCCAGAAATAATAAAGCTTGGGTATTATCAATCTAGTTTGAGACTACCGGTGGCGCTGAGGCCAAGATGGCGTCTCGCTCCGCCACGCACCAGGTATAACATCGTCTGAAATAAAGAATGAATGAAACGGGAGGTGGGGGGGGGGGGCAGGACTTAAGGGGGGATTTGCATTTGGGCATAAATGATACCCATATGGGAAGAAGTCCATAGATCATTGAATGGTACCAGGATATTAGCTTCTTAACTCCATATCATGATGGTGCACACCCAGTATTCAGCATCTTGACATCCCATTTATTGAGCTTGAAGTTTCATTCCATACTCTTCGTCACGGTTGACATGGATACCAAAGTTGTGATGTCATACATCTTATCCGCAAACTAACAGCTCCATATTTGTCTCTTCTACAGCATATCATTCCTCTTCATTCATTTTATTCACTTCTAATTTCATTTATTCCTCTTTCCGTGACCCTGTAATCGTTACGTTCGAACTCTACCACTTTATGCATGGGTGATCATGCTTTCTGGTTATTTGCTCTGGAAGTGTGGAATGAGCTGCCAGTTGCGATAGACTCCTGCCTCCTTCCTTGGTGCCGGTGCCTTCAAGTGTGACTTGAAGCCTCATCTATTCTCTCTAGTTTTTTCCTTAGTCGATAGATGTGCTCTGTGTAAAACCCGTGATCTTAAAGAACGCCAAAAGATATTATCATAGCAGGTTCCGGTGACGTCACGCCAGTAGGCGTGACTCGTCTCTGCGGTGCGGAGGGTGGGCCGTTGAACAACGGCGTGGTGCTACAACATACGACATTCGTAGTAGAGACACACCACATCGGGGCTACCACGAGTTGAAGAAAAGGGCGCTGTTCTAACACAGCCCCCCCCCCCCAATACGTTTATTTTTTTTAAAAAAGAGGCGCAGTCATGGGACGTAAAGCCCCAGAGTAGTCAAAAGAAAAGACTACTTGGGGTGTTCTGGGAGGATCTATCACCCCTTGCATTTCGGCTACACACTCACATATCCGTACAAACAAACGTACACAGGGACTAAAATGGACTCGGGTCATAAAGTGTGCGCTCATTTTGTTTTCCTTTCGCTCATTGACCTCGTTTCTTGCCTTTGTGGCTTGAAATTATGTAACATTGGGCTTGGTTAGTAGTTGGATGAGGAATCCACTGAAGACTTGCCAATTCTTTTAGGGTTATGTGTAGTATTAACCCGCCTGTTCGGTCCTGGGTCCTGTAACACGTCTTCTCGCTATTAAGCGATGGGCACTGCTACAAATATGCTCAACAGCTTTGCTCAAGGTTGTATAATTAAATAATTGAGCGGAATAATTGAGTTTAATTATTGAGTTTTAAAAATTGAATTGAACAATTGAATTATCGAGTTAAAAAATTGAGTTGAATAATTTAATAATTGAGTTGAATAAGTAAAAAATTGAGTTGTATAATTGAGTGAAATAATTAAGTTGGATAATTAGGTTAAATGTTTGAGTTGAATAATTAAATAATTCTGTGGAATAATTAAGTTGAATATTGAATAATTGAACTTAATAATTGAATAAGTTTAATAATTAAGTTGAATAACTAATTGAGTTGAAGTGAATAATTGAGTTGAATGATTGAATACTAAGGTCAGAACATTGCAATTGAAATAGAAATACCCGAATCCTCAAATAATTGTGGGTGTTGCTCCTTACCTAAAACTAAGAAGGAAAAACCAACGAAGGCATCTCCACCAAAGAGTTTCGAAAGTGGTGAAGTTGTGGGATGCGAAGATATAGGAAAGGCTCAAATAGCTTAAAGGTAAGACTAGTCGGAACAATAGAGTCTGTGAGAGTGCACAATACTCTCGAAGCTGCTCAACCTCCACAATTAAGATAGATGCCCCTGCAGGTATTGGGGCAAGGGGGGCACGCAATTTAGCAGATGCCAGCGGCAGCATGAGTGCCTCTCCTGCATTGAACACCTTTTGGCGGGGCTAAGATGAAAGGCCAAGGGCTTCGATATCATGGCTTAAACATAGGCTATCCTAATGGAGCTGAACATAGAGCAACATAAAGTAACGCCCTGTAATATACATCATAGCATATGACATCATAACATAACATGACAATTTTAGGATTGCTTTGAATTATTAGTGGCGTGGACGCGACTCTATCAGTTACTAGGTCAGTCCGTAGGTCGGTCGGCCGGATGGCAACCATTTTACTTCTCAATGAGTTTTTTGGGGGCAATAACATCGTAATTATTCGGCCGATTCTATGGAAATTTGAAACCCTTACATATGTTGTTTTACATTCTCTTTCGAAGGATATAATTGCCAAGGTCCTCCCAAGGTTAGTCCGAGAATTATTAAAAGAAAACTTAACTATCGTTCAGATTGGCCCACTTGTTCGACGTTTTGAAGGTCATGAGTCAAAATACGCGACTTAGGTCTGTTGACCTTGTTATTAATCATTTGAGTCTCAATCTCATTCCTTTTATGCGGTTGCTATAGCAATGAGTAGCAACCTTCACACTGAATCGGGTACAACTGGGGGACGCTCCTCACTCACACCATGCGACTGTATCCATGGGCGTCACCGCATACCACCACTTCATACACTGCAGCTGATCTTACTATTGTAATTCCTGTTTGGAAAATTCGCCCTCATTTCAAGTAATTTCAGTCGATTATTTAATTAGGTCCTGCTGAGATTATGGTTCATGGAAGGCCTGAGTACCAATGCTCTAGTAGTAACTGTTAAATGTCACATTTTGGAAGAATTTTATTTTTGACCAAAGATTCACATTTGAGAAAGATTTGCCTCCGTTCTTAATACCTTGCAAGAAATCGAGGCTTCGTTGCGGAACGGTGAGGAGGGGCTCACACTTGCGTGACTTCGCGGTTAACAGCAGGAGAAAGGAAGGCTCCTTCTGTACCCTCAATATTAATCATTCGAAAAGAGGGAGACATTTTGATGTGGGTGGAGAAAAAAATGGGGTGTAGTATTTTTATGTAGATTCTAAAAGAAAATTTAAATTTCTCTTTTTTAACTTTTTTCTTCTTTCATTCCCCTCTTCCTATAACTCGTTATTCTCACTGATATCTACACTCTTTATTCTACATCATCAACTACCTTCCTTTAATCGTACGTTAACCTGCTTATTGTGCTACACACGTAACTACACTATACTTAATTAGAATATTTTGGGGGGGAGAAGAGTAGGAGTCGGAAACGAGCGCTATTTATTTTTTTTCACATGATGGCGCTATTTGCCCAATTTTTATATTTGCCGTAATAGTCAACAGTACTTAACCTGAGCTAAGCTAAGTTAAGCTAAGCTAAGCAGGTGGGTTTCTCTTTTCCAAAGTGGAATTTTTGTCAAAATGATGGTCCAAAAGAAGGTCGTCTAAAAAAAACTTGCTGTTGTCATTAACAAATATAACTACATCTTCAAGGAAACTCGCAGAACAATTTAACGTAACCCACACGATTGTCCCACGCCAACTGAAAAGGATTGAAAAGGTTCCAGTAATTCGAAAATGGGCCCCGCTCGAACTATCCACTGTAAATCTGCAACAGCGTCTTGTTTGCTGTGAATCATTGCATTCATGACACCTTCAGGAACCATTTGAGGGCAAGCTTGTTATTGGTAATCAGAAGGAACCCCTTTTCCTAACGTTAAACGCCGACGTTTGTGATAAGTTTATTAAGCAGAATTCCTCAACAATCGAGAGGAAACCTTCATTAAAAAAAAAATCCATTTGAGTGTATGGTGGGACTTTAAAGAAATCGTCCATTACGAACTGTTAGACAAAAATCAAACAATTAATGCTAATCTTTCCTGAACTCAACTTGGTCGTTTGAAAACCATTTTGGGTCAAAGGCGACCAAAAAGGGGTGTCACCACGATAATTCCCGTCTTCACACAGCTCGAATGACCGATGGTCTTTAGGAGGAGATCAGTTTGTAACTATTGTTTCATCCTCCATATTTTCTAGACCTTCCGCCTTCTCATTATCACATGTTTAGGGGATTACAGAACCATTTCGATCATCTTAGGTTGACATCAAGAAAGAGGTTGAAAACGAGTTAGATTCATATTTTGCATCAAAAACTATAGAGTTTTACTTTACAAGGGTGGCATTTATAAGCTTGATGACATAAGTTTTTAATTTTTTAAAATATACTCTAAAATCAGATAATTACTTTTGTTCCAACCAGATATGTTTAGGAGGGCCTCAACGTTCTTTATGTACCACCAAGAAAAAAATTTGATATAGCTTGTTAAAAATATTTATTCTCTTATGTTGAATAGTTGTGTGAGTTTTTAATAAAACAAACTAAACGAACCCACAAAAAACTAGCCTAAATATAAATTTAAAAAACTAGCCCCTCCCCCCCACTTAGCCCTAGCAATATTTTTTCTGTTCAAAACAACATATCAATAACAAGATGGCTGCCAATCTATTTTTCCTTATAATAGCATAACTAAAAATTTACGCGCCTTAATTAGTCAAAGTACTATATAGTGTATATCTGCGTTATACACTATATAGCTTTTGGTATGTTTTGTCAAAATAGAACAATTTATTACAACGCACCTTCTTTTTTTTTAATTTTAGGAGGGTACATATGGAATGCTCTCCAATAACATTCAAACTCATCTATCTTGGCTACGAATCTTGCACATATTATTCCTTGCTTCCCCATTTTGTTTAGAAGCCTCTCTTCGAATACTTTATGGCGTAGATATTCTCGTGTGTCCCTTTTAAAATAAATATAGAATATAAACGCATGTATTCATTTTCCACTGAATACATTTTCTATCTAATCCAATTCGAGTAACCAAAATCCAAAATCAAAGAAACGACATAATTAGTCCTACTTTATTAGTTCTAGTATTTTAGTTTTGACTAATCCATCATAAATTCTGAAATTAACAAGCGAAAGTACACGTTTTATCAATTTTTACTGTTGATAATAACTAAAAAATCGGTATTATAATAGTGTTAGGCAGCAAAATAATATTGAGGCATTTATCAATTCTATTTTTAAGGTTTGAACCTCCGACATCTAACTCAGTGTTTGGCTAGCCGTTCTGAATGATAGGTTATTGTGACTTGATTGGGGGTGAGTTAACATGCTTGGGTGCATTTTAATTGAGCTCTTTCCAGCTACACTTAAAATAATTAAATTCAATTTCATAACATATATATTCATTATGCGGTTGTCAGAGTATCTAGTTAATATATAAAATTTACAGATTCAAGTGGACACTATAGCAGCTAACGCACGAATAAGTTGGTTACATCATCCATAGTCCTTTGTTATATATACGGCGAGTAAAATTCAAATGAAAGTTATAGCAAACTTCTGAGTTTGTAAAGAGAGCTTATCTTGCCTAGTTCAAAATAAAGCTTGGATAGCAATATTAGTCATGTGGTCTCTTTATTGTATGGAAGCGGCAATGTAGTAATGGAAGGAGGAAATTTGGAATAGCCATGTTTGGGAGAAAACCGGGAAACTATTGAGGATTTTTATTTTTGTTCAGTCCTAGCTATCACTCGGAATAATTGAAAAAAATGGATATATCCTGATCTCGTGTCATCAAGATGACCTATTCACCGCTCAAATGTGGTATTAATTCCTTCTTTCTGTCGCCTATCGGAGATGTCAGAAGATATTTGAGTCAGTCATCTCTGCTGACACTGAATCTGTTGTGATAAAAGTTACTGTGAGCTTAATAAACCTTCTTCAAGGGCTAAATGGCTTAACCAACTTGAAATGAGTGATTTCATCACAGAGATCTGAACTTATCCAGAAAACTTCTGTATTGATATCCACCAGATTAAAAGAAAAGAACTTATCCAGACACCAAAATTACTTCTTATCCCAACAAAAATATCTGCTTCCATTTTTCTATAAATAGATGAACCTAAATAAATGTCAAAAGAATGCCAGCCATTTATTGGCACTTTAAAACGTAGTGTAAAATATGTTCAATTTTTCCTAGTTAATAAATATGGCTCAATTCCAAAACTAAATAAGTTTAGTTTTGAAGTATCTAAGACATCAAGATGATCTTGCTTCTTTGTCAGCAAAGTGCCAACAAATAATTTTAATCTTAGGAATGACTTTGGGACAACAAAGCTAAAAAACAACACTGGATGAAAAATGAAAGAGAAGCTATGGTAGTTAGAGAAAGAAATTTCAGTGAGCCTTTCTTTAGTTGGAAAAAAAATCCATTTACCACCATTACATATCAAGCTTAGCTTGATAAAGTAAATTGTAAAATGTTTAAATAAATAAAACACCTGATTTAGCAACTTCAGCAAATTCCGTAAAATAATCATGGCCAAACTTAAGGCAGAAATTTATTATCGATCCCAAATAAGGCAGCTAATAATGGTCTCCTATTTTGCGGAAACCTTTCGTGGTAACCAGACGACAGAAAATAACTCTGAATTAATAGGAGACATTCTCTATAATTTTATACAGGTTGGAGGCAACATGAGGATTAAAGTCTATTACTCGTACCTACACAGCCAGCTGAATCTTTTTCCAAAACACCTAAGTGATTTCAACAAAAAACAGGGCGAGGGATTTCACCAGTCTATACAAAAGATGAAAGGTACTAGGAACTTTAACGACACTGGTTTATCTCACTCTAATCAGTTAGCTTAAAGAAGCTTACTATCTGTTGAATGAATGATTAATTGTTTTTTTTGGTAATTTTAACTTAAAATTTCATTAGGATCTACTTGAGTAGATCCTGAAAAAGTTATATCCTCTTTTATTGGCGTGATTATCTTTTGGTATAAAAAGTGCAAATCATCCAGTTGATAGTTCCTATTCTGGGGTCTGAAGCAGAAAAATTGGTGCGTTAGCCGCTTCTCAAAAACTAAATCTAATAGAAAAAAAAGGCTGCTATTTTTTTAAATCATCTGTCCAAATATAGCTAAAAATAGGTTTTGATTCTAAGGCACCGAAATGTGTCTTGAGCAGTGATTGCTTCAGGTTTTATGGTTTTATTACAAAGGTGCAAATTTAAATGCATTAATGATAGTAAATAATGAACGCAAAATTAGGGATTAAATATATCGCCGATTACCATCAGCGAGTGGAACACAAAATGGAGAAGGATAATCAGTAATATTTTGCCCATTGGTAATATCTCTAGGTGACGAACACAGTATGCAATTACAGTGGTTTCATGGGAATATTTATAATTCTCAATTCTTTGATAAGTAAAATGACTGAGTGACAGATACGAAGATACGTGTGGTTAAAAAAATAAATAATGATTTACAGAAATTAACGGGCACGGAGACAGAAAACATGAAAATCTGTGATACTTAGAGAAATATGCCATATAAAAATAGTTCGAGTGGGAAGGTTGCCATGAGGGAAAAACTTCCCCGGGGAAAAATGCTTAGGACATCAGTTGAAAGATCTTTGTCGTAGTAAATAAGCCACCCAAAATAATTATTGTTGAAACGTGTGCGCAGAAGATAGGTGACAGGAAAATTAGTTGCGGAAAAGTGCATTGTAAGTATAATTGTGACTGGCGACAAACCATGACAGGCATGACTGAAGGACCACGATATAGGAGAGACATCGGGAAATAAATGCGATGCTCTCGCTGTGAATAGAGTTGCAACAGTTGCAGTAAAAAAACCTTCTGTTTAGAGGCAAAATCCTGTTTCTTTTTTTCCCGTTATCGGTGCTTGTCTCTTTTATGATAAGGTGGGTTTTTCACTCAAATGGCCAAGAATGCGTCCCCTTCGGCTGGAGAACGCACAGAATCACTCAAATGGCCAAGAATGCGTCCCCTTCGGCTGGAGAACGCACAGAATCACTCAAATGGCCAAGAATGCGACCCCTTCGGCTGGAGAACGCACAGAATCACTCAAATGGCCAAGAATGTGTCCCCTTCGGCTGGAGAACGCACATAATCACTCAAATGGCCAAGAATGAGTCCCCTTCAGTTGGAGAACGCACAGACTCACTCAAATGGCCAAGAATGCGTCCCCTTCGGCTGGATAACGCACAAACTCACTCAAATGGCCAAGAATGCGCCCCCTTCGGCTGGAGAACGCACAGAATCACTCAAATGGCCAAGAATGGGTCCCCTTCGGCTGGAGAACGCACATAATCACTCAAATGGCCAAGAATGTGTCCCCTTCGGCTGGAGAACGCACAGAATCACTCAAATGGACAAGAATGAGTCCCCTTTAGTTGGAGAACGCACAGAATCACTCAAATGGCCAAGAATGCGTCCCCTTCGGCTAGAGAACGCACATAATTACTCAAATGGCCAAGAATGCGTCCCCTTCGGCTGGAAAACGCACAGAATCACTCAAATGGCCAAGAATGTGTCCCCTTCGGCTGGAGAACGCACAGAATCACTCAAATGGCCAAGAATGTGTCCCCTTCAGTTGGAGAACGCACAGACTCACTCAAATGGCCAAGAATGCGTTCCCTTCGGCTGGAGAACGCACAGAATCACTCAAATGGCCAAGAATGTGTCCCCTTCGGCTGGAGAACGCACAAACTCACTCAAATGGCCAAGAATGTGCCCCCTTCGGCTGGAGAACGCACAGAATCACTCAAATGGCCAAGAATGTGTCCCCTTCGGCTGGAGAACGCACAGAATCACTTAAATGGCCAAGAATGCGTCCCCTTCGGCTGGAGAACGCACAGAATCACTCAAATGGCCAAGAATGTGTCTTCTTCGGCTGGAGAACGCACATAATCACTCAAATGGCCAAGAATGAGTCCCCTTCAGTTGGAGAACGCACAGACTCACTCAAATGGCCAAGAATGCGTCCCCTTCGGCTGGAGAACGCACAGAATTACTCAAATGGCCAAGAATGCGTCCCCTTCGGCTGGAAAACGCACAGAATCACTCAAATGGCCAAGAATGTGTCCCCTTCGGCTGGAGAACGCACAGAATCACTCAAATGGCCAAGAATGAGTCCCCTTCAGTTAGAGAACGCACAGACTCACTCAAATGGCCAAGAATGCGTCCCCTTCGGCTGGAGAACGCACAGAATCACTCAAATGGCCAAGAATGTGTCCCCTTCAGCTGGAGAACGCACAGAATCACTCAAATGGCCAAGAATGTGTCCCCTTCGGCTGGAGAACGCACAGAATCACTCAAATGGCCAAGAATGAGTCCCCTTCAGTTGGAGAACGCACAGACTCACTCAAATGGCCAAGAATGCGTCCCCTTCGGCTGGATAACGCACAGAATTACTCAAATGGCCAAGAATGCGCCCCCTTCGGCTGGAGAACGCACAGAATCACTCAAATGGCCAAGAATGCGTCCCCTTCGGCTGGAGAACGCACAGAATCACTCAAATGGCCAAGAATGCGACCCCTTCGGCTGGAGAACGCACAGAATCACTCAAATGGCTAAGAATGTGTCCCCTTCGGCTGGAGAACGCACATAATCACTCAAATGGCCAAGAATGAGTCCCCTTCAGTTGGAGAACGCACAGACTCACTCAAATGGCCAAGAATGCGTCCCCTTCGGCTGGATAACGCACAAACTCACTCAAATGGCCAAGAATGCGCCCCCTTCGGCTGGAGAACGCACAGAATCACTCAAATGGCCAAGAATGGGTCCCCTTCGGCTGGAGAACGCACATAATCACTCAAATGGCCAAGAATGTGTCCCCTTCGGCTGGAGAACGCACAGAATCACTCAAATGGACAAGAATGAGTCCCCTTTAGTTGGAGAACGCACAGAATCACTCAAATGGCCAAGAATGCGTCCCCTTCGGCTAGAGAACGCACATAATTACTCAAATGGCCAAGAATGCGTCCCCTTCGGCTGGAAAACGCACAGAATCACTCAAATGGCCAAGAATGTGTCCCCTTCGGCTGGAGAACGCACAGAATCACTCAAATGGCCAAGAATGTGTCCCCTTCAGTTGGAGAACGCACAGACTCACTCAAATGGCCAAGAATGCGTTCCCTTCGGCTGGAGAACGCACAGAATCACTCAAATGGCCAAGAATGTGTCCCCTTCGGCTGGAGAACGCACAAACTCACTCAAATGGCCAAGAATGTGCCCCCTTCGGCTGGAGAACGCACAGAATCACTCAAATGGCCAAGAATGTGTCCCCTTCGGCTGGAGAACGCACAGAATCACTTAAATGGCCAAGAATGCATCCCCTTCGGCTGGAGAACGCACAGAATCACTCAAATGGCCAAGAATGTGTCTTCTTCGGCTGGAGAACGCACATAATCACTCAAATGGCCAAGAATGAGTCCCCTTCAGTTGGAGAACGCACAGACTCACTCAAATGGCCAAGAATGCGTCCCCTTCGGCTGGAGAACGCACAGAATTACTCAAATGGCCAAGAATGCGTCCCCTTCGGCTGGAAAACGCACAGAATCACTCAAATGGCCAAGAATGTGTCCCCTTCGGCTGGAGAACGCACAGAATCACTCAAATGGCCAAGAATGAGTCCCCTTCAGTTAGAGAACGCACAGACTCACTCAAATGGCCAAGAATGCGTCCCCTTCGGCTGGAGAACGCACAGAATCACTCAAATGGCCAAGAATGTGTCCCCTTCAGCTGGAGAACGCACAGAATCACTCAAATGGCCAAGAATGTGTCCCCTTCGGCTGGAGAACGCACAGAATCACTCAAATGGCCAAGAATGAGTCCCCTTCAGTTGGAGAACGCACAGACTCACTCAAATGGCCAAGTATGCGTCCCCTTCGGCTGGATAACGCACAGAATTACTCAAATGGCCAAGAATGCGCCCCCTTCGGCTGGAGAACGCACAGAATCACTCAAATGGCCAAGAATGTGTCCCCTTCGGCTGGAGAACGCACAGAATCACTCAAATGGCCAAGAATGCGTCCCCTTCGGCTGGAGAACACACATAATCACTCAAATGGCCAAGAATGTGTCCTCTTCGGCTGGAGAACGCACAGAATCACTCAAATGGCCAAGGATGAGTCCCCTTCAGTTGGAGAACGCACAGACTCACTCAAATGGCCAAGAATGCGTCCCCTTCGGCTGGATAACGCACAAACTCACTCAAATGGCCAAGAATGCGCCCCCTTCGGCTGGAGAACGCACATAATCACTTAAATGGCCAAGAATGCGTCCCCTTCGGCTGGAGAACGCACAGAATCACTCAAATGGCCAAGAATGGGTCCCCTTCGGCTGGAGAACGCACAGAATCACTCAAATGGCCAAGAATGCGTCCACTTCGGCTGGAGAACGCACAGACTCACTCAAATGGCTAAGAATGCGTCCCCTTCGGCTGGAGAACGCACAGAATCACTCAAATGGCTAAGAATGTGTCCCCTTCGGCTGGAGAACGCACAAAATCACTCAAATGGCCAAGAATGCGTCCCCTTCGGCTGGAGAACGCACAGAATCACTCAAATGGCCAAGAATGCGTCCCCTTCGGCTGGAGAACGCACAGAATCACTCAAATGGCCAAGAATGTGTCCCCTTCGGCTGGAGAACGCACAAAATCACTCAAATGGCCAAGAATGAGTCCCCTTCAGTTGGAGACGCACAGAATCACTCAAATGGCCAAGAATGCGTCCCCTTCGGCTGGAGAACGCACAGAATCACTCAAATGGCCAAGAATGCGTCCCCTTCGGCTGGAGAACGCACAGAATCACTCAAATGGCCAAGAATGCGTCCCCTTCGGCTGGAGAACGCACAGAATCACTCAAATGGCCAAGAATGTGTCCCCTTCGGCTGGAGAACGCACAAAATCACTCAAATGGCCAAGAATGAGTCCCCTTCAGTTGGAGACGCACAGAATCACTCAAATGGCCAAGAATGCGTCCCCTTTGGCTGGAGAACGCACAGAATCACTCAAATGGCCAAGAATGTGTCCCCTTCGGCTGGAGAACGCACAGACTCACTTAAATGGCCAAAAATACGTCCCCATCGGCTGGAGAACGCACAGACGTGTGAATACGCCATACTGAGGTCAGATAAAGAAACGATGGTGCGTGTGATTTTATATGTGGAAAACGACGAGAAAGATTTACTATTCGATGGCAAATGACACCGGGCTAGTCTCATTTGAGGGAAGGCCACCCAAAATATGGGAAGAGTTATGATAATGCTGTCTTGATTTGGATCGAACAAAACCAATTTGTTAGGTAGATAGAAAATCATCTCGCTCATTATTTCCACTAGTTGTTTATACACTTGGGACTGATTCTAATTTTGAACACATTTATCAAACTAAGCCATGAAAATAATATTTTAGTGACAATGGGTACCAAAGTTTTAAGGATAAATATGAATAATTTTGACAGACATTCCTATCTTTATCTCCACATTATACCACTTACCTTTTATCATGTTCATTCTATATCCTACCCGCATTTTATATGGGCATTTCTTCCCCCCAAATTTATTCAAGTGGAAACATTGACCTTTACCCCTATAAAACGAAAGCAAGACTCCCAATTTTCCCTCCATTAATCTATATGGAGATTAGATGGTGCGGGGAGACATAAGGAAGCTTAAAGCCGTGCTCTGTAATAAATTAATATTTAATCATCCATTCGCAAAGGAGAAAAAAATGGCTATTTATATAAAAATATAAAACCAATTATCTTCTAAAAGAAGAAGAGGAAGAAGATGGCGATGATTATTCGAAATAAAAAATACAAACCATATTTTTTTTAGTCTTTGATAGTCAAAGGATTATTAAAGGATCTTTTTGTTAGCAGAGAATATAAAGCATTCAATGGGTTGGGGATCTATGTGGAACTGGGCGAGAATTTGGGTTCGTCCTTCCCTAATTACCCCCAAACAAAAACAATCGAGGGTTATTTTTAATTATTTAGAATGGGAAGTGGCAAAAAATAAAGTGTTAATTATTAAGGTTACAAGATTTTAATAAATGACATGAAATGAAAAGGAAAGCGGGAGAGAAAGAAACTGATCGACCGACCCTCACCCCAATCTCACCCTGTCAAACCTGGATAGCAAGAGTAGGTTTGTGGTAAGGGCCTGGTACTCCTTTGTATTCTTCGAACTCCTCCATCATTCTCATTAGACTCAGAGAGAGAGAGAGAGGAGAGGAAGAAAGGTTTAGGATAGAACAGCTAGAAGTATAGTAGGAGGCAAAATAGATGAATTAGGTCATCACTTTTTCTCTTCCTTTCCATCATGTTAAATGCAGGCCTAATGAATGTGAGTGAGTTAAGAAAGAGTGAAAGGTTTGCGAAGTGTTACTAGGTTGCCTGGAGGTCAGGAAAATCTCGAGGATTTTGTTTAGGTATTTAAGCTAGAATTGATATGAAAGAGTATAAGTTTAATTTTTGTTTTGTTTTATGCTTTGAGGCATTTCGTGTTGTATTTACGTGGGTATTTATTCTAATCGAGACGAAATTTCGTAGCCGATTCTCCCCGCGACAGAAACAAGCCATGCCCATTGCGCTAATATAATCGGTGTCTGTTATCTTGACAGGTTTTTCTTTTATTAGGGGTTAAAAATGAAGTAAAAAAGGAAAAGGAGGTGAATGAAATGAAAGAAGAAATAATAATAACACAGGGAGCACGGTGGAATTAAAAAAATACGGGCATATTTTAGGAAAGCTCAGGTTCTTTTTTAAAAAATCTGATCATCTGTTTTGTGGGGTCTGGTAAGGCGAGAGGTTGAGTGTTAAAAAGGTAAAGGTGAGGATGAGAGGTAAGAGGTAGGGATGAAGGTCTAGGAAAATTTCTAGAGAAGTCGAAGAGAGTGTCAAGCTCAGGGGAGTTGTGTGGTCTGCCAATCTTTAACTCTTAAATACTATACTTGAGCTATGTACTTTCCACACATTGCCAATCACCCTAACTTCACTACATTTCGATAAGCGCTCGTTGGTTTTCTTTTATTTAAAATAACTGTCCATGAGTCAAGTGGCTCCGAACCAGCTTCGCCTGACTATACTAGCTTTCAGGCTAGTATAGTGGTTAGCGCGCTTGCCCGGCAATCACTGGGTCGGCAGTTCGAAGCTCCGTCCAGATTCTTTTTAAGCTGACACTATTTACTAAGGGAGGTTACCGCGGTAACTGGGCACCACGGTAGGGAGTTGGGGCTTGCCCTGGCTGACGTCCGCTTGAGAAGCAGCAACACAGCAGCTTCATAATAGGACTGAAAGCAGCGAACTTTAACTTTAACGAAGCCATGGCGCGGCGCAAGGCGGGAGATGCACAAGCGGTTGACAGGTAGGTAAAGGCAATAAAGACAATGGACATAAGGAAAATGAATCGAAAATAACAAAGACGCTCACAAGTCTAATTTACCTTTGATTAAAAATATCTTCAGCAATTCCAATGCCTGAAAAATGCATATTAAACCCTGGACGTTTTATTGTAATTTTATATAAAAGTTTTTAGAAGGAGGTAGTGAAAATGGGTGAAAGATTTATTGTATGAGCAGCCATAAGACGTGGATTGCTTATGGCGCGAGAGACAATGGTCTGAATGTTTAATTGGTCTAATTAATTCGAATTAATAAAAATGTAATTTGAAAATCTGAATCGAGTGAGGAAAATGTAATGGGATATTAATTAAACTTCACGATCTGTTAATTGTATCAATTACATTATAAGAAGTTGCGTCATTGCGTCAATGGAAGTTACAAATTTATAAATTAATTAAAGGGAACAAAAGTTCAGATTTATTAAGCAAGAAAAATGGAAGATTAATTACTTACATAAATTAAATTAATCAAGGATTAAAGTAATCAATGAATCTTAGGCTTTGATTAGTGTAATTGATGAAATTAATAAAACTACAACTTAGATTACTGTAATTAATGAACTGAAACTTGAATTACTGAAGTTGATATAAATAATAAAATTGCAACTTTAATTAAATAGTTATAAAATGTAAAGTTGATATAAATGTTCTTAAACTTTATTTTAAATAATTAATTCACTAAACTTTCGTTCATCGAATTGATGTAATTAGGTCATCTTCAGCGTTATAAGAATTATATTTCCAAATGATAGATTTCCTCCCTTCCCTCCATTTGTCTGTCTATTTTCACACATTTATCTTCAATGTTTTCATTTCGAGAACCCCAAGCTGTTGACCCCCAACCTCTGACAGTTTTTTAACTTTGTCAGAGGGCTGCATTGAGGTTTATGTTCACCTAGACCTTCTACCTCTTGTACTTGATCCTAGAATTGCAACGCCCCCTTTGGGGTGGAGGAGGTCCGCTTTTCTCTTATAAAATCAGAAAGATTCGAGGAATCAAATCGTCTAAGAGACAAGAGAACTTCATCGAGAACAGAAGAAGCGATTTTCAAAACTTCCACTCTATTTTAACTAAACCTCTTTCTGAGACTTCCTTAATTTCCCTTGTCAATTTAAACCTTCCTCGTCTCACTTTTTAACATATTAAGTATTTTTATTATTGTGTCTGTGTTAAGGGTAAGTAAAGTTGAGCTCGTATCAATCGGAAAGATAAGTGGTTACTTAAATTTATTTGTCGGAGGAACTCCATTTATCGCCAAACATTCAAAAGTTTCTATAGTAACCCTTTCGTTGTTCACCTAATTACTTCAAACTCTTTTAAGACTGCAATCGTGCAGTCTTTATTCCCAACACTTGCAAAACTTAGGAAGTTAGAGTTCAATTTTCGCTTAATCCCCACCAGGATTGCATTCAAGTGTGATGGCCTGACTTTAGGATTCTTATATCTACTTGGAAATGGTGCAACCACACTACAACACTTTTACTCTTTCCCTGCAGGATTAGCTAGAGTTTAAGAAACACTGTCTTGCCTACGGGGCTATCTTAATGGTTAAACCAGGCAATGGCTTCGCTACTAAGATTAAAATTTAAAATCTATAAAAAAGTAGCAATGGTTAAATTTTTAGAAATTTTCTGAACTTCGCCAATTATAATAATTTTAAAAAGAAACTCTAAACTAAATTTCCCCCCTTTCAAAATATCACGTTGCTAAAATATAGTTATAGAAGAAGATATATAAAAATCAATTTTCTGAACTTCACCATTTGTAATTCATCGGGTTTTATAAAATTCACAAAGTTTCTATAATATTTATTTCTGAACTTCACCATTTTGTTTTTTGATATTATAAAACAATTATTAGAAATAACTTTGATAAAAAAACAAGTCATAAACCAAACTAAGATGAAATTATTATTCAAATACTCAAAAAATCCCCTTCTTAAATTATAGAGTTAGGGATGATGATGATGAATTAAATAGAATATTCTAATAGAAATTTATAGTTAAAATAAGTAAATAGAATTGATTAGTTAGAACACTGATTAGGACTTAGTAGTTCAAAAACTAATAGATCTTGCTTTTTAAAAAGACGCTAGCGGAAACAGGTAATTAAAACTTGTTAGTTATAATGACCTAATAGTTCTTGATGAGATTCAGATTTATGCTTAAAACCCAACGCTTTTTTCGCGACTTCTATTTGAAAATCAAATTCGAGACTTCGTTACCCACCGCAGATAACAATGGGCGAACAAAATGAGGACCCCCTTCGTAAGGGGCAGAGCCGAAAGAGGCGCTTAAGGGAGTCATTTATTAGCGGGCGATGCATGGCAGGCCCTTCGAGAGGTGGGCCTTGGATGCAGAAAAGTGGAAAAAACAAGTGACGAACGAGAGTCATTTGAATAATGGTGCCAAGGGGGATCATCAAAATCCAGCAAAATAAGAGTGAGAGAGAGAGTTTGTGTGTGTGTGTGTGTGTTTGTTTGTTGTTGTTTTTCACAGTCTTCTTTTTATTCTTCCTCTTTTCTTCTTCTTATTATTATTATCATTTAGAACGAAAGGAGATTACCAACGTGAGCATCTTCGCTATAAATTTTGTGAGGAAGGATTCGTAAATACAGTGGCGAAGGAGCAGAGAGAGAGAGAGAGAGAGAGAGGGAGGGGAATGTGCTTGTTTTTGCGTGTAGTGTGTGTATGTGTGTGGGGTAGAGAGAGATAGATAGACATAAGTAAAGCGAAACCGGCGGACAAACTACCTGACAAAGAGTATTTCCCTACCAGTCTATTTATGTTTTGGCGAGGACCATCTTTATCCTGCTTATTTTAAGAATGCCAACGTTTCAAGACCAAACTCATCATCAGTTCTAAAAGAGGCCCCTGACGAACTTAAAGGGAGAACCAATCTAAAACTCCTGCATTGCAACGAGGATGCAATGGGAGGGTAAAAAATTCTATAGCTTCCTACAAATGCCGTTCTCATTGCCTAATTAGAAGGGAAATTGGTCTCCTAATTTTCAAATATTTCCTAAGGCCAAAATTAACGTGAGAATGCTGATAGTTACTAAAAGGAACTCTGTAACGAAAATTGATGTTACGAAAGAGGAAACTAATAGGAGAGATTGGGATAGAGTGCATACCATATCAGGTGTAGCTTGGAAAACCATGCTGTAGCTATCGTATGTAAATTGCGTGCCCTCCAAGTCCAGGCACCCGTATTTGAATATGTGGCTATATATCATTCATACATTTTCATTTCCTAGATCTTCCTCACTTTCTCTAAGAGCTCCTATACAAATTTTCAGCGAGAGATGCCCTCATCCAGTAGATTTTCGGTTTAAATTTATAAAAATCCAATAAATATTTCAATGTTGTTGTTTTTTATTTTAGCTACAATTGCTTAGAAATCAGCTTGATTCGAGAGAAAATTACAATGTTCTTATAAAGAACATTCTCTCTCTGCAGAACTCCCATCAAAGAAGGAGAGTTCTGCCTTTCGGCTTACTAAGATTGGTGTCATTTTTTTTAAAAAAATATTCTCTTTTAAAATAAATGCTTCTGCCTGGTAGTTTAAACTAACTAGCTTAGTAAATGACGCAGGGAACATGAAACGCACGCAAAAACTAAGGACAACTCAGGGAAACAACGAGCGATACATTTTTGAAATAAAACCCAAGGCTAATAAAATAAATACTTAGATAAGAAAACAAAGAGTGACAGATAAAAAAAATCTGAAGTCGAAATATACAAGACATTGCAAAAAGTAACGACAGAAGATGGAAAAAATATATCCATACTAGACACTTTCATGTATAAAATGATCCAGAAGCCAGCAAAAGGTGTGAAGAAATTACTCATTGGTGGAGTAACGTGGCAGACTAGATCAGTAGATCTTGATCAGTAGAAGCTCCTTTGCAGGCTTTTACCCGGCAGTAAGCTGAAATGCTAGCTGTCGTTTATACTATATTTTTTTCATTTTATTCAGGAGAATTCTGCTTAGGATGAAATTGTGGTTGAAGATAGATTCAAATAAATAGTTTTTTGGGCGAATAGAAATGAGGTCGCATTTTAGGCTCTCATGAAGGCTTATACGCATGGTCAATCTTCATTCGGCTAGGGTAGGTGTTGCGCCTGCATAATCCCACAGCAATATTGTCGAGTTCCTGTGTGTTTGTGTTTTCGCCTGTTTCATTTGAGGATACAAAAAAATTCTAGGCAAAGTGAGAGGAAGTTCAAGATTCATTCCACTCATGGAGAGGAAGTCATAGTATGCTCTAAAAGAGGAACAAGTATACTCGAAATCGATATTTAAAAAAAAAGATTGCAAAATTTCCCCTATGCATTTTTTACCATACGTTAATAGTAAACAGCCAATGGAAAGAGAAAGGTCTGATCTATTAAGACACATCTCATGTAGCGAAAGAAGTTATGAATGAAGATTTATCATGGGTCCCAATAATGGATGATGTTAGAGATTTCAGAAAAACTCTGACTTTAAAGGAACCAATCGTTACTATAGTTGTCTTGACGCTACCTTTAGATAATATGAAGCCTTCCAAATCTCCCATTTCGAATTCTATCCATCCACATCAACTTAAAGAATTTAATATATATATATATATATATATATATATATATATATATATATATCGAGAATTATTTGCAGTAGCAAAAAAGGAAATGTTTAAGCTAACTAAGAGCTTTATCAAGCTAAATGATACACAAACTTTTGTTTGCGTTCGAAAGGCTGGCTAATGTGATATCCTCTCGTGACTGTGAAAACAGCTCCTTCTGAAAGATTGATGGAGAGCTTAGTTAGCTACAACATTGCCATTTTAATCGTCGCATATATATATATATATATATATATATATATATGCAACAAAGCCAACAGGAAAAAATAATACGAGGATTCCAAGTACTTTCGAACTTTATTTCGAGTTCTTTATCAAGGAATAACAGAAGTGTTGAAAATTGTAATATTTAGAAGGATGATACAGAGGAGAGGGAACGCCCACAAAAAAGAAAAAACAATCAACAAAATGAATTAATATGAAATAGAAACCTTAGGAGGAGCGAAGATAACTACAAAATAAGATCATTAAATCAGATAAATTCAAAAGACTAAAGGTTGACAAGAGGATTATAATACCACCTAGGCAATTAAGGAGGGGGAAAATCTTAACGAGAGATTAACCTCAGAGATCAGGATCTAAAAACCAAGGTAAAATAAGTACAAATGTTCCAAAGACTTGACTCAAATGGAAATAAATACAGACAAAAAACATAAGTCTACATAGATGTACACAAAATAAAATTAAACTGTTTATTAAGATTAATATATATATTTAGTCTCAAATTAAAAGTCTCGACAGTACATTGTGAATATAATTTGAAAAATAACCCTCAAGTTTATATAAGCTATGACTTAAATTAAAATTTGGGAATTTACTAATAAAGGTTGATTCAATGATATTTCGGTAAATTGTATCATTATTATGACAGATGATTTTAGCAGAATTCCAATCAATATTGTGATTAAGATATGACATAGGATCATAAAATGAGCTGCTTTCTTCGCCATGACCAATTTTTCAGCATAAATATAATGTCATATCTTGACAATAAAATTGGACACCATGGTAAAAGTAGACTGCATATTTGATAGCTTCCATATGAATAAATATGCTTTTAATGGGAGCAACAAAATGGCAGCTAAGGTTTCATGTCGGGTTATTCATCGGTGGTCATAGCAACCACAGTTCTAGGTCAAATTAATGGTAAGTTCACATAATAATCCCCGATTTAAAAAGTCGGTGGTTTGCCTACAATTGAAGTACGATGTGCAAATTTGATGGCCTTTCTTTCAGAAAGAGTTCAGCAATCCGCCACATAACTATTCCACAAGCATAGAAAGACCAATAAGACTATGCCTTTTATCTATCTAAAACCAAAGTGTTTAAGTAGGCGGGTGGATAAATGAAAACTAGTAGTTTTAGACTCAATATAGAATAAATATAAGAACGAATTGGTAGCTAGCAGTGGATGTATTTTTCAGTGAAAAGAAGTCCCCGTCTACAATTTTATACTCTCAAACATTGATCTACAATAACATCTACTAAACCTCTTTAACACACATAATCTATACTTTAAAATTTCCTCCAATCATTTAATATAAGATAAAATAGAGTAAAATAAAGGAAGTAAGTACAAAGGAAGGAGATGAAAACAATAAAAATGAAGCAAAGGAGATGGATAAAAAAGTAAAACCTAACAGTCTATAAGCCTACAGAGGCGGAGGATAGAGAGTATTGTAAGCCTTAAACAATGAGTTCGTATAGAGAGCAATTAGAAGTACGAACATCAGCCCCCTCCCTCTCCCCACATTAAGGGAGAGAGCAGACTGTGGAAGAAACGGAATCATTTGGAATCGCGAGAGCCGGCTGAGGTCAAAATTGATATAATTCAATACAAAACTCTCACGAGGTACCGGTATGTGTATATTTGTGTACATGTATGATGAACGTATGTGTATATTGTATATATAAGAATGTTCACAATCTATGTTGGTGTTGGCACGCATGCTGCGAGAACTGGGCTCGCATTGGGGTCTCGATTAATTACCGTTAAACCGGATATTGAAGCAATGCTTCGGGAGTTGCATGATTAAGTGCCAAGCGACTGGCACTCGCGCGTTGGTCACGATTCAGTGGAAAAATGTTTTCTTTCTCGAAATGGCAATTGCCTATTTGCGTAATTGTTGCGATTTCACTTTACATTTGCTTCCTATTTGTTAATCGAGTGGATTATAAACATTTTCCACGTCAAGTTTTTCTTATGCTTATTTTTGCTGCCAAATTATAAACATATCCTTGCATTTATTTTCCCCCCATCTTCCTCATCTTAATATACGAGAGGGGTTTAAAACGCTCCCGAAAATGCAAATTAACAATATAGATAAACTTTATCACGTCATTACGAGGTGTATGAGCAGGAAGCGTTATGATTTATTACCAGATTACCAAGAAATAGGTGATTTGAATGAGCAACCTTTTGGATAAATCACTTAGGTCAAATAAAAGCAAACACCGATTTATAAGAAGAGTGAATTTCCTGCACTAGGTCCAATTAAGGACGTCCTTAATGAGCGGGATTATGACTTACAGTTCATTAAAGAGAAAAATTGGGACGCTCCGACCAGGACCAGGAACAACTCTCCAAATCAAGAACTCTAGGAATTCCTCTATTTTGGACACTATCCTACATTCACATCCATAAATTCCTGGTGCCTGGGGGCTAAGTTGTTCAGTTGGGTCATAGACATTCAAAACATTTTCGTTGACACTAAATTTCTCTTTGTTCACCCATAACAACTTAAATACTTTTTCATCTTTTTTATAAAAAAACACTCCAACACTACAAAGTGGTCGATTCAGAGGCCTCTTCCAGCTGGTTGAAGGGTGAGGACGGACAAAATAAGAACATGAATGAGTGGGAAGATGGGAAAAGAATATGAAAAATAAAAATGTCAAATGACGGGACTAGAAAATGTAGGGATAAAAGGAGGGGGAGAGAAAGAGTAGAAAAAGTAATACAAGGACAAAAAGTGAAAGAATAGGGAAATGGAGAAATAAAAGGACAGGTAAGGGTAAGATAGAAAAATGAAGGATAAAAAGACAAAGCGGGCTAATGAATGAGCTGGAAATTGAAGGAATAAAAGGACAGAATGGGATATAGAAGGAATAGGAAAATGAATGAATAAAAGGACAAAGCGGGCTAATTAAAGGTCATATTATTAAACCTAACGTGGGGATCAGAGAGACGCACCTCTACTTATAATTACATACAAACCACTCCCCAAACTCTTTTACATTAGTGGGGTTGATGAACATCAATCCCCCATTGACCAGAATGAAATGGTGTGGTCGAGGTAGGTGTTTTCTTGAGGTGGCTTCTCACCCCTGTCGAGTTTCCCTTGCAGGAAGTTTCCCTAATTTTCCCCTCTTCCCAATGGGAATATATTGAATAACAACAATCCCACAAAGGCTGAGGTCTGTTTATACGATGTATGAAGCTGTCTCCTCGGATTAAACCAAGAGGCTGACTTGAATGTTGCCATCAAATGCCCTGTTACTAATATCTTCTTGCCACATATTTATTGATATACAATAAAGGAATTAAAATATTCCATACAAACATGTAAACCTTATATAAGGCGCCATTGGTTTATATCATCAGGCTGGCTACTCTGATTAAACGAAAAAGAGACTCATTTCTGTGCTGCCATATCCTTACCGTTATTTTTAACTTATTGCCACATATTTATTTTGTAATTGTTACAGCAATAAATAGAAGTAAAATAGTACCATGTAGTTTTGGATATTGATAGAGGAATAAATAGAAGCAAACTATTGCACAGAAAATTAAATTTTAACTCTTGGAGAGACTACAACAAAATCTCTGGTTAGTTCCCAACCTCTTCTAAGTCTACCCTACTATTCTAGGCTAAAACCCTAACTGAGACTTCATTAACCTTCATTTCATAGTAAAGATAAATCAAAGAGAGTTACGTGACCTCTCAGTACCAAGTACCCTCTCTACTAGGGTTATCTAACATCGGGACATTTTAGTTTGACAGTCTCTCTCAAAAACGTCCCCCTCCCCCCTCAAACTTTGTGTGGAGGATCGCGTCGATAGTTTTCGCTTATTCTACTAAAAAAATCAAAACTAGACACATAATGTCCTTGTAGACTAAAAAATACTAGTTTATTGTATCTAATGGTTATAACTTCCCGTTGGGAGTCCTCCAAGTCGCTCCTAATCAACTGAATTAGCGGGGAATGCCCAGGGAATTATTAATTATCACTCCTGAATGAGATTGCTTCTCGCGAAGCTAATAAATTAGATCGATGTATTAACGCATCTTAAAGGCACATTATGGTTAATGAAGGGGGTCATCTATTTTAAAGTGATCCAGTTAGAAGATCACAAAACACAGACACGGGGTTCCGTTGAATCTTCCTCTGCTCGAGTTGGCTGTGTAAACCAAGTGTTAAATTCAGCTATATTGGATTTATTTACAAATAGAGTGGAAACATGCATCTTAAGAGCGCATTATGGTCATAGAAGGAGATAATTATGTTTAAGAGGATCAATTTAGAATACCGCAGAGGATTCTTCCATTGTTCGGGTTGACTGTGTACACTAAGTGTTAAATTCAACCGAGGCTTTCAAAATCGTTTTAGATTAGGTCTAAATAGAGTGATACAGGTAGGGGAAATGAATTTAGGGAAGATTATGTGTCAAAAGGAGGTTAGGGTCAGATGGGTGCGCAACTCTCCTAAAAACTTAGCCAATATAGACGGTAATCAAAGATCTAAAGAACATTACATTCCGCTGTTTCTTCCAGACGCACCAAATGGTCTCCTTTTGTACCTGGAACAATAAACGTCAGACCACATTTCCCCTTTGGCCAAAAGTATAAAGTACACCACATAAATTTATATATCTTAAATATTTAATCAAACTCTTTAAAATTGATCATATTATTCATAAATATGGATGATAATCATGTGTATTTGTCTAATAGATTTGAATATTTTGTTAATATGTTAAAATTTCTTTGTATTTTAAAAAACAGTGTGTAATTAATAAAATGGTATGTTTTCTAAAGTCAATATTAACTAATATTTCTTAACTTTCAGCTTAAATTTATAGCTATTGTGTATTTAATATCGTTATAAATAAATAATATGACTAAAATGAAAGAACTTAGAGAGGCACAGGGCGCACAAATCCAACTTATCCATAGCCAACGATTATCACAAGTAGAAATTGCTAACAAAATAAAATGTCCAAAATATGGTGTCCAAACCACTATAAAATGATATCAAAAGACCAAGAACTTTGCATCAAGGAAGAGAATTGGCAGAAAACGTCTTACAACATAGTACATAGAAGACAGTTCTATCATTCGGGCCTGACTACAGAATCGCGTAAAAACATTTGAACTTTCTGAGATCATTGAAGCTTCAAGTTCAAAAATATCATAAAATTTGGTATGCGACTTTAAGGTCTCAGGCGAGAAAGAAGCCATAGATATCTGAGGCCAAAATAAAAAAGAACGTCATCAGTGGGCCAATGATCGCAAAGATTGGACATAAACACTAGTCTAAAGTTATTTGGTCAGATGAACGTAATTATCAGGTATATAAGAAACTACGAAATTGTTGTTTTAACTGTAATTTATGCATTCCAGTTAGATATATCTTGGAAAAAAATTATTTAAAAAAATTAAGATTTTGTAACAATTTTGCAGATTTTCAATACTCCTGGGGGTATCTTTGTGTGATGAAGAGATGGAAAGGCATTTTGCCCTGCTCGTGTGGTACGAACTGTGAAGTATGGAAGTGGTTCTATCATGGTATGGGGCTCCACTTCTTCATCAGGTCCATAAAAATGTCTATATGCCAGGGGAAAATGAACTCCACAACTTATAACACCATCCCACAACACCAAAGATGGAGATATATTTCAGAAGGTCAGTGCCTCATCCCATACCATCCAACCACACCAAGAATTGTTTTAGAGAAATTGGGATCATCCTTATGTAGTGGCCACCACATAGCATAGACTTAAATCCAATAAAACACTGTTGGCGACTGCTTGGAAAAGCAATAAGTAGTACCACAAGAAGTACAAATAAAACAGAAGCGTAGGAAAAATTACAAGCTGATTTGGGAAATACAGAAATTTGTGAAAGTTGATGAAATCAATGCCACGAAGAATTATGGCTGTAATTAAATCAAAAGGGAGTGACTAAGTATTAAAAAAATCTAAAAATATATACATATATGTATATGTTGTGATCCATTTACACACAAGTTGCACACACTCTTGTACACAGTGTTCCGACCGGAACGACGATTGATTTTCTTTGCCTTGGATCACGTTATCTACCTTTGGGTCACTACAAACTCCGTTCCCACATAACTGTTATTTAACCATTTCGTTCTATTTGTTTATTAATGCCAATCTGTTAGACTGAATCCTATAAATATTTCTTTTCTCACTATCTATTATAAAATTCCTTTGATAGACAATCTCTGTTCTCTCTTTCTCTCTCCTTCTCCCCCTCTCTCTCTATCTCTCTCTCTCTCTCTCCCTCAAACATACATCAACGAACATTCACTTCAGACAAAGCTTTTCCCCAGAAACCTCATTAGTCAAGCCCACCTTCTCTACACATAATATTATTAAACAATCAAACAGTAAACACATACTCGCATTATCCATACAGTTGATCAAATCACTACGTCTTCATATTGTGCTCCATCCACGATTCACAAGTCCGCATCCACATTTACTCCCTCTACCGAAAAGGGGATCTAAGCAAACCAACTCCAGCCATTCATCTCATTAAAAGGTCAAGCTCAAAGTAAGTTATTTTATCAACTTGTTTGTAAATCCAAATACGAACTTATTTGATTGACACCCCAAAACAAACTCGAATCCCGAACTTGGATTCATGTAGCAGAGAAGAAATATTTGTTCCAACTTGGAACTGGTGTCCCCCGCCCCAATCAAGCATCCTCCCGTCTCGCTACAAGCATCAACCCCTTATCTTGCTGCATATATACTAAATTCACTTAGCACAAATTTCTAATTACATTTTCTGAATGATTCCAGTGTGTGCTTTAAACTTTATACTTAGGGTGTATCTACACGTACACCAGTGCACACGGCATGAATTAGCGCGATGAGTTTATCTCGCGGCTTTGTGCCCGTTTTGCACGTACATGCCGTTTGCATACAAAACGTTCTTCATAAATCATCATTATTGAATGGGGAAGCATTTCGACGTTCCGAATTAAGCTAATTTGGAAGAGGAGTACCGCCCCTCCCCCAAATCTTTCTCAGCCCACTGACGGGTAATATTGACCCATCGCCAAAGGCCTGAATGCACCAAAAATGATCTCCGGAACTACCTATTTAAGATCATCACTATTATTATTATTTACTTCATCATTAATGTCATTATTATTATTTTATTATTATTATTATTATTATTATTATTATTATTATTATTATTATTATTATTATTATTATTATTATTATTAACATTATCATTAATAATAATAATGTTTTATTATCCTTATTTTTAATTATTATTACTATTATTATTATCTTTTATTATTATTATTATTATTAGGTTGAGGAATAAGTTCTTGCGTTTTTTTTAATGTTGTGTTGATTCAAGTTTTGTTGACGTGATTTGTGCACATATTAAGAAACACTAATAAATAATGAGAGCAAAATTTGCAAAGGTTAGGCTACGTCTCTTAACAGCGTAGACTATTAGGCTTTTGCTTTGGCTACGTCTTGAAGTTGAGTAATAAGTCATTGCGGTTTATTTAAAAGTTAAGTTTATTTAATATTTGTTCTGTACCGTCAAAATGGAATGTCAAGTTGAAAGAAAGGTGCATTTTCGACACTTGTTATTCATTGTCAATCGAGACGGGAACTATGCAAACGCAGCCAAAGCTCGTCGCGATATTTGTGTTGTGTACAGAGAAAATGCTTTATCAGAAAGGACAGCTCAATGGTAGGTTTCACGGTTCAAAAACGGTCATTTTAATCTTAATGACGAAGAACGTTCTGGTCGCCCCATTAAGTTGGATGAAGATCGATTGAACGACCTTCTTCATGAAAATTCTCGTCAATCGACTAGAGAATTGGCTGTACAATTGTCGTGTGATCATAAAACTGTAGTGAATCACCTTTACTCGATGGGGAAATAAAAAAAAACTCGGTGCATGGGTTCTGCACGCTTTGAGACAAAGCAACAAACTTCAACGTTCCACGATTGCCACAGGTTTGCTTGCTCGTCACAACGCTACTCGTGGATACAAGGACAGATTTCTTCACCGTATCATCACTGGCGACGAAAAGTGGTGTGTTTATGTCAACATGAACCATCGAAAACAATGGCTTAGCTCCAATAAAAAACCACTTCTGCGATTAAATCAAGGACTTCATCCCCGAAAGACGTTGCTGTGTGTGTGGTGGGATTGTGAAGGCATCATTCTTTATGAGCTCCTTGCGAACCACGAGATTATCAATGCAGAACTCTACGTTCGACAAATGTATCGACTCGCCTAAGGTATTCGTGAAAAGTGACCTCATCGACGTTTTGGAGTCCTTCTGCAACACGACAATGCTCGTCCTCACATTGCCAATATGACAAAAGACGCCATACAGAAGCTTAATTGGGAAATCCTGCCGCATCCTCCATATTCGCCAGACTTGGCTCCATCAGATTTCCATCTGTTCCGATCGCTCTCCAACAATTTGCGAGGCGTTTCGTTCAATACTGATGTGGAATTAAGAACCTGGTTAGCCGAATTTTTCGAGTCAAAATCCAGAGATTTTAATTGCAGAGGCATCGAAAAACTAGTTGAACGTGGGGAAGAAGTCGTAAATAACAACGGAGAATACATTATTGATTAAATTGCATATTTTTATTAATTAAAAATGAAGTTTTTTAAATTGTTAATAGTAATGAATAAATATGATAAAACCGCAAGAACTTATTCCTCAACAAAATATTATTATTATTATTTTTATTATTATTATACACTCTCGTTTTCTTTCATCTTTATTAAATAAATAAATCGAACTATTTTTCCCAGTCAATACATTTAGGCATTTAACAACAAACTCATCCATATCATGTATTCATTAGCTGTTTACTTCAATTTTCTTCAATTTCGTAATTTATTTATTCTCCCATCCCTATTTCTTCCTATGTCTTCAAGAAATTCCACCAGTTTTGTTCTTGTTTGATAATTCAACTTTCACACAGCACCTCTTTTAGGCTTTCTAACCTATGGGCGAACTTAACCATCTAACTGCCACTCTAAATGGCATCGGCGGATTTTTTTCGCATTTGGTTTTCAAACCAACTCTTTGAGACTCTAGATGTGTTTTGGAGCATTTTCTTGGATCAATTTTACACCATCATTGAAAATTTTACCTAAAGAAGGTTGATAAACCTGGTCTAACATACTGGTGTAAGTGTTGGAATTAATTCTGCCCTCACAATTGAACAACAATTCTGGACCTGAAAACGACATGCAGCTCCAAACCATTACACTATAACCTCCAAATTTGACTGTTGGAACAACATATCTCGGATCATAATAAATTCCCCCAACTCCTTGACGAACATAAACAGCTCCAGAGGTTCCAAAGATCTGAAGAGAAATATAAATTTTACTGATCATTTTTGGTATCCAATAAAGATGTGTACAAGCGTAATAAATTGGTCGAAACTAATGTGGAAAACCTACTTCAAATTTGTTTTCATCAGACCAAACAACTTTAGCTCAATCATCATCAGTACAATCTTCATGCTATTTTGCACAAGACAATCACTTCTTCTTGTTCACCTAAGACAGTCACGGTTTCTTTCTAGCCTTACATCCTTTGAGCCCAGCTTCTAATAACCTTCTTCTCTCTGTGAGTCTCGATATCTCTTTGTTTGTTGCTGCCCGAAACTCAACAGCTACATCAGAAGTTGTTTTTTTTCCTATCGGCCAGAGATGTCCTTTTCAGCAACCTCTTCCCTCAGAGTTTTACACATTTTGCGACCTTGACCATCAGGGTAGTTGAAAGCATTGGTCTCATTGTACCTTTTAATGGTTGTTTGGACACCGTTTCTCGAGCATTTAAATTTTTCTCTAATTTTAAATCGGGATAATCCCTCTCTAGACAATGAAATGATTCGAGCTCTTTGAGCTTGAGGAATCTGTTTCTTTGGAGACATTTTAAACAAAAAATTACCACTTTTAAGTTAACAATAAGATAATCACTGAAAAAATCGGGAATAAAAGTTAGTATCACACATTGAATGGCAGAAGGTTATCCGAACCACTCATGTACAATATGCAAAAACGTATAAAAGAGGTTATGAAAGCAAAAGAAAAACATAAAATAATAATTATTGATAAAATATTGACAAACATGTTTTGTAGAATTATCTAAAAATTGAAATAAATGCGTTTCAATCATAGTCTTCACTTTTTCATACCTGCCCCATAATTTTAGTCAAGGCTGTATAAGGAGAAATCAGCTAACGCGTGATATACAATGGACATAGTTAAGAGCCCAAGTTCCCCCCTTTCAAAATATCACGTTGCTAAAATATATAGTTATAGAAGATATATAAAAATAAATTTTCTGAGCTTCACCATTTGTAATTATTTGGGTTTAAACAAATTCACAAAATTTCGATACTTATATTTATTTCTGAACTTCATCATTTTGTTTTTTGATATTATACAAGAATTATTAGAAATAACTTTGGTAAAAACATAAGTCATAACCAAACTAAGATAAAATTATTATTCAAATACTCAAACAAATCCCCTTCTTAAATTATAGAGTTAGTGAAGTGATGATGATGATGATGATGATGATGATGATGATGATGAAACCATTTGTGATTCAGTCTTTCCTTATTTTCTATTGGCTCTTGTGCATCTAAATTGTCAAGGGGGTATTGCGATTTGCCCCGTACTTGCTGAAGAGACGCGAACTTTTCACGCAAGCTATCAAGGAAAGCCATAAAGCGAAGTTACAAACGCTTATCAACGAATTCAAGCATGATGGCACCGGCCTTCTTCGTCGGACAGGAAGTTAAACCGGCATAATGATCGATGCCTACGGTCCCGCACACCAAACTTGCCACCTCTTTGATGGTTCTGAGCGTGGTCAACAGCGAGGGCCACGTCGTGCCTCACATCTTTCCACAGGGCCTTAAGATCAATTAGAACTTTTACATCAAGGTGCTGGAGACTTTCGTCAAGACTTGGATGGATCAATTAGCCGCGAAAAGGCCTTAGGTTGTCCAACAAATCTCTACCCCCAAAACAAGAGGGGGAGCGTAGCGGATATAATCATGGTTGTTCAACAAGGTCCTGCACCACTGGGCAGCACACTGCAACTCCCTAGATTATTTCGTGTTGGGCTTTGTTGAAAAGGATGACAAAAATGCTGCTCCTAAGGACGTCTGAGGGCCGTCAATGTGGAGGTAATGTCTTTAATTGACAAGTTCAGGTCCCGTATATATATATATATATATATATATATATATATATATATATATATATATATATATATATATATATATATATATATATATATATATATATATATATATATATCAGAGGCGACTCCAGGTCATCAGCGTCGCGTGGGCTCATCACAGATTTCGCCTAAGACATGTATAAAAGAGGTTAACAGACGTAATGCACACCGCAGACTTATATGTGCCCTGATAATTTAACAATAAGAGGGAAATATAGTTTCAATATAAAAAAATTACTCACTTCATTTATACATGAACTCCAGTCGTCTTTGTTTGATGACGTTTCACGTTTTTCCGCAATATTTTAGCCCCAAATGGCTTATTTTTTTACTATGTTTTTATTCATTTTTAAGTTAAGGGTTAAAATAAAGCAGCCCTGCAAAACACAACTGATCTTTACACACACACGAACAGAATAACAAAAATCAAATAACGAAAGCGGCGTGCACAAAACATTAGCCAGAGACCGATATGTTCAACAAGCCTGTACTGTATTCTTGACAAGAGTTGCCAGTTAGTCTTTAATGCCTACCAGGCTCGTTCGTATTAGCCCGAGTTACTGGAATTTTTTTTCGTTCCTTTAAGAATATTGTAGAACAGAAACCTTTAATAGATTGGAATATAAATCTTAATCACTATAGAAATTTATTGTTTTAAGAAAACATTGACTTTTAATTACTTTTAATTTTGACGATTATTATAGATAACAACTCGGGCTGTAACTTCTGAGCCCGAGTCAAGCGCGTGTGAACGATGTCAAGAGAACGTCTGCTACGAATTATATTTTTTGACGCAGGGCACCTCTAAGACGATCGCCAGACGCTGAACAAAAATATATGAACTTTGACCAGGCTTAATAAAAAGAACCCGAGTTAGTGGGTTCCTTTTAGTGGTCAGGGAATTACGAGAGAACATTATAGTACTGAAAGTAGAATGGACTTGGCAGATAACAGAAATAGGTTCCAAGGCAATAGAGGTGAGGTCATTCAGGTTTCAAGAGGTGCTTCACGGATAGGGGGGTTAAATTGTTTCTATACAAATGCTCGTAGTCTTAGAAACAAGAAGGATGAGCTATTCAGTTATATTAGCGATGAGGATATAAATATATTATGTGTTACTGAATCATGGATTAATGAAATAGAATTTAGTGACACTATAAGTGAATTTGATTTACAGGGCTATAATATGTACATTAGTCAAAGGACAGGTAGGATTGGTGGAGGAATAATTATCTATATAAAAAACAACATTGTTTCAAGTTTAAATACTTCAATAAAGCAGGGTGGAGTTGAGTCACTTTGGATAGATATTAGGTTCAGTAAAAATAGAATGGTGCATTTCGGGGCTTTTTACAGACCACATGGGCAGACTGATGATATAGATGAACTAATGATAAGGGAAATAAGTAGTAAAGGATGTGAAACAGATGCGGTTATTAATGGGGACTTCAACTTAAACTCTGTGGACTGGGAAAATATGATAGGTAGGGATAGAACAAGTGGCAGGTTCATAGAATGCTTTGAGGATAATTTTTTTAATCAATTTGTTAATGAGCTAACGAGGGGTGACAATATATTAGATTTAGTACTTTCTAACAGTGATCATTTAGTTCAAGAATTGACTGTTGGGGAAGCATTGGGAAATAGTGACCATCAGATAGTTCGTTTTAACTTGGGAATTGAGAAGGGTAAAATAACCGAGAATGCTGTAAAAGTTCCAAATTTTCATAAGGGAGATTATGTAAAACTTCGAAGCTTGCTAAACTTGGTAGACTGGGATGTAGAATTCAGAGGTATAAATGCTTATCGGATGTGGGATACTTTCAAGCATATAATAAATGTAGTCCAAGAGTAATGTATCCCAATGAAGGCTATGAGGAACAAAAGTAGGAAACCATTATGGTGGAATTAGGAGATAGCTAGAAAAATTTCAGAGAAGAAAAGAGCATATAAAAAATTACAGGCAGAAAATAATATTCAAAATTTAAGTGATTAAAGAATGGCTAGGAATGAGTTAAATAAGATTATAAGGAAGAACAAAAGGGTGTCAGAAATTAGATTAGCTCAAGATAGCAACAAAGATCCTAGAAAGTTCTTTAGTTACTATAAAATTAATAACAAGTCTGGCAGAGTAAAAATAGGACCTATCAAATATGAAGGGGTTGTGAGAGAAACTGATGAGGAAATAGTTGAGGTACTAAATGGTCATTTTGCATCAGTATTTACAAAAGAGAAACTAAATAGTCCTATGTATAGTACTCATGGGTCAGGGAAAGAGGTATTTACTACCATTAGTGTGGATCGGAGGACGATAAAAGGACTAATAGTTGAGTTAGATACTACCAAGGCTTCCGACCCTGATAATATTCATTCTAGGATACTTAAAGAAGGGGTAGAAAGTATCTCAATAGCTCTGGAGAAGTTGTATACTAGGTCACTGGAATATGGAGAAATACCCGATGATTGGAAGAGAGCGAATGTAGTCCCCATTTTTAAGAAGGGTAGTAAAGAGGATCCAAATAACTTTAGACCAGTTAGCCTAACTCCTGTAGACTGTAAAATTATTGAGAAAATAGTTAAAAAAGGCATTTGCCAACATCTAGAGAGGGAGGGGTTAATCAGCGATTTTCAGCATGGGTTTAGATCAGGTAGATCATGTTTGACTAATTTACTAGACTTTCTGGAGTTCGTAACAAATCAAGTAGATAAGGGAGAGAATGTAGATGTAATTTACTTGGATTTTAGTAAAGCATTTGATAAGGTACCACATAGGAGACTAGTTCATAAATTAAAAATGATTGGGATATGTGGGGGTGTTTCAAATTGGATACCTGAGTGGCTGAAAGACAGGAAGCAAAGGGTAGTGCTAAATGGTGTAAAGTCAGAGTGGAGGCATGTTATCAGTGGGGTTCCTCAGGGATCAGTTCTCGGTCCATTATTATTTGTCATCTATATAAACGATCTTGGGGAGGCAGTTAATAATAAAGTGTCAATTTTTGCGGATGATACCAAATTAGCAGTTGTAGTTAAAGATATTGATGATAATTTTAAAGTGCAGGGAGATTTAAATAAATTGTTATCCTGGGCACATAAGTGGCAAATGACTTTCAACCTTGATAAGTGCAAAGTTATTAACTTGGGAAAAAATAATAGAGAATTTAACTATTAAATGGATGGGCATTGGCTGAGCTCAGTAGAGGATGAGAAAGATCTAGGAGTAGTAATAGATAGGTCATTAAGGTTTTCTAAGCAGTGTATTGAAGCAAGAAATAGGGCAAATAGAGTGCTGGGTTTCATTAAGAGAAATGTCAGTTACAAAAGTAAGGAGGTTATTCTTAAACTCTATAACTCTTATGTTAGGCCGCATCTAGAGTACTGCATACAGGCATGGTCCCCACATTTGAGACACGATATTAACCTACTCGAGTCAGTGCAACGGAAGGCAACAAAGATTATTCCTTCCCTGAGGCACAACAAGGAGTAACAACAAGGAAAGAAGGTACCCTAGGAGACCTTACGGTCGATTCAAAGAGGGTACCATTGGACTTGCAATCAAGCGGGCACAAGGCTGCTCAATTGTTTTGCGTCCCTAAACGGCCACTTTTCAAGACCTTGTCTAGTCTTGACTTGAACTGGTCAACAGATTCACTGTTGACAACTTCCACTGGAAGTGCGTTCCACTTACCGCAGATACTGTAGGTGAAAAAATTTCCACACAGATTGCGGTTGTAACGCTTCAGTTCAAGTTTGAAGCCGTGATTGCGCGTTCTGTTCTCACTCAGTGTGAAAATATCCCGGTAGTCAACATTGTCGAACCCTCGAAGTATTTTGAAAACTTCGATGAGCTGACCACGCAGTCTACGGGTTTCCAGCGAGAACAGATCTAATTCCCTTAGTCTATTCTCATAACTTTTATGTCGGATAGAGGGAATCAGCTTGGTTGCCCTGGCTTATACGCGTTCCAATCTCGCGATGTCCTTTCGCAATGAAGGACTCCAAAATTGTACGGCATACTCCAGGTGCGGTCGGACAAGTGAGTTGTACAGGCACAGTACAATCTCCTGGTTCCGATAACCAAACTGGCGCTTAATATAGCCTAGCATCCTTTGGGCCTTTTTCTCCGCCTCAATGCACTGTTTCGAGAACTTGAGGTCACTAGTGATTGTTACACCCAAGTCCTTCTCAGTGTCACTCGATTCAAGAGCAGTGCCCTTAAGGATATACTGAGATTGGGGGTTTCTGTGGCCGATATGCATCACTTTGCATTTCCCCACGTTAAAAGGCATT
The DNA here is from genome assembly GCA_963969495.1 of Ceratothoa steindachneri. Taxonomy (NCBI): domain Eukaryota; kingdom Metazoa; phylum Arthropoda; class Malacostraca; order Isopoda; family Cymothoidae; genus Ceratothoa; species Ceratothoa steindachneri. Next base: position 75,067,839 of record OZ018334.1, read on the forward strand.
TGCCACGTGTCCGACCACTCCCCAATCTTCCCAAGATCTTCCTGCAGGCGGGCAGTATTTCCATCTTTTGCAACGTTCATACCAAGCTTGGTATCATCGGAAAATTTGGAAATCTTGGCAACCATGTCACCGTCCATGTCGTTGACGTAGATGATGAATAGTAGTGGTCCCAGGACAGAACCTTAAGGCACCCCGCTAGTAACGGGCACCCACTCAGAAGACTGTCCATTTACCACCACCCGTTGCCGTCTGCCACTTAGCCAGTTCTCGATCCAGCCGGCTACCTTTCCGTCTATGCCAAGCGCTTGCACTTTCCGGAGAAGGCGGCGGTGTGGTACCTCATCAAAGGCTTTCTGAAAGTCTAGGTAGACCATATCCACCGCCTTGTCCCGATCGTGCTCACTGAAAACGAAGTGGAAGAATTCTACAAGGTTCGTCAGGCATGACCGTTGCCTTCGGAAGCCGTGCTGGGAACTCCTCAGTAGCAGGTTTGACTCTAAATACGACGTCACTTTGTCCACCATGAGAGAGAGAGAGAGAGAGAGAGAGAGAGAGAGAGAGAGAGAGAGAGAGAGAGAGAGAGAGAGAGAGAGAGAGAGAGAGAGAGAGAGAGAGAGAGAGAGAGAGAGAGAGAGAGAGAAAGAGAGAGACAGAAACAGAGACAGAGAGAGAGAGATAGAGACAGAGACAGAGACAGAGAGAGAGAGAGAAGAGAGAGAGAGAGAGAGAGAGAGAGAGAGAGAGAGAGAGAGAGAGAGAGAGAGAGAGTATGTGTGTTACAAGGAGTTACAAGGAAAGATAGTACCTCAGAAGACTAAGTTAGTCCATACCGAGGAGGTACTCATTTAATATTGATATTCAATCTACTCGTCATAGAAATAGTATAGTAAAGTTCAAGGCTCTCCCCTCCCACCTCTCCCGCCCGATCTTTCGGGCAATGAAAGATGAAAAGATACCCGCTGTGCTAGAAAAAAAAGTACACAAACAGGAATTTCGACAGGAAAGCAGAAATGCATTTCTACATTATTATTTTTCTTTTAATATTCTTAATCTAATTATTTTCAGTGTAATCTTATGTTTTTAGTATTTAAGCGTATTTATGATTTTATCTAACCTCCTTTTAAACGCCTCGACACTGGGGCTCGAAACGACCTCTTCCGTTAACTGATTCCAAATATTTACTATTTTATACGAAAAGAAATTACCGCATACATTCAATTTGTATTTTGGAGGGATTAGCTTCATACTGTTATTCCTTGTTACATTTCTGTTGAACTCGAACCAGATTGAGTAATCTACATTATCAATTCTATTTAGTATTTTATATACTTGAATCAACTGGCCTCGTACACGTCTAGTTTCCAACTTGTAAAGGTTTAGCTTGTCTATTCGTGTTTCATAACTATAATTTCTTAACGAAGGTATCATTTTAGTAGCTGTGGCCTGAACTCTTTCTAATCTTTCAATGTCTTTTCTGAAGGAGGGTGACCAAGCCTGCGCACAGTATTCCAAATGGGGTCTCACTAGGGCGTTATACAGGTTGATTACAGTTATATCGCATTTATAAGTGATTTGTCTCTTTATATAACCTAGTATCTTCCGCGCTTTCTTTTCAACATTGACGCACTGTCGAGTGAACTTGAGATCGTTTGTGACATAGATACCGAGATCTTTTTCGATTTCTGATTCTGTTATTGTTTCGCTCTCGAGTTTGTAATCTGCCTTAGAATTTTTGTGACCAATGTGCATTACTTTACATTTCTCCAGGTTAAGGGAAAGTTTCCACTTCCTAGACCATTCACTTATGTGATCAATGTCACTCTGAAAATCTAGTCTATCTTGCTCGGTGACTATGCTTTTACCCAGTTTACAATCGTCGGCGAATTTTGAGATTTTAGAAATTATTCCAACGTCTATGTCATTCACATATATAATGAAGAGCAAGGGTCCCAAGACCAATCCCTGCGGAACTCCACTAGTTACAGCTTTCCAATTGGACTCTTCTCCATTAATCACTACTCTTTGCTTACGATCGCTAAGCCAATCTTCAATCCAATTTGCTAATTTTCCACGTATTCCTAAGGCTCAAGAGAGAGAGAGAGAGAGAGAGAGAGAGAGAGAATATATAGATAGACAGGGTATTAAATATGTTCTCGTTCGAAAGAAGGTGTGTGAGAAGGGATATGATTGAGCTCTTTAACATTTTTTCTGGAATAGATAAATTGGATGTTAGCAAGTTTTTTGAGTTAGATGATGGAAATCGGACTAGATGTCACCACTTGAAAATTAAAAAGCAAGGGTGTAGATTGGATTTAAGAAGATATTTTTTCACCAATAGAGTGGTAGACTTCTGGAACAAATTGCCGCGTAGGGTAGTAGGTAGTCCAAATTTAAATGTATTTAAGAGTAGGTTGGATGAGTTTATGGGGAGGGAAGGTTGTGATGGTTCCTAAGTTTTGTATATATTAATATTGTTTGTATATATCTATAGCTGCATGATTTAGTTCTTGACAAGCCTTGATTGGCAATACCCTTGTTTATAGACGCAATCCTCTGGATGTAGTTTTCTTTGGAGTTTGGGTCCCTTAAAAAAGAAGCCGTTTGACTCGGATGACCTATGATGGGCCCATGTGGCTTTTGTCATCTGTTATATTATATTGTGGGGGACTTTGATTTTGTCATTCCCTGGTGATGGTGCTTTTTGTGGGTGGGTTTTGACGGAGGCGGATGACCTTTGATAGGCCCTTGTGGCTTTTGTCATCCGTGAAATTATGTTATGTTATGTTATGTTATGTTAAGTCAGTGTTGGCAGACATTAAATTTATACTTGGGCTAAGTCCGAACAGCCCAAGTGTCACTGATATATATATATATATATATATATATATATATATATATATATATATATATATATATATATATCGTTTTATTTGTGTGTAAATTTCATGATAATATTTTGCTTTGTTTGGAACACAACTTGTTTTCTTTTTCAGTATAATTTTTTTTAGCGATTTACCTAAAACCCCATATATATATATATATATATATATATATATATATATATATATATATATATATTAAAAGGAGGAAATAGAAAAGCGCTTTTGGCCTTTATTCACAATGGCGTTTGAAGGGTACACAAACAGTATTCAAACTGTATTTCAATACAAATCTTTACGTTTCCTTAGAAGTTTGAACAATTGAATTCAATTGTCTTGCAAATGAAACCAGATTTCAGCTTCAATGAAATGATCTACCAATAAAACAGCAATTCCTAACTCTTGTGTTGAAAAGAGCTTCTAGGGGTGTACATGCATAATCTCGCTATGTATATAAAAATGTTCAAGAGACAACCAGTACAGTGATGAAAAAAGACGTGATTAACGAGCATAAGCCTCATCTACAAGAGTTCTGAAAATTACAGAGGTATTTTTTTTAAATTATTTTAAAATTCATTTTAACTTTCCTTAGCCTTCCCTGAAGATAGAGCTTGCTCTCGAAACGTCAGAATAATCCTACAAATCCACCTTAATCACGGGCTTTAACGTCTTGAGCCGTTGGTAAATATGGCCATGTGTGTGTTTGTTTGTTTCCTTTTGGCTCTATTCTTGTGTGTGCATGTATGTTTACGAGCGTTTGGGCTTGTTTGTCTATATATGCCTCCGTGTGTTAGAGGATTAATAGAACTGTACATTCGATGGTTTTTATGTGCGTAAAGATGTGTATGCCGTAAGAAAACTGTCTAGACTGAATTGTTCAGCCCAGGGTTGCACACCACTACACTACACTCGATATTTACACTCAGGAATTTTTTAAGTTTATAAGGGCCTATAATTATGCGTACTTGCCATTCTCAATCCTTTTCAAGGCCACCCTCTTTATGCCTTAATATTCATGGGAGAAGGGGGGCTTCAAAGTGTCTCCTTTTATGGGCTTCTTTCCTTGCTAGTGAAAGCCATTTTCCTTTCTTTTTCTTTTGCTTGACAAGTTTTCGGGGAGGGGGGGCGTATAGACTGTTACATCTGGTAATTGGAGGAACGCCCCCTTCCCTCCTCTGGCCACAGTGGGACCGGCATTCTCTAAATAGATTGATACTACCTGGGATTTATTCTTTATAGACTTTTCTTTTTTACCTTTTTTTGACACCTTTTTTACAAACTTCTTCTCAGCTCTTTTCTTGGTCGGCACCTAATTTTGCAAAGCCTGTCGCCGACCAGCTTCCGTCCATTCATCTCTGGTCCAGGCAGTGTGTGGGCATGCCTGCTTCACCCCTCCGGTTGGGGTGGTGGTGGATGAACATGCCAGCATTATCCCCCCCCCCCATTTTACCCCTTCTACTGACCCTAACACTTATCATTTTCTTCATTTCGCTGGACTAGTGGAACGGCGTTGAATTTCTAAAGTCTAGGTGTTGGGTTTGATCCCACGCGAAAGGACACAAACGTGGGCGCACGTAAAGTTCTGGCCACCGGATGGTGGAGACATTGTGCTTACTCCTCCCCCCCTCCCCACACGACACACAAGAGTAGATAGATCTTAAACAGGTCAGCACATATAAATATGCAAAACACCGCTGCCTTTCACCTACCGACTTCCTATCGCAAAATACACACACTTCTTCTATTCCGAGGAATCCTGCTAATGGCTAGTTGTATCTACATACCTATGCCTCAGATTTAGTCCCCGCCCGGGGGTGACATAGGCTCCTATTTGATCGTTAGTTAGGGGTAAAAACCACAAATATTTTCCGGCCCCCCCATTGCCCCCCTAAACAGGCACCCCGCTATTGGCATGCTGATCTTTATGTTTGTTTCACTATCCGGTCGAAAGTTTCTGTCCTGGCCACGAGACGGATGGGGTCCTTATCTAAACCTTTTACGTACCGCCAGGGGGTGTCAGGGGGTGTTAAGTATTGGCAACCTTGCTGTAGATGCCATATGGAAGATTATGTTCCCACCATGCCCCAACACCCGCTGTTTTCCATCACGGTCTACAGAAGGATCTGCGGCTATATATCTTTCCCACATTTTTACTTTCTCACATTATAGGTCGTCCCTTACAAACTTTCAGCGAGATGCGTCTTCGTTGTTATTGCGCTTCAAATTCGTTCATTCAGGTGTGTAGAAGGAATTAACACAAAAAATAGATAGAAAAGAAATAGGGAAAAGCACGAAAGTAACTGCTACAAGAACAATCTGCCATAACAGACAGCTTCATGCACAACTGGGAGAAATGAAGAGATCCCCTCTTGCCGAAAACAAATATGGCGCCACCCCCCTCCCCACCCACACACGTCACCAGGTTGATAAATGGAGTGAAAGAAAGCAAAGATGAAAGAGTGATCCGTTCCCAAGTAAATGTTCTGGCAGTTGAATTCCTTCCATAGAAATAATTCATTTCAGTCTCTTGCTAGCCACTCTTTTTCTCTTCTTTGTTTTTACTCTTTTACATCTCATTCCTTTCCAACATACTTCCTTGATTATCCTTTCAATTCCTTTCATCTTCACTCTCCTTCTTCTCTCTCCTACTTTGTGGCGTCTCAACCTACTTCATTTTCGTATTTCTCCTCCACCTCGAAGCCAATCACTTTCTCATTTTATTGATTACAACAAAACGTAATTTTACTTCACATCTTCCAGCGCTGTAGGCGAAGGCGAGGGACGTGTAGCGAGGTGTAGGTGTGAGAGGAGAGGAAGAGGGTAGGGGGTTACTAACCACCAGGGTGGAAGCGAGAAGTGTGAAAGGATTATTTATATTCGTTGTCAATAAACTCGTTGCAGCGAGGAAAAGGCCAGGGGGTTCTTAATGGGGTTCTTTATTAGTAGTGTTGGATGGGATGGGGGGAGGGTCTGTCAATACGTAATGCCATCCGCGCTTTGCAACGAGGACCAGAATCCCCGACTGGGAAATGAAAAACACATAAAGATCAGAATGACATAAGCTGGAAAGCACCAGGTGTCAAGTCTATTGTGTTTTGACACCGACCAGGAATCCTAGCACCCCCTCCTGGTTCCGCATCAGGGATACGCGAGTACCCTTATAGGGGACGCTAACCCTGCGCGACAAGGGTATTTGGGTATGTGTATCCCAAAAGGGGACTTTAGTCCTCCATCGGCAGGGATCGAGAACAGAGGGAAAAGTGGGTATATTTTGCCTGTGAATGTGGGAAGGGGAATGATAACGGTGTTGTGAATGACTGTGCATGTGGAGCTACTAACCTCAAGAGTGTGAGTATCCGTGTGTCCGCCAATGGGCGGCCCGTTCGGTTGTTTTCGCTCTCTGGTATCGAACCCCTGACTCGACGTTGGAAGAGACCGACGCCGCTATACACTAGGCAGGCCGTCGAGAACCACCTGGTGGTGTGGGACCTATTATCAACAGCATATTCCTAGTTTTGGTTTTCATTCGTGGTTTGGGGTAGTTGTATTTATTATTATTTTGCTTTGACTGTTACTAGTGGACCCCTCAGAGGGGTTTATCCGGTTTTGGTTTTATTTCATACCACATTTTAAGGTT